>JARQOD010000006.1:288967665-289020984 GCA_033576555.1 Oophaga sylvatica
GGATTTTGACTTTGCCAAACGTTGTGGGTTTCCCATGATACCCCTGCGGAAGTCTATTCCTTTACTGGGCATTGATTCTACCCCTTTGGCGGAGAATAAACCCCAGTTTTCTACTCCGGTGATAATGAGGGTTGAACCAGATCATCAGGAGAGTTGCAAATTTCTGGTCTTGCATAATCTGCATGACATTATTGTACTGGGTTTCCCTTAGTTACAGACTCATAATCCTTTTTTGGAATGGAAATCTGTGTCTGTGACCAGTTGGGCCTGCCAATGTATTAATACTGACACTCCTGTTTTTTCTGCCTCTCCCCAGTCTCAGGATGTCCCTGACTTTTTGACTAATTTTTCTGATGTGTTTACTGAAAGTAAGTCTGAATCCTTACCTCCTCACAGGAGCTACGATTGCGCTATTGAGTTAGTGCCTGGTGGTAAATTTCCTAAAGGTCGCCTTTTTAATTTATCTGTACCTGAACACGATGCTATGCGATCTTATATAAAGGAGTCTTTGGAGAAGGGTCATATCAGACCATCCTCTTCACCTTGGGCGCCGTTTTTTTCTTTGTGGCCAAAAAGGATGGTTCATTGAGGCCGTGTATTGATTATCGCCTCCTGAATAAGATCACTGTTAAATATCAATATCCGTTACCCTTGATTTCTGACCTATTTTCCAGAGTGAAAAGTGCTAGTTGGTTTACCAAGCTTGACCTCAGGGGACGTATAACCTTATTCGCATTAAGCACGGGGATGAATAGAAGATGGCGTTTAATACCCCAGAGGGGCATTTTGAGTACCTAGTGATGCCTTTTGGGCTTACTAATGCCCCTTCCGTCTTCCAATCCTTCATGAATGATATTTTCAGGGATTTTGTGGATAAATTTCTGATTGTTTATTTGGATGATATCTTGATTTTTTCCAACGACTGGGACTCTCATGTGAAACATGTTCGGACTGTGTTCCAGATGTTGAGAGAGAATGCACTGTATGTGAAGGTACCAAAGTGTCTTTTTGGCGTACAGAAGGTCTCATTTCTAGGATTCATTTTGTCTCCGTCTGTTATTGAAATGGACCCCGTCAAGGTTCAGGCCATCTGTAGCGTCGGCGTCCCTGCCTTCTGCCAGGCAGGGATGCTGTTCCCCTGCAGCAGCGTCCTCTGCCAGGCAGGGATGTCGCCCCCCTTACCCTTCCTCAGCGTCCTCCTTCCGCCCTGCTGGGGCCGCGCGCTCCTTCCCTGCTGCTGGACTTAGGGCGCGCGCCCGCGCCCTCCCCCGCTCTTAAAGGAGCCGCGCGCATTTTTCAAATAAGTCCCCGGCCAATGCCGGAGGACTCCACCCTATATTAAGGGCTTCCTCCTTAATGGAGGTGCCCGAGCAATGTTGTTGTTGCACTGTTTCACTCTGCTTCAGCCCTCAGGTCCCGTTACCAGTTACCTGCCTGTTTCCTGCCCGTTTGCTGTATGCTACCTGTCCGCAAGTCTACCCGGAGGTTCGGACGTCACAAGTGGTGATCCACGGCTATTCCAGAGACTCTTGCCTGCTCACTTGGGAGCGATCATCTGCCATCTGACTGCAGCCCTACCCGGAGGTTCGGGCGTCACAAGCGGTGATCCCCGGCTATTCCAGAGACTCTTGCCTGCTCACTTGGGAGCGATCATCTGCCATCTGACTGCAGCCCTACCCGGAGGTTCGGACGTCACAAGCGGTGATCCCCGGCTGTTCCAGAGACTCTCGCCTGCTCACTTGGGAGTGTCCATCCGCCATCTGCCTGCTAGCCTACCGTGAGGCTTCACCATCTCAGGTCGTATATACCTGTCCATCTAGAGACTGCCCCGGTTACTTGCTGTGACAACCTGCCTGTCAATCCAGAGACTGCCCCGGTCACTTGCCGTGACAACCTGCCTGTCTATCCAGAGACTACCCCGGTCACTTGCCGTGACAACCTGCCTGTCAATCCAGAGACTGCCCCGGTCACTTGCCGTGACAACCTGCCTGTCTATCCAGAGACTGCCCCGGTCACTTGCCGTGACAACCTGCCTGTCAATCCAGAGACTGCCCCGGTCACTTGCCGTGATCCTTTCCCGTATAACCAGAGACTGCCCCGTCACTTGCCGTGACTTCCTGTCCGTCTCCCTGGGCGCCACCCGCTCTCTTACAAGTATAACCTTCTTGTATAAATAAAGCTCAGAGGTTCCACCTACCTGACCCGTTACACCATCTGTGATTGGGTTCAACCTACTTCATTGAAGGCTCTTCAGAGATTTTTGGGTTTTGCCAATTTTTATCGTAAATTTATTGGTAATTTCTCCGGTATTGTTAAACCATTGACCGATTTGACCAAAAAGGGTTCCGATGTGGTGAATTGGCCTCCTGAGGCAGTTTCTGCGTTTCAGGAACTTAAGCAGAGATTCATTTCTGCTCCTGCTCTACGGCCGCCTGATGTTTCTCTGCCGTTTCAGGTGGAGTTTGATGCCTCTGAGATTGGGGCAGGTGCCGTTTTGTCCCAAAGGGATCCAGAGACCTATAAGAGTAACCCTTGTGCCTTTTTCTCTCGAAAATTTTCTCCAACTGAACGTAATTATGACGTGGGTAATCAGGAGTTATTGGCCATGAAGTGGGCCTTTGAAGAGTGGAGACATTGGCTGGAAGGAGCCAAACATCAGGTGGTGGTCCTCACAGACCATAAGAACCTGGTTTATCTCGAATCAGCCAAGCGACTTAATCCGAGACAGGCCAGCTGGGCCTTGTTTTTCACACGTTTTAATTTTGTGGTTTCTTTTCTTCCGGGCACTAAGAATGTTAAGGCGGATGCCCTCTCGAGGAGTTTCTTTGTGGATACTCCTGAGTTATCTGATCCTGCTGTTATTTTGAAAGAAGTGTAGTTCTCTCCGCCATCTCGCCCAATTTGAGACTGGCTCTGGAGGGGTGTCAGGAGGATAAACCTGAGCGCTGCCCTGTTGGGAAATTGTTTGTCCCAGACCAGTGGAAGAAGAGTGTGATGTCTGAGATTCATTGTTTCGCTTTGGCTGGTCATCCCGGGATTTTGGTACCAGAGACTTGGTGAGTTGGTTCTTTTGGTGGCCTACTTTGTCGCGTGATGTCAGGGACTTTGTGCAGTCCTGTGGGACTTGCTCTCGTTCCAAGCCTTGCTCTAGTTCTAGTGGTTTGTTGATGCCGTTGCCTGTGCCCAAGAGGCCATGGACCCATATTTCTATGGATTTTATTTCCGACCTCCCTGTCTCTAAGAGAATGACCATTATCTGGGTAATCTGTGATAGGTTTTCCAAGATGATACATCTTGTGCCATTACCTAAGTTGCCTTCCTCCTCCGAATTGGTGACTTTGTTCTTTCAGCACGTGGTTCGGTTACATGGCATTCTGGAGAACATTGTGTCTGACAGAGGAGTCCAGTTTGTTTCCAGATTTTGGAGGACATTTTGTTCTAAACTTGGTGTTCAGTTGTCTTTCTCCTCTGCATTTCACCCTCAGACAAATGGACAAACCGAGAGAACAAACCAGACCTTGGAGACTTATTTGAGATGTTTTGTGTCTGCTGATCAAGATGACTGGGTCTCTTTTTTGCCTTTGGCTGAGTTTGCTCTTAATAATAGGGCTAGCTCTGCCACCTTGATATCTCCATTTTTCTGCAATTCTGGTTTCACCCTCGATTTTCTTCAGGACAGGCGGATGCTTCTGTCTGTCCGGGGTTGACTCTATTGTGCAGCGTATGCAGCAGATTTAGGACCAGGTGGTGAAGAGGTTTTCTCTCTCTCAAGAGAAGGCCCAGCGGTTTGCCAACCGGCATAGGACTGATGGTCCTCGTTTTAAAGTGGGGGACTTGGTTTGGTTGTCCTTAAGGAATATCCCTATGAAGGTTGCATCTCCAAAATTTAAGCCAAGGTTCATTGGACCTTATAAGATCATGGAAATTATTAATCCGGTTTTCTTCTGTTTGCTTCTTCCAGGGACATTTAAGATCAATAACGTGTTCCACAAGTCCTTATTGAAGAGGTTTGTCGAGCCAGTGGTTCCTATGGCTGCGCCTCCCGACCCTGTTTTGGTTGAGGGCAATTTGGAGTATGTGTGTTATGTTTCGGTAGCTGAGGAGTGCAGGTAAAAAAAAAGGCAATACACCAGAGCAGTTGGAATCTATGGGATTGCAGTACCCTGACTAACCACCACAACTAGAGGCAGCCGTGGAGCGTTCCTACGTTGGTCCTAGACGCCTCGTCACAGCCTGAGAAACTAACTACACCTAAAGATAGAAATAGGAAAGCTATCTGCCCCGGAGCAGAACCCCAAAGATAATAGAAAGCCCCCAAACATGTAATGGCGGTTAGACAAGAGGAAATACTGACACAGAAAGAAAATAGTATGAGCAAACGCTGGGGCCCAAACTATCTAAAAAGAAAAGGACAGGAAGGGTACTTACTGCAATCCAGAAAACCCTGAAAAACACCAACTCTACTAATTTCAAAATCACCTGAGATCACACGACCTCTACCACCTAAATTAGCTCTCTGGTGTAACAAAATCAAAACAGCAGCCACTGAAAAAACTGGAAAAAGCAAAAGAACAAAACTCAGTGGCTGAACTAAACTGAGAAGGCAGAAGCCCCCGGAGGGGACCCAGAAGGCCCCCAAAGAAGTGCAAGACAAAAATGCAAAAATATAGCAATAACACAAAAGAAGAAAAAATCTTATCTGGTAGCAGGAGATGCAGACACGACACAGCAGGCTACAAGGGAAACTGGAATGAAGGATTCAGACCAGAACAATTGATCACCGGCAACCCCGATGGGAAAATGACTCCCTTATATAAGACCAGTCAGTAACACTTGATTCCCAGTCCTCACAATCTTCACTAGTACCGCTTGTAACCACCAGAGGGAGCCTCTGCTCAGAACTCATCTCAAACCCATTCACAACAGTACCCCCCCCTTGAGGAGGGGTCACCGAACCCTCATTTGAGCAACCAGGTCGGTCAGGATGAGTTCTATGATACGCACGGATAAGTCTCCTAGCATGGATGTCCGAAGCAAACACCCAAGAATTGTCTTCCTGACCATAACCTCTCCATTTAACCAAATACTGGAGTTTCCGTCTAGAAAAACGAGAATCCAATATTTTCTCAACCACATACTCCAGATTGCCCTCAACCAAAACAGGGTCAGGAGGCACAGCAGCAGGAACCACTGGCTCAACAAACCTCTTCAACAAGGACTTGTGGAACACGTTATGGATCTTAAATGTCCCTGGAAGAAGCAAACGAAAAGAAACAGGATTAATAATCTCCATGATCTTATAAGGTCCAATGAACCTAGGCTTAAATTTAGGAGATGCTACTCTCATAGGAATATTCTTTGAGGACAACCAGACCAAGTCCCCACTTTAAAACCGAGGACCATCAGTCCTATGCCGGTTAGCAAACCGCTGGGCCTTCTCCTGAGAGAGGGACAACCTCTCCACTACCTGGTCCCAAATCTGTTGCATACGATCCACAACAGAGTCAACACCTGGACAGACAGAAGCCTCCGTCTGTCCTGAAGAAAATCGAGGGTGAAACCCAGAATTACAGAAAAACGGAGACATCAAAGTGGCAGAGCTAGCCCTATTATTAAGAGCAAACTCAGCCAAAGGCAAAAAAGAGACCCAGTCATCCTGATCAGCAGACACAAAGCATCTAAGATAAGTCTCCAATGTCTGGTTTGTTCTCTCAGTTTGACCATTGGTCTGAGGATGAAATGCCGAGGAGAAAGACAATTGAACACCCAGTTTAGAACAAAAAGTCCTCCAAAATTTGGAAACAAACTGGACTCCTCTGTCAGACACAATGTTCTCAGGAATGCCGTGTAAACGAACCACGTGCTGAAGGAACAACGGCACCAATTCAGAGGAGGAAGGCAACTTAGGTAATGGCACAAGATGTATCATTTTGGAAAACCTATCACAAATTACCCAGATGGTGGTCATTCTCTGAGAAACAGGAAGATCGGAAATGAAATCCATAGAGATATGGGTCCATGGTCTCTTGGGCACAGGCAATGGCATCAACAAACCACTAGAGCGAGAGCAAGGCTTGGAGCGAGAGCAAGTCCCGCAGGACTGCACAAATTCCCTGACATCACGAGACAAGGTAGGCCACCAAAAGGACCGACTAACCAAGTCTCTGGTACCAAAAATTCCGGGATGCCCAGCCAATGCGGAACAATGAATCTCAGACATCACACTCTTTTTCCATTGGTCCGGGACAAACAATTTTCCAACAGGGCAGCGCTCGGGCCTATCCTCCTGACACCCCTCCAGAGCAAGTCTCAAATTGGGCGAGATGGCGGAAAGAACTACACCCTCTTTCAAAATAACAGAAGGATCAGATAACTCAGGAGAGTCCGCAAGGAAACTCCTCGAGAGGGCATCCGCCTTAACATTCTTAGTGCCAGGAAGAAAGGAAACCACAAAATTAAAACGTGTGAAAAACAAGGCCCACCTGGCCTGTCTAGGATTGAGTCGCTTGGCAGATTCCAGATAGACCAGATTCTTATGGTCCGTAAGGACCACCACCTGATGTTTGGCTCCCTCCAGCCAATGTCTCCACTCTTCAAAAGCCCACTTCATGGCCAATAACTCCCGATTACCCACGTCATAATTACGTTCAGTAGGAGAACATTTTCGAGAGAAAAAGGCACAAGGGTTACTTTTAGAGGTCTCTGGATCTTTTTGGGACAAAACGGCACCTGCCCCAATTTCAGAGGCATCAACCTCCACCTGAAATGGCAGAGAAACATCAGGCTGCCGTAGAACAGGAGCAGAAGTGAATCTCTGCTTAAGTTCCTGAAATGCAGAGACTGCCTCAGGAGGCCAATTCACCACATCAGAACCCTTTCTGGTCAAATCAGTTAATGGTTTAACAATAACCGAGAAATTACCAATAAATTTACGATAAAAATTGGCAAAACCTAAAAATCTCTGAAGAGCCTTTAATGAAGTAGGTTGGACCCAATCACAGATGGCCTGAACCTTGACCGGGTCCATTTCAATAACAGATGGGGACAAAATGAATCCCAGAAATGAGATCCTCTGTACGCCAAAAAGACACTTTGATCCCTTCACATACAGAGCATTCTCTCTCAAAATCTGGAACACAGTTCGAACATGTTTCACATGAGAGTCCCAGTCATTAGAAAAAATCAAGATATCATCCAAATAAACAATCAGAAATTTGTCCACAAAATCCCTGAAAATGTCATTCATGAAGGACTGGAAGACGGAAGGAGCATTAGTGAGCCCAAAGGGCATCACTAGGTACTCAAAATGCCCTTCAGGGGTATTGAATGCCGTCTTCCATTCATCCCCGTGCTTAATGCGAATAAGGTTATACGCCCCCTGAGGTCAAGCTTGGTAAACCAAGTAGCGTTTTTCACCCTGGAAAACAGGTCAGAAATCAAGGGTAACGGTATTGATATTTCACAGTAATATTGTTCAAGAGACGTACAATACACGGCCTTAATGAACCATCTTTTTTGGCCACAAAGAAAAAACCGGCACCTAAGGGTGAAGAGGATGGTCTGATATGACCCTTCTCCAAAGATTCCTTGATATAAGACCGCATAGCGTCATGTTCAGGTACAGACAAGTTAAAAAGGCGACCTTTAGGGAATTTACTACCCGGCACTAATTCAATAGCGCAGTCATAGCTCCTATGGGAGGCAAGGATGCAGATTTACTTTCGCTAAACACATCAGAAAAATCAAACAAAAAGTCAGGAACATCCTGAGCCTGGGGGGAGGCAGAAAAAACAGGAGTGTTGGTATTAACACATTGGCAGCCCCAACTGGCCACAGACACAGACTTCCAATCCAAAACAGGATTATGAGACTGCAACTAAGGGAAACCCAGCACGATAATGTCATGCAGATTATATAGAACCAAAAATTTGCAGCACTCCTGGTGATCAGGTTCAACCCTCATTATCACCTGAGTAGAAAACTGGGGTTTATTCTCAGCCAAAGGGGTAGAATCGATCCCCAGTAGGGGAATAGACTTCTGTAGGGGTATCAAGGGAAACCCACAACGTTTAGCAAAATCATAATCCATCAGGTTAATAGCTGCTCCAGAATCAACGAAAGCCTGAGCAGAAAATGAGGACAGAGAGCATATCAGAGTGACAGTTAATAAAAACTTAGTCTGAACACTACCCAAGACAACTGAGCGTGCAAAACGTCTTCCCCGCTTAGGGCAGACTGAAATAGCATGAGAGGCATCACCACAGTAGAAACATAACCCATTGCGCTTTCGAAACTCATGACGCTGTGCCCCAGACACCACTCTATCACACTGCATGGTTTCAGGAGCTGGTTCATAAGGCAACACCATTCCACGCATACTTCTCCGCTCACGCAAACGTCTGTCAATTTGAATCGCTAATGACATAGAATCATTGAGACCAGAGGGGACAGGGAATCCCACCATAACATCCTTTACATTATCTGACAGACCCTTCCGGAAAAGGGCCGCCAAAGCGTCGTCATTCCATTTGGTCAGGACTGCCCACCTACGGAATCTCTGACAGTATAACTCAGCGTCATCAAGCCCCTGATTTAATGCCAACAAGGCTTTTTCAGCTTGATCAGTGACATTAGGCTCATCGTACAATAACCCCAAAGCCTGAAAAAACGCATCAACATCACTCAAAACAGGATCCCCAGGTATCAGGGAAAAAGCCCAATCCTGAGGATCGCCGCGCAGGAGAGAGATGATAATTTGAACCTGCTGCGCTGCGTTTCCTGAGGACTTAGATTTTAAGGCAAAAAACAATTTACAATTATTTTTGAAATTCTGAAACTTAGCTCGATCCCCTAAAAACAAATCTGGCATGGGGATCCTAGGTTCCACAACAGGCAACCCAGCAAGATAGATAGCAATACTCCGAACCTCAGTGGCAAGCTGATCCACACGGCCAGACAACTGTGCAAACTCCATTGGGAGAAAAGATCCTCCCCAGCACCCAGAGATACAGAGGGAAAAAAAAAAAATGCAACAAACAGAAAAATATCTCTGACAACTCTGACAACCTTTTTTTTCTATCACAATATTTTTTCCCTTCTGTGAGTACCATACAATTTTCTATTGGCCGGTGATACTGTTATGTTTCGGTAGCTGAGGAGTGCAGGTAAAAAAAAAGGCAATACACCAGAGCAGTTGGAATCTATGGGATTGCAGTACCCTGACTAACCACCACAACTAGAGGCAGCCGTGGAGCGTTCCTACGTTGGTCCTAGACGCCTCGTCACAGCCTGAGAAACTAACTACACCTAAAGATAGAAATAGGAAAGCTATCTGCCCCGGAGCAGAACCCCAAAGATAATAGAAAGCCCCCAAACATGTAATGGCGGTTAGACAAGAGGAAATACTGACACAGAAAGAAAATAGTATGAGCAAACGCTGGGGCCCAAACTATCTAAAAAGAAAAGGACAGGAAGGGTACTTACTGCAATCCCAGAAAACCCTGAAAAACACCAACTCTACTAATTTCAAAATCACCTGAGATCACACGACCTCTACCACCTAAATTAGCTCTCTGGTGTAACAAAATCAAAACAGCAGCCACTGAAAAAACTGGAAAAAGCAAAAGAACAAAACTCAGTGGCTGAACTAAACTGAGAAGGCAGAAGCCCCCGGAGGGGACCCAGAAGGCCCCCAAAGAAGTGCAAGACAAAAATGCAAAAATATAGCAATAACACAAAAGAAGAAAAAATCTTATCTGGTAGCAGGAGATGCAGACACGACACAGCAGGCTACAAGGGAAACTGGAATGAAGGATTCAGACCAGAACAATTGATCACCGGCAACCCCGATGGGAAAATGACTCCCTTATATAAGACCAGTCAGTAACACTTGATTCCCAGTCCTCACAATCTTCACTAGTACCGCTTGTAACCACCAGAGGGAGCCTCTGCTCAGAACTCATCTCAAACCCATTCACAACATATGTGGTTGAGAAAATATTGGATTCTCGTTTTGCTAGACGGAAACTCCAGTATTTGGTTAAGTGGAGAGGTTATGGTCAGGAGGACAATTCTTGGGTGTTTGCTTCGGACATTCATGCTGAGAGACTTATCCGTGCCGGTACAAGGCGTACCGCTGTGCAGCTGCTAAAGATAGGGAGTGGAGTAGCCCATTCGATAGCAGAAGTCAGTTGGCTTTGTGTTGTGAATGCTTTGGAGGTGACTTCTGAGCTGGGGCTCCCTCCGGTGGTTGCTGAGGGTAATGAACTAATTACTGAATGGCCTTCAGCTGGCTCTGAATGGTATGATATAAGTGACCTGAGTTCCCATCAGCCTTGCCGGTAATCAATTGTTCCTCCTCGTCTTGCTTGGATCACAGCTTGCTTTCCTGCTCTCATTCAGATAAGTGTTTTGTTGTTTTTTTTCCTCTGTTGGATTTTCACTGCTGGTTTGCTGCTTGCAGTGGACTGCAGCCTGGTCCCCTTTTGGGGTCTGGCGCTGCAATTGTGCTTATTTTGTGTTTGCACTTTTGCTTTGTTCCTTTGTCACTTTCTGTTTGCTGAATTGTTGTGAGTTACACCAGAGATCTGATTTAGGTGGTGGAGATCTTGTGATCTCAGGTTTTTTGTTAATCAGAAGTGTTGGTATTTTTGTCAGGGTTTTTTTGGGTTACAGTCAGAATTCTTTCCTATACTTTTCTATCTAGACAGATTGGGTCCCAGCGTTTGCTCATTCTATTTTCTGTCTGTGTCCGTGTTTTCTTCTTGTCTAACCGCCATTACATGTTTGGGGGCTTCCTATTTCTTTGGGGATTCTGCTCCGGGGCAGATAGCTTTCATCTTTCTGCCTTTAGGTGTAGTTATCTCTCCGGCTGTGACGAGGCGTCTAGGATCACCGTAGGTATGCTCCACGGCTACTTCTAGTGTGGCGGTTAGTTTAGTGTACTGCCATCCAATAGTTTCCAGCCTCTCTGGTGTATTACTACTTTGGCTATTTTTTGCAATTTCTCCTCAGCTACCGAAACATAACAGCTTTGGATAGGACAAGCCGGTGTTTTTTCAGTTGAGCTTTCAGTAATATTATCACCTACCCCACATTCACCTCTAACACCAAACCTATTTCCCCTTTCACAATGACCTTGTTTTTTCCCACTCATGTTGGATGTACCTGTCCCCTGTTTTAACCAGCTGTTTCACAACCCTAGGCCCAGACCTGTCAATCAACTGCCACTAAATTAACAATCAGTATTTATTTGCTAAGATAGTATGACTGGACCGCAGAATTTGCACAAAATATTTATATGCTGAAATGTGGACTGGTGGCTGGGCCACACAGTTAGCAAAAAGGATTTATATGCTGAAATGTGCACTGGTGATGTGACCACACATTTAGCACAAAGGATTTAGATGCTGAAATATCTACTGGTGGCTGGACCACACAATTAGCACAAAGAATTTATATGCTGAAGTCGTGACTTTTGGCAGCACCACAAAATTAACACTCCAAATTTATATGCTGGAAGGTCGATTTGACACAGGAGACTATCTATCTGAAGTAGCTGAGAATAAACAGCCTTGCTAACTATCTGACTACTTGCATCAGCAACAGCCTCACTACGCTGTTACAGTCACAAAATGGCGCCAAAGCCACATGTCCCCTTTTTATATGGAGAGGGACATGTGAATCCGGTAGCCAATGACACAAGCCCTTGTGTCAGGACGTTGTGGATGGTTTCTGTGCACTGATTGGCTGCCGGTATCTCCGCACATTAAGATAATAAAAAAGATAAACAGTTCGCAGCTCCTCTGACCTCTCCCCACCCCCTCCCTACATCAAACACATTCCCATCACTCATCATACAGCACCACTATCCTAGCCAAAGTACTAACCAAAGCATTAGTTGAAACTCTGTTATTTGCCGAACTTTTCAGATTTTGAAGAAAATCCTAAAGAATCCAACACGAATCTGAATGTGCAATGTTCATACCGAATTTGAGATTGGCAAATATGTTCCAAACAAGTTCACTCATCTCTAATCAGGAAAATTATGCATTTCCTCGTGGCCATAGAATTACATTCTGCATTGACAGTACATCCCCATTCCATCTGGTAACCTGATGAACGCTGATGATTCTGGAGGAAAAAGCATCGGGATATGGATTCATAAACAATAGGGCTTAAAGTCTGCATAACAAAATTATGGCTAGCTATAATCTACTTTATCTTGATTGTTATGGGACTTTTTCAAGTATATTGATATCACTCTCTCTGTATATGTTCCCTAACTAGCATTGACCATATACGTACATAATTAATGGGTTCAGGGTTCCAGAAATTTTTCTTTTTGACATGTATACAGCTCTGTCAAAAATTAACCAGTGCAAAATTTTCAGTTTGTCTGATTTTTCTCTTTATAGATATATTTTTGGGTAAAATGTAAATTGCTCTTTTATTCTATAAACTACTGACAACATGTCTCCAAATTTCCAAGCAATAAAATTTGTATTTATTTTCAGAAAATGAGAAATGGTCAAAATAACAAAAAAATGCAGTGCTTACAGACCTCAAATAATGCTAAGAAAACAAGTTCATAATCATTTAGAAACAACAGTACTAATGTTTTAACTCAGGAAGAGTTCAGAAATCAATATTTTGTGGAATAACCATGATTTTTAATCACAGCTTTCATGCGTCTTTGCATGCTTTCCACCAATATTTCACACTGCTTTTAAGTGACCTTATGCCACTCCTGGTACAAAAATTTAATCAGTTCATCTTTATTTGATGGCTTGTGACTATCCATCTTCCTCTTGATTACATTCCAGAGGTTTTCAATGGGGTTCAGGTCTGGAGATTGGGCTGGCCATGACAGGGATTTGATGTGGTGGTCATTCATCCACACATTGATTGACCTAGCTGTGTGGCATGGAACATTGTTCTGCTGGAAAAACCAGTCCTCAGAGTTGGGTAACATTGCTGATGAAGGAATCAACTGTTTTTCCAGGATAACCTTGTATGCGGCTTGATTCATACGTCCTTTGCAAAGATTAACCTGCCCAATTCCAGCCTTGCTGAAGCATTCCCAGATCATCACCAATCCTCCACCAAATTTCACAGTGGGTGCAAGACACTATGGCTTGTACGCCTCTCCAGGTCTCCGTCTAACCATTAGACGACCAGGTGTTGGGAAATCTGAAAATTTGACTCATCAGAGAGGATTACCTCACTCAAGTCCTCTATGTCCAATCCTTATGGTCTTTGGCAAACTTCAGCCTGGCTCTCCTTTGCTTCTCATTGATGAAAGGCTTTTTTCTAGCTTTACATGACTTGAGCCCTGCCTCTAGGAGCCTGTTATGAACTGTTCTTGCCATGCACTTCACCGCAGCTGCCTTTTGCCATGCCTTTTGTAGGTCACTTGATGTCATCCTGTGGTTGCTGAGTGACATTTGAATAAGATGACGGTCATCCCGGTCAGTGGAGATTTGTTTTCGTCCTCTGCCTGTTTGTAGCTTCGTTGTCCCCAATGTTTGCTGCTTGACCTTGTTGTAATGGACTGCCATCTTAGAAATTTTAAGGATGGAGGCAACATGACGCTCACTGTATCTCTCTGCTAGTAAAGCAAGAATTGAGCCCTTCTTTTCCTCACTCAAGACTCTTCTTTTCAACTCCTTTGGCATGGTTAAAGTTATTTTTTCATTCCTATTACTTTTGGGATATTACTAGCACTTGTTTAGCCATCCAGCTTGTCCTATTGCAAGAGGATTGTGAACACCATAGCAGTGTTTTTATACTTTCCTTCTTTAAATAAGATTTTTTTTCAGGCGATCACCTAATCAGAAGCACATTAAGTAGAATGAGGTGTCACTCTGGTTAGAATTCAACTGACACTGGAATGGAATGGCTGTCAGACATGTAGAGAAGCTGATTTTTATAAAACTGTGCAGTGGTCTCTTAATTTTTGCCAGAGCTGTAGATACTTCTAGTAATTTAGGAAAAAAAAATGTTATTCCAAATTTGGATATTGTCCTCCTGACTTGTATATATATATATATATATATAATATATATATATATATATATATATATGTGTAAGTCTGGTACACATCCAGGGTTCCAGTTTCACAACTTGTGCTGCACTTTAATTATAGCCTACGTGTGCATGGGTCTTTAGAGATATCTGACATTGAGCGTGGGGCACCATATCACAAATATTAGGATGCCGAACTCTGCGGATAGGTAGGGATTACTAGTGAATTCATAATCCACTCATACACTATCATGTGAATTTTTTGTGCACAATAGGAGGAATTTTTTTTGTGCCTAATAGACTCTGTATATATTTATATAGACAGACACACCTCTATAATATTTTATTTTTTGAGAGTTGTTATTGAAAACTAATAAATGTTATATTTTAGGGGTCTATTTCTTGTTGATTTGATAACCTATTGGGGCCCCACCTTACACAATATTTCATTTTTTCTTTGCTCTTTAATCAGCATTTGAAGTTTTGGCGTAATAAACTTTATGTGCATAGGATCAAGACTGCGGGTAGGGTCTACAGCTCCTGCCCCGCCCTCTCTGCCAGCCTCTGGTATCTTTCTGACAGGTCACTACTTTGTGAGTCATCTGCCTCCTGTTTCAATGTTCTCACGAGCGCCGTCCTCGTCACTGGTGGCGCTTGCGCAGATTAATCTCTTGGTGGTCTTCAGTAAAATGACGCTAGTAGTGGTTCAAGTGCGGATTGAGATCTCAACTCGATTAAACCTCTAAAGGACGTCATTAAGTCGATATCTCAATCCATGCATGTACTGCCTTTGGTGCCATTTTACTGAAGACAGCTGGGTGGTAATTTGTGCATGCGCCGCCACTGGTGCCATTTTGTTGAAGATTATCGAGAGATTAATCAGTGCAAGTAACGTGCTAACTTTCAAACAGGAGGCAGGTCACTCACAAAGCAGTGACCTGTGATACAGGCACAAGAGGCAGGCGGAAGGGTCGAGGAAAGTGCCGAAGTCCCTAATCGCAGTCCAGCCCTGATGTAAATAAAGCTTATTACACCAAAACTTCAAATGCTGATTAAAGACCAACCACCATATGGATTTCTTTACTGGGAATCTGTCACCCTAAATTGGCGGGATATTTAAATGATGGCAGTCAGGTCAGATGGGCGGTGTTTTGGGTACTTGCCTTAACATGTTGTTCGCCGCTGTCTCGATTATTTCTGGGAATTGTAGTCGTTGCCCTCCATATAACGCGCCTGCACATTGCAATCTTGAATTGCGCACGCGCAGTATGCTTTGCCCACAGATTGCAATGCGCAGGCGCGTTATATGGAGGGCAACGACTGCAATTCCCAGAAATAATCGAGACAGCGGCGAACAACATGTTAAGGCAAGTACTCAAAACACCGCCCATCTGACCTGACTGCCGTCATTTAAATATCCCGCCAATTTAGGGTGACAGATTCCCTTTAATCTGTATAACTGTGCCACTATGGCCATGTCTTTACTTTAACATGTAAAATTGTGCTGACAGGCTCTCTTTAAAATGCCTCTGCACACTTTAGCCCAGTCTGGTGTAAAATGTTGTAGACATTTTCTCCTATAATAAGCTTTATACAGGATTTACTGTACAATTGTAAGCAAATGTGCATTATACAGCGGTGCAAGAGCAATGTATTATAATTAGTAGGTCATTTTAAAGGTAGCACAGAAAAAGTATGTTGTGCTTACAACCACCTGCTTTATATTATTTTATTGCTCTAACTCTTCTTAAATAAAAACTGTTTGAAAGCTGTCTTAAGTCTCCATAGTAACAGACTACAAGCTATGGAACTTGCAACAATACTCACTTTTACCTTACTAAAATATATTGTTAGTTTAGCCAAAAGTAGGGAACAAATAAAAGAAGTGCAACTGCAAGATATACAATATTTGAAGTATTTTTACCTTCGTGAAACAGAGGTGGATAGACTTAAGATTAGGACATTTTCCAATTAAAACAATATTTAAAGCCTCTTCAGTTTTCATTGTAGATGCATTGGTGCAAAGAAAAAATGTTTGTGAAATAGCATATATTCTTTATGCCAGAATCACATTTTCTCCCAGCCAGATAGTTTGCTACAGTGGATCAGTGCAGATTACTGTCTGGAATCAATGTAGAAATGGGTTTGTGAGAAGCACAAGTGTTAGGCCGGAGTCACACTAGAGAGGAATACGGACGAGTGCTAAGCAAGAAAAAAATCGCATAGCACTCGGACCAATGTTAATCTATGGGGCAGCTCCCATCATCCATTTTATTCTCAGGCGCATTATACATGCCAGAGAAATCGCAGCATTACGTATTACGGCCAAGACTCGCCAATGCAAGTCTATGGGTGCGAGAAAACAACGGATTACACACGGACCATGCATGTGACTTGCGTGAAATACGTACCGGTGTCCTTAGAAAAGCCAACAATTCAATGCGCTAAACTGTAAAATCACACTGACAGGTTAAAATAGAATAGATAGAATACATGTATACACATACTTGTAGTATAGGTGTGTGTGTGTGTGTATATATATATATATATATATATATATATATGTTATTGACACACACAGATATATATATATATATATATATTTATATTTCATAGAGAAATGGATAGCAGAATAGGCGATAATTCAATTGTCGGCTTCTGTAGAATCTCTGCAGCAGCCGACAGGATAGGAGACATGGTTTACATACAGTAAACCATTGCAGAACATTTTGCTTTATATATGTAAGTGACTACTACTGTTAATTCTATGTGTGTGTAAAATTTGGGAGCTGTAGGTATTCAATAAAAGGATGTAGTCACAGAAAAAAATTGCGTGGGCTCCGCGCAATTTTCTTCGCTAGAGAGGGAAAGCCAGGGACTGAGGGAAGATATTAAGAGTCTAGAAAGGGACCATGGTTTTTGCCCCCACCGGCTGAAAACATCTGCCCCCAGCCACCGCAGAAAAGGCGCATCTGTAAGGCGATTTTTTTTTACAGGAGCCGACGAATGAATTAACGGCTATACTGCTATCTAGCTCTCTATGAAATCTAAATATATCTATATGTGTGTCACTGACTAATATATATATATATTATTTTTTTACCAATATTTCAGCCCATTGATCAGTTAAATGTCCATTTTGCAAGGGTGCGAGAAAATCTCGCTATACGGATGTCATACGGATGACACACGGATATTTTGATGTGAGGAAATCGCATCCTCGAATTGAAAATGGATTACATACGGATCACTGTTCATGAAACATTGATGCGATTTTCTGCCGTAAAAAACGGACCGTATTTTTATACGTTAAGTGTGACTCCGGCGTTATAAAGTTTGTCAGATTGTAACCATTCACTGACAGCATAGAGTCATGATAAGGTAGGTTAGAATACCAATAAATCTATAAACCTGCAAAATGTTAATTATCAAAGGATTTATCTTAGTTTCCAAATATGTTGAAACCACTTTAATAAAATTGAGTTATTGCGTAAAGGAAGCATCTTAGTTACTGAAATAAACTAATTTGTTTTTGGGATATAAAAGGATAACATCAAAGTGTCTGCAACTTAAACAGGAACAATGTCTCCTGGGTGTGTACTTCTTTACCTGCATGAGGTTGACCAATTATAAACAGGGAGCATCATGCCTGGGAAAAGGACAAACTTTCAGCTCCTCACTGATCTCTGCTGCTACTGTGTAGTGATACAGCAGAAATTAATTATGTATCATTATCAACCCTTTCAGATCTCATCTCATGGCAGTCAGGGTGAGCGGAAGAGTGTGAGACCGGACTGTGAGAGGAGACCTGGAAGTATTTGCAGTGATAAATATGTCATCTCTGCTGTATTTCTACACAGTAGCTGCAGGGTCAAATATCATTATAAAACTTTTATAGTTCCTCTCATAGTGCTGTCAGCTCTCACTCTTCCCCTCACACTGACTACCATGAGATGAGATCTTGAAGAGCTTTTTATGATACATAACTCAGCTCTACTGTATATCTACACAGTAGCTGCAGGGATAGGTATCATTACAAACACTTCTAGATATTATTTACAGTGCTGTAAACTCTCACACTCACCCCATACTGACTGTCATGAGGTGAGATCTGGAAGTATTTGTAATTATACATATTTCTAGTTTACAGTATTAACACATACAGTTGTGTGAAAAAGTGTTTGCCCCTTCCTGATTTCCTATTCTTTTGCATGTTTGTCACACTTACACACGTTGTCAAAATGTTGTTACCCCTCGTTTAATGACAGAAAAACCCACAGTGGTCACAGAAATAACTTGAATCTGACAAAAGTAATAATAAATCAACAATCTATGAAAAAGAACAAATGAAATACAGACATCGCTTTTCTACCATGCTTCCACAGAAATTTTTAAAAAATAAAACTCATGAAATAGGCCTGGACAGAAATGATGGTACCCCTGAAAATAGTGTGACAAAAAGGACATGTTAAATCAAGGTGTGTCCACTAATTAGCATCACAGGTGTCTATAATCTTGGAATTAGTGAGTGGGCCTGTATAGAGAGCTACAGATACTCACTGTGCTGTTTGGTGACATGGTGTGTATCACACTCAATGTGGACCAGAGGAAGCGAAGGAAAGAGTTGTCTCAAGAGATTAGAAAGAAAATTATAGGCAAACATGTTAAAGGTAAAAGTTATAAGACCATCTCAAAGCAGCTTGATGTTGCTGTGACTACAGTTGCACATATTATTCAGAAATTTAAGCTCCATGGGACTGTAGACAACCTCCATGGATGTAGCCGCAGGAGGAAAATTGATGACAAATCAAAGAGACAGATAAAACGAATGGTTACAAAAGAACCCAGAAAAGCTTCTAAACAGATTAAAGGTGAACAAGCTCAAGGAACATTAGTGTCAGATCGCACCATCCGTCGTTGTCTGAGCCAAAGTGGACTTCATGTGTCACGCTGTTACTGCATACAGGAGGTTTGGGGTCTATGCTGACCCTAAGCTGGGGTCCTGACTAATCCCTCTACCTGGAGGTACTGTTGATGGTACAGAGGTCCAGGCCGCCAGCGTAATCCCTACCTCCTGAGGATCCCTGAACCTCAGTGATCCAGTCCTGAGAAGGACCCTGATCACACACCGGGGACTGGTAGGTATATGCCTAAACACAGTAATAAACGAACGAGACAGTACAAGGGGTAAACTAAAATCCATCTTGCATACAAAAATCACACCACAGGAAACAGAGGGGACACCAACGGGTACGGAGATAAATGATAAAGCGAGGAGGGAAAAAAGACCACACAGGTACTCTTAACTTCAGCCTTCACCATACAATGATCCGCTCTGCTGGTCTGCATGAATGCTTTCACCGACACTTCCCCAGCAGACAGGCAGGTATTTGAAGGAAACCAATTATCACAACATTAATTGCAGCTGAGCGAGGCTGGTCTAGTCCAGCACAGAGAGAGGAAGAATTAACTCCCTCACTGCCGAAAAACACACAGCACCAGAAACTCAGCTGTGAGAAGTCAGGGTGTGCAATCGCGACGATCTTCGCAGCGACACACCCGTGACAGTACCCCCCCTTCTACGAGGGGCCTCTGGACCCTCAGGGCCGGGTTTATCTGGGTGAGTAGTATGGAAGGCCCGAACCAATCGGTCTGCGTTAATATCCGACGCAGAAACCCACGTCCTCTCCTCAGGACCATACCCCCTCCAATGAACAAGGTACTGAAGGGACCGGCGATTCAGACGTGAAACGATGACTCTCGACACCTGGAACTCCAAGTTACCATTGACCACCACAGGAGGAGGAGGTAAAGGTGAAGGTATCACCGGCGCCACATACCTCTTAAGCAACGATCTGTGGAACACATTATGAATTTTAAATGTAGGAGGGAGGTCAAGACGGAATGCAACCGGATTAATTATAGCACTGATCTTGTATGGCCCGATGAACCTGGGACCCAGTTTCCAGGAGGGAACCTTAAGTTTTATATTTTTGGTAGACAACCATACCAGATCGTTCACACTTAGGTCCGGACCAGACACTCTCCTCCTATCATCCATACGTTTGTATCGGTTCCCCATAGTACTCAGATTATTCAGCACTCCTCTCCACACAGAAGCAAGTGACGACGAAAATCGTTCCTCCTCAGGAACCCCAGAAGAGCCCCCCCTATTGAAAGTACAAAACTGGGGGTGAAAACCATATGCCCCAAAAAACGGGGACTTACCAGTGGACTCGCTCCGCCTATTATTTAGAGCAAATTCCGCTAGAGGCAAGAAAGAAGCCCAGTCCTCCTGGTTCTCTGACACAAAACACCGGAGATATGTCTCCAAGCTCTGGTTCAGACGCTCTGTCTGACCATTGGTCTGCGGGTGAAAAGCCGATGAAAATGACAACTGCATCCCCCGCCGTGTACAAAATGCTCTCCAGAATTTGGACACAAACTGAGACCCCCGATCCGACACCACATCGGAGGGTACCCCGTGAAGCCTTACAATCTCCCCAATAAACACCTGCGCAAGAGTTTTAGCATTAGGAAGAGCAGGAAGAGTGATAAAATGTGCCATCTTGCTGAACCTGTCCACTACAATGAGTATGACTGTTTACCCGAAGATGGCGGGAGGTCCATAATGAAGTCCATAGACAGATGAGTCCACGGACGCTCCAGGATCTTCAAAGGTAAGAGGGTCCCCGACGGACGGGTATGTGGGGTCTTAGAGCGCGCACAAACCTCACAGGACGTGACAAAAGTTACCACCTCCCTATGTAAGTTAGGCCACCAAAACCGGCGCGAGAGGAGATCCTCAGTTGCTTTACTCCCTGGGTGTCCTGCCAAAGCAGAATTATGGTGTGCCTCGATCACCTTTTGTCGCAACTGATTTGGAACAAACAGTCTCCCTGGAGGTCCTACAGGGCGTCCCCCTGAGCCTCCAATACCTCCTCCTCAAGCTCAGAGCATACTGCCGACACCACCACCCCCTCCTGAAGGACCGGAACCGGGTCCTCCGTATTCCCAGCCCCTGGGAAACAGCGAGATAAAGCGTCCACCTTAACATTTTTTGACCCAGGACGATATGTGACGACAAAATTAAACCTGGTAAAAAACAACGACCACCTAGCTTGTCTGGGATTCAGACGTTTAGCGGACTCTAAATATAGCAGGTTTTTGTGATCGGTAATGACGGTGACCGGGTGGACTGCCCCCTCCAAAAAATGACGCCACTCCTCAAAAGCCAACTTAATGGCCAAGAGTTCCCTATTGCCGACATCATAATTCCTCTCAGCGGACGACAATTTTTTAGAGAAGAAGGCGCACGGATGCCATTTACCAGGGGACGAACCTTGTGACAATACTGCTCCCACCCCTACCTCGGAAGCGTCCACCTCAACAATGAACGGCTGTGACGCATCAGGTTGAATAAGTATGGGTGCTGAAGCAAAACATTTTTTCAAAGAGGAAAACGCTTGACAAGCCTTGTCAGACCACTTTGAAAAATCCGTCCCTTTTTTAGTCATGTCTGTGAGAGGTTTAACTATGGACGAAAAATTACTAATGAACTTCCGGTAGTAGTTAGCAAACCCCAGGAAACGTTGTAATGCCTTAAGATCCTCTGGCAGATCCCACTCAAGAACTGCCCGCACTTTCCCAGGGTCCATACGAAAACCGGATGCTGACACCAGGAACCCTAAAAACTGAAGTTCCTGTACGGCGAACACACACTTCTCCCATTTGGCGTACAGTTTATTATCCCGCAAGATCTGTAACACCTGCCTAACATGCTCCTGATGAGACACAAGATCCGGCGAGTAAATTAAGATATCATCCAGATATATGACCACAAACTGTCCCATTAGGTGGCGAAAGATGTCATTTACAAAGTGTTGAAACACCGCCGGGGCAATACTCAGACCAAATGGCATGACAAGGTTCTCATAATGCCCCTCCGGAGTGTTAAACGCCGTCTTCCACTCATCCCCCTCCTTCATCCTAATCAGATTGTACGCCCCCCTGAGATCCAACTTAGAGAACCATTTGGCACCCACGATCTGATTGAAGAGATCGGGAATAAGTGGGAGCGGATACGGATCTCGGACCGTAATCCGATTAAGCTCACGGAAATCCAGGCAAGGGCGTAGGCCTCCATCTTTTTTTTCACAAAGAAGAACCCCGCGGCCACCGGGGAAGATGAAGGTCTAATATGCCCCTTAGCCAGACTCTCTGAAATATAATCCTTCATGGCCTGTCTCTCAGGACCAGAAAGGTTATACAACCTAGATTTCGGTAACTTGGCCCCAGGGAGCAGGTTAACAGAACAGTCATACTCGCGATGAGGAGGTAGTTCTTGACACCCTTTCTCCGAGAATACATCCTCAAAGTCCACCAGAAATGGAGGTAAGGCCCTAGGAGCGACCGCCCCAATGACCGTATTCATACAGTTTTTATTACAGAATTCACTCCATTGGCTTATCTCTCTGGATTGCCAATCAATAACCGGGTTATGCTTAGTTAACCAAGGAAGGCCCAGCACTATAGGAGTGGGAAGACCCTACAACACATAACAAGACAACAGTTCTTTATGTAACGCCCCCACTTGAAGATCTATGTTATGCACTGCTTGCAAAAAACTTCCCTGACCGAGAGGTCTGGCGTCGATCGAGAATATGGGGACGGGTTTAGTCAACACACTCAGTCGCATACCTTGAACCCGGGCAAAGCGAGCATCCACCAGGTTAGCCCCGGAACCACTATCCAGAAGAACAGATATCCTCTCAGTTCTCGCACCCACCACCACCTCCGCCGGTACGAGAAACTGAGACGAACTTAGGGACGAAATACTTACTCCCAGATTGCCGTCCACCACACAATCTGGGATCAATAGTTTTCCGGCGACTTCTCACTCTGCAAAGGACGGGATGGACACCCCCTAATAAAATGTCCCTTTTTTCCACAGAAGAAACAACCTCCTGTTTTGTGGCGCCCCACCGATCCCCTCCCCCGGAATGATGTCCCTCCTAATTGCATAGGCTCCTCTGGACTGACCAGGGGAAGCTCCATATAAGGGACCCTTGAGGAAGGTGGAGTCATCACAGGGGGCGAAATTACCCTGCACCTCTCCCGAAGACGTCTGTCAATACGAATAACAAGGGCCATAGCGGCTTCCAGTGACGTGGGAGGGTCATACTGTGCCAGCACATCCTTTAATTTCTCAGATAAACCTTGACAAAACTGGCTCCTAAGAGCCGGGTCATTCCACTGGGTGTCCGTGGCCCATCTACGGAACTCCGAACAGAATTCCTCTGCCGGACGATCTCCCTGCTGGATCCTACATAACTTAGATTCAGCAAGGGAGACCCGATCCGGGTCATCATACACAAGACCCAGAGCCGTAAAAAACCCATCCACTGACTGGAGAGCTGGGAAGCCCGGGGGGAGAGCGAACGCCCAGGATTGGGGTCTCCTTGTAGGAGCGAGATGACAATCCCCACCCTTTGTTCCTCACTCCCAGATGACCGGGGTCTCAGCCGAAAGTACAATTTACATGCCTCCCGGAAAGCAAAAAACTTGTCCCGCCCCCCGGTGAATCTGTCAGGGAGAGCTACTTTAGGTTCAGGTCCGGCCTGCTCCGGGGGGTATAAAACCTTGGACTTAACGTCCGCCAGCTCCATGGACAGACTCTGCAACTGCCGAGCTAGACTGACTACTGAATCCATGGTGACTGGAGAAAATCTTTATGGTCGGTGAAAATGTCACGCTGTTACTGCATACAGGAGGTTTGGGGTCTATGCTGACCCTAAGCTGGGGTCCTGACTAATCCCTCTACCTGGAGGTACTGTTGATGGTACAGAGGTCCAGGTCCGCCAGCGTAATCCCTACCTCCTGAGGATCCCTGAACCTCAGTGATCCAGTCCTGAGAAGGACCCTGATCACACACCGGGGACTGGTAGGTATATGCCTAAACACAGTAATAAACGAACGAGACAGTACAAGGGTAAACTAAAATCCACCTTGCATACAAAAATCACACCACAGGAAACAGAGGGGACACCAACGGGTACGGAGATAAATGATAAAGCGAGGAGGGAAAAAAGACCACACAGGTACTCTTAACTTCAGCCTTCACCATACAACGATCCGCTCTGCTGGTCTGCATGAATGCTTTCACCGACACTTCCCCAGCAGACAGGCAGGTATTTGAAGGAAACCAATTATCACCACATTAATTGCAGCTGAGCGAGGCTGGTCTAGTCCAGCACAGAGAGAGGAAGAATTAACTCCCTCACTGCCGAAAAACACCCAGCACCAGAAACTCAGCTGTGAGAAGTCAGGGTGTGCAATCGCGATGATCTTCGCAGCGACACACCCGTGACATCATGGGAGACGACCAAGGAGGAAACCATTACTGAAAAAAAATCATAAAAAAGCCAGACTGGAATTTGCCAAACTACATGTTGACAAGCCACAAATCTTCTGGGAGAATGTCCTATGGACAGATGAGACAAAAATGGAACTTTTTGGCAAGTCACATCAGCTCTATGTTCACAGATGGAAAAATGAAGAATATCATCAAAAGAACACTGTCCCTACTGTGAAACATGGAGGAGGTTCTGTTATGATTTGGGGCTGCTTTACTGCATCTATCACAGGGTGTCTAGAATATGTGCAGGGTCTCAAGACTATCAAGGGATTTTAGAGAGAAATATGCTGCCCAGTGTCAGAAAGCTTGGTCTCAGTCGCAGGTCATGGGTCTTGCAACAGGATAATGACCTAAAATACACAGCTAAAAACACCCAAGAATGGCTAAGAGGAAAACATTTAACTATTCTGAAGTGGACTTCTATGAGCCCTGACCTAAATCCTATTGAGCATCTTTGGAAAGAGCTGAAACATGCCGCCTGGAAAAGGCAACCTTCAAACACGAGACAAAACTGGAGCAGTTTGCCCTTGAGGAGTGGGCCAAAATACCTGTTGAGAGGTGCAGATGTCTCATTGACAGTTACAGGAATTGTTTGATTGCAGTGATTGCCTCAAAAGGTTGTGCAAGAAAATATTAAGTTAAGGGTACCATCATTTCTGTCCAGGCCTATTTCATGAGTTTTTTTTTTTTTTTTAATTCTGTGGAAGCATGGTTGAAAAGCAATGTCTGACTTTAATTTGTTCATTTTCATAGATTTTTTATTTATTATTACTTTTGTCAGATTCAAGTTATTTCTGTCACCATTGTGGGGTTTTGTCTCATTAAACGAGGGGTATCAACAATTTTGACCTTGTGTGTAAATGTTTCAGATAACTAAACAAATTTAAATATTAGACTTAAAATAAAACAAGTAAACACAAAATGCAGTTTTTAACCCCTTAGTGGCCAATTTTTTTAAATCTTACCAGTGTCAATTTATGTAGTAATAACTCTGGAACGCTTCAACAAATCCCAGTGATTTTGAGATTGTTTTTTCAAGGTACATTACAATTTATGACAATGGTAAATTTAGGTTGATATGTTTTGTGTTCATTTATCAAAATTATCGAACATTTGACAAAAATGTAAAAAATATGCAATTTTTAAACTGTGAATAATTATCCCTTAAAGGCCTTGGTCACACTTGCGAGAAACTTGCTTGAGTCTCGCACCTCAATACCCGGCACTGCAGCCAGCACTCGGACCGGAGCGTTCAACTGCATAAAAATACATGCAGCCGCACACTCTGGTCCCGAGTGCAGGCGGCAGTGCGGCAAAGAAGACCCAAGACATCATACCTCGGAAGGGAGGTAAAAAAAATTCTAAAATAATCCACAGGGAGGAGATTGAAGCAAAACAAAATCCTCTAAACTGCATGCTCGCAAATGCCAGAAGCCTGACAAACAAGATAGTAGTACTAGAACCAGAAATATCTACAGGTAACTATGACATAGCGGGAATAACTGAGACATGGTTAGATGAAAGTTATGACTAGGCAGTTAACTTACAGGGTTACAGTCTGTTTAGAAAGGATCGTAAAAATCGGAGAGGTGGAGGGGTTTGTCTTTATGTAAAGTCTTGTCTAAAGTCCACTTTAAGGGAGGATATTAGCAAAGGGAATGAGGAGATCGAGTCCATATGGGTCGAAATACATGGAGGGAAAAATAGTAGCAAAATTCTCAATGGGGTGTGTTACAAACCCCCAAATATAACAGAATCATGGAAAGTCTACTACTAAGGCAGATAGATGAAACTGCAACCCATAATGATGTCATTGTTATGGGGGACTTTAACTACCCGGATATTAACTGGGAAACAGAGACCTGCGAAACCCATAAAGGCAACAGGTTTCTGCTAATAACCAAGAATAATTATCTTTCACAATTGGTGCAGAATCCAACCAGAGGAGCAGCACTATTAGACCTGACAGAATAACAAATCTGCAGGTCGTTTGGCATCTAGGAAATAGAGACCACAATATTGTACAGTTTCACTTGTATTTCGCTAGGGGGACTTGTAAGGGGGTCACAAAAACGCTGAACTTTAGGAAGGCAAAGTTTGACCAGCTTAGAGATGCCCTTAATCTGGTTGACTGGGACAATGTACTCAGAAATAAGAATACAAATAATAAATGGGAAATGTTTAAGAACATCTTAAATAGGCACTGTAAGCGGTTTATACCTTGAGGGAATAAAAGGACAAGAAATAGGAAAAATCCAATGTGGCTAAACAAAGTCGTAAGAGGGGCAATTAACAGTAAAAAGAAAGCATTTAAACTACTAAAGCAGGATGGAACCATTGAAGCTCTAAAAAACTATAGGGAGAAAAAATACTTTATCTAAAAAGAGGAGAGCAGAGCCGGGTTTCTCGGTGGTGGCGGCCATCTTCCTGAGGCGGCACATGCGCAGATAGAGTACTCAGCTTCCTGGGGCTTCAGGAAAATGGCCGCGGGAGGCAGCGCCTGCGCAGATGGAGATCGCGGCGGCCATTTTCCTGAAGCCGAGCTCTCAATCTGTGAACTCGGCTTCAGGATAATGGCCGCCATGATCTCTATCTGCGCACGTGCGGCCTCCCGCGGCCATTTTGCTGAAGCTCCAGGAAGCTGAGTACTCTATCTGCGCACGCGCCTCCTCAAGAAGATGGCCGCCACCACCGAGAAACCCGGCTCTGCTCTCCTCTTTGCTCTCCGTGGACACCGTGCCGCGGCGCCCTCACCTGAGGAAGGGACCCCGCTCAGGTGCATGCCACCCACCGCGCCTCTGCAACGCCGCACCTCTGCCGCCACACCACTGCCGCAACCCCCCGGCCCGGTAAGCCTGGGTTCGGACTATAAGATGCACCCCCCATTTTCCTCACAATTTTTTTTGGGGAAAAGTGCGTCTTATAGTCCAAAAAACACGGTAAGTAATGTAATAGACAAACCATTATTTCTTATATTTACAGACTATAGCAATGGGGTCTGTTCCACAGGACTGGTGCATAGCAAATGTGGTACCAATATTCAAAAAGGGCTCTAAAAGTGAACCTGGAAATTATAGGCCAGTAAGACTAACCTCTATTGTTGTTAAAATATTTGAAGGGTTTCTAAGGGATGCTATTCTGGATTATCTCAATGAGAATAACTGTTTAACTCCATATCAGCATGGGTCAAACCAATCTAATCAGTTTTTATGAATAGGTAAGCTATAGACTGGACCAAGGTGAGTTATTGGATGTGGTATATCTTGATTTTTCCACAGCATTTGATACCGTACCACACAAGAGGTTGGTACACAAAATAAGAATGCTGAGTCTGGGGAAAAATGTGTGTAAACGGGTAAGTAACTGGCTTAGTGATAGGAAGCAAAGGGTGGTTATAAATAGTGTATTCTCTAACTGGGTCGCTGTGACCAGTGGGGTACCGCAGGGGTTGGTCTTGGGGCCTATTCTCTTCAACATATTTATTAACGATCTGGTAGAAGGTTTACAGAGTAAAATATTGATATTTTCAGATGATACAAAACTGTGTAAAGCAGTCAATTCAAGAGAAGATAGTATCCTGCTACAGATGGATCTGGATAAGTTGGAAACTTGGGCCAAAAGGTGGCAGATGCGGTTTAACAATGATAAATGTAAGGTTATACACTTGGGAAGAAGGAATCAATATCACCATTACACACTGAATGGGAAACCACTGGGTAAATCTGACATGGAGAAGGACTTGGGATCCTAGTTAATGATAAACTTACCTGGAGCAGCCAGTGCCAGGCAGCAGCTGCCAAGGCAAACATGATCATGGGGTGTATTAAAAGCGGTCTGGATACACATAATGAGAGCATTGTCCTGCCTCTGTACAAATCCCTGGTTAGACCACTCATGGAGTACTGTGTACAGTTTTGGGCACCGGTGCTCAGGAAGGATATAATGGAACTAGAACGTGTACAAAGGAGGGCAACAAAATTAATAAAGGGGATGGGGGAACTACAATACCCAGAGAGATTAGCAAAATTAGGATTATTTAGTCTAGAAAAAAGATGACTTAGGGGTGATCTAATAACCATGTATTAGTATATAAGGGGACAATACAAAGATCTCTCCGAGGATCTGTTTATACCAAGGAATAGGGCATTCTCTGTGCCTGGAGGAGAGAATGTTTTTCCACCAACATAGCAGAGGATTCTTTACTGTTAGGGCAGTGAGAATCTGGAATTCCTTGCCTGAGGAGGTGGTGATGGTGAACTCAGTCGAGGGATTCAAGAGAGGCCTGGATGTCTTCCTGGAGCGTAACAATATTGTATCTTACAGTTATTAGGTTCTTTAGAAGGACGTAGATCTGGGGATTTATTCTGACGGAATATAGGCTGAACTGGATGGAATATCCCCAAAAGTGATACCATTTTAAAAACTGCACCCTTGACATAATGAAAACTACTGTCAGGTAGTTTTATTAACCTATCAAGTGATATTCAGGAATTAATGCAAAGTGGCATTATAGGAATGAAACAGTGTATTTTTAGCACGTAAATGTTGATACTTCTGAACAGGCCGTTATAGCCAGGAGACTCTAAGGCCGTTATTTGTCCTTGAATTGCCATGGCAAACATCATGACCACACAATCATGATCTCTGGGTGCCGATGGGCTTAAATAGGGAGCTCCCACACTCTGTTAACCATTTACATGATGTAGTTACTTTTGAAAGCAGCATCGAAGGTGTTAAACAGAAAAGGACAGTTCCAACGCTGATCATGGCTGATGCAGCAAGTTGTCAGCTAGTCTCTTATATCTCAGGTCAGTAAAAAGATGTATTGGCAGTCATTAAGGGGTTAAACAAAGGTCTTTATTATTAAGGGAAAAAAAATCAAATCTACAGGACCCTGTGTGAAAAAGTGATTGCCTCCCCTCCTTAAAACATAGATTAACTTTGGTTTATCATATCTTTGGGAAGCTGAGTGCAAATCCACACCCAGGTCTGATTACTGCCACACCTGTTCTCAATCAAGAAATCACTTAAATAGGACCTGCCTGACAAAATTAAAGTAAACTAATAGTTTCTCAAAAGCTAGATATCATTCCGCAAGCCAAAGAAATTCTGGAACAAAGTAATTGAGATCTATCAGTCTGGAAAAGTTTATAAAGCCATTTCAAAATCTTTGGTACTCCAGCGAACCACAGTAAGCCATTATCCGCAAAAGGCAAAAACATGGAACACTGGTGAACCTTCCGAGTAGTAGTCAACCGACCAAAATTATCACAATAGTGCAGCGATGACTCATACAAGAGGTCACAAAAGACCCTACAACAACATCTAAAAAACTGCAAGCCTCACTTGCCGTAGATAAGGTCAGTGGCCATGACTCCACCAAAAGAAACAGACTGGGCAAAAATGTCCTGCATGCCAGAGTTCCAAGACAAAAACCACTGGTGAGAAATAAAAACATAAAGGCTTGTCTCAGTTTTGCCAGAAAACAGCTTGATGATCCCCAAGACTTTTGGGAGAATACTCTATGGACTGACATGAAAAAGTTAAACATTTTGGAACGTGTATGTCCCATTACATCTGATGTATAAGTAACACAGAATTTCAGAAAAAAAAAAACATACCAACAAGTAAAATATGGTGGTGGTAGCGTGATTGTCTGGGGTTGTTTTGCTGCTTCAGGACTTCGAAGACTTGCTGTGATAAATGGTACCATGAATTTTGCTGTCTACCAAAAAATCCTGAAGGAAAATATTGCGCCATCTGTTTGTGACCTCAAGCTGAGTTACAACAATTCTGCAAAGAAGAGTGTGCCAAAATTCCTCCAGAGTGTTGTAAAAGACGCTTGATTACAATTGTTGCTGCTAAGGGTGGACCAACCAGTTATTACATTTAGGGGGCAATTACTTTCTCACACAGAGACCTATAGGTTTGGATTTATTTTTCCCTTAATAAGAAAGACGTTCATTTAAAAACTGCATTTGGTGATTGCTTGTGATATCTTTGTTTAATCCTTTTCCAATATTGGGTGTAATAGTACGCCGATGTCGGACTCCCCCTGTTTGTTGCGGGCTCTGGCACTGAGCCCTCACCTTTCCGGGAACATGTAAGCTGATATATACAGCTGACATATGTCCACAACTGCCACGAGTGGAATAGTGATCCACCCGCGGCTGTTAACTAATTAAATGCCGCTGTCAATCTCTGACAGCGGCATTTAACTCGTGCTTCTGGCTCATCGGCGACCCTGTCACGTGATCAATATAGAACAATTAGAAAAATCAAATATACACATATTTGGTTTTGCCACATTCAGAATCGCCCGATCTATCAATATAAAAAAAGAATTAACCCGATTGTTAAACGGAGCAACGAGAAAAAAAGTCAAAACACCAGAATTTTTTTTTGGTCGCTTCAACATTGCATTTAAATGCAATAACGGGCGATCAAAAGATCGTAATACACACCAAAATGGTATCAATAAAAATTTCAGCTTGGCGTGCAAAAAAATAAGCCCTCACCCAACCTGAGATCATGAGAAATGGAGATGCTACTGGTATCGGAAAATGGCACAATTTTTTTTTTTACCAAATTGTGATTTTTTTTTTTACCACTTAAATAAAAAGGAACTTATACATGTTTGGTGACTATGAACTTGTAATGACCTGGAGAATCATAATGGCAGGACAGTTTTAGCATTTAGCGAACATGGTAAAGAAAAAAAAACAACTGTGGGATTACACTTTTTTTGCAATTTCACCACACTTGAAATTTTTTTCCCGTTTTCCAGCACATGATATGTTAAATGGTGTCGTTCAAAAGTACAACTCGTACCGCAAAAAAAGAAGCCCTCACATGGCCATATTGAAGGAAAATTTAAAAGTTATGGCTCTCAGAAGAATCGAAGAAGGGGAGCAAAAAATGAAAATGCAAAAACCAAAATACCTCTGGTCATTAAGGTGTTAATATTTAAATTTGTTTGGTGATCTGAAACATTTAAGTGTGATAAACATGCAAAAGAATAGGAAATCAGAAAGAGGGCAAACACTTTTTCACACCACTGTATCAGATCAATCAATTCACAGTCACTGTGAGTGACAATACAGGTACTGCACTTCCTGATATATCACTTGAATCTTTGGATCAATATTTATAGACTGATACTAGGAATCTTATTTTAAATCTGGTACATCAGCACTGAAGTAGCACACCACAAGCATATTGGGCCTTTTACTATACCTATGTGGAATGAGCTGTGCGCTCTCACTTCTTATTCCTCTACTATACAAATATAAAATGGTGTTTTTTAGCCAGCCCTCATGTTTTTGATGGCTGTTAATAGACCCTGCTTGGCGGCACCAGACCATGTGTTGTGATAGTTGCAAGACAGTAAGGGGAAAGCCTGGTGATGGAGAATGATGTAAATAGCCCACTCACTGAGTTTTTAGTAGGGTGCGAAATGGAGGTGGGAAATTTTTTTTACAGATCCTCCAGAACCGATTCGCAAAGTGTTTGAATTTGCAGAACCTGCGAATTTCAGGAAATTTGACTCAAAGTCAATCCTTTGCTAGTCTTGGTTGTCATAGCAACACCAGGTGACAGAAAGAGTTTCCTCACACTCTCTAAACAGTCAGAATTGACAATGGCATCTAATGGGGATAAACTTCTGGGATCAACTTTATCTCTAAATGTGTCCATTAGAGAGGGCAGTTGGCACCCATAAGTGATGACATTGATACAGCTTTTGTGCCCGCACAATCCGTGTAATAGCACGGTGTCTCGTTGTAGCAGCCGCTATAGTTTTCTCATATTGTGCTAAGGGTTTTATGAAAAAAGAGTTAATGACAAACATAATTTTCATTAAGCCCATGGTAAACTTTTTCCAACAAGTCCAAATATGTCCAAAAAAGTGCAAAGGCCATAGAGTTACCCACTTTCTTCCAAAAGTTTCAAAAGTTTACTAAATAAATTAGTGGTGCAAAACAATGTCAGATCATGCACTGGTCAGAGATTGGGACCAATTCAAGGATGCACTCGGTTAAATAAATCCCCCCAATTTCAATATGAGTGATATTTCATAAACCGTGTGTGACTAGGGCTGCAATCCCAAGCATGTAGAAGCTGGATACACAGTATGTGTACATTAACCTTCATCACAACCCATATAGGAGAAAGTTTGCATAGCTACTTTAAATGAGGCATTATGTCACGAAACCTACAGAAAAAGGCTGTAAATAATGTTTCTATTCTGTTTAAAAATGTTTTTTTTGTTTTCCAGCATGGTAACATATGAGATGAGTGTGCTGAGGACCTTCTGTGAGGACAGATACAAAACAATGGTTGAGCAAGGGAGTATAATCATTGGCGCAGCTGTGACATGGCGCTGAGGGCACAACTGTACTAAACTGCCTCAAGCTGGGTGTGAGCTGACATATGCCACTGCTCAGCAAGGAAAAGCAGACAGATTGAAAGAGTGATTCCAAATGTTGTAATTTTCTACAAGGTCTGGATTCTTCTGGATCACCCAAGCTAGACCAAGAACTGGAGCCGTAGTTATTAATGAGGTGTAGAAATTCATACACTCTCAGGCATAGTAATGTCATGTCAACAGCAGGATATCCAATTTTTTCAATCATTTTCAGAACAAAAAGAAGTCATCCGAGCCTCTAAAATCTTTAACCCCCTGTAATATAATCGTGGGGCCCAATTTATTTTTGGATTTGCACCAATTTTTTGTCTAGTTTTTCAAGTTTTAAGACTGCTTTATGTTTCATTTTCCTCTTTTACTTTGCCTATGTAGATGTCTATTTCCTACTTGTTCATCTATATCTTCTCTGTTTGCCATTGTGCGCTAGGATTTGTAATCCAGATGTTTGCAAATTTTTAAAAAGTCACACATTGTTTACGCTATTCTACTACTGTCCTCTCTCTGGAGAGACTTTTTCTACATCGGAAATTTTTGTGCAAATGTTAGCATTGCGTGAACTGCTTTAACAGATTAAGCAATTTTTGGCTCTAAAAAGGTGCAAAAACGATAAAAAAAAAAAAAAATTTGTGTAATGTTCATTAACCCATATGCACCATCTTGAAGAATTAGGTGCTAAAACTGGTAACGCTACCACAAAACACAAAAGAAAAGTAACTTAAAAAAATTCAAATGTTGAATCGAACTCAGTCCATCCACAACAGGGGAGTTTTTCACCTACTTGATAAGTGAGTGATGAGATATATCAAACTAAGGGCTCATTCAGACATCCATATTTTTCGCGTACGAGAAAAATTGTCCTAGTTTCGTTAGCAATTTTGTTCACAGTTTCATCAGATTTTCATTAGAGTGTCATCCAAGTTTGGTCCAAGTTTCATCGGTTTGTGAGGAAAAACAAAAGTTACTCTACCTTTTATCTAGCAGTCTGTGAAAAGCAGTCATCATTCGGATGGCAAGTGCTGTCCAATTATTTCATGGATCCATAGACTCGTAGTGATGATTTTGATCCAGCACTCAGTTCAACATTGGACATGTGTCAGCAATATTGCGCAGACCACTCAGTTTGCCACAAAATCAGACATATGAAAAGCCCCATAGACTATTCTAGGTACAAGTTCTATCTATAAAAAAACACGGATAGAACTTGAAAAACGTATTTCTAATTGAGCCCTAACACTGTGTGTCATTATAGTATATGGCCTACAAACCAAAAAAGTAGCCTTCCAAAACTGTAATCCCAATAAAGGGATTGTAAGGAGTTAAATATAAATAAGCTGGGCTGTTATGGCGGTGACACATGACGGGTGCAGATGGCACTTAGTGTAGCAGAATAAAAGCAGGCAAGTACATCTGAGAAAATAAAACGCTGTCTGTGACTGACAGGGGGCAGAAGTAGGAAGTGAAACAATCTGGATGAAAACAAAGGAGTCAATGAACAGAGTAGTACCACGCCTGACTAGTAATGTTACATAAGGGACTTGGAAAGCTGTTTGCTGCTGATCACTATCAAAGCAGAAATGTTGTCATGCCTGCATTAGAGTAATTGAAGAAGAGACACACAAAGAGCTTTTACAAATATACTATACAACAGTGGTCTTTAATCCATGGCTTTCTAGCTAAAGAAAATTACATCTTGACTCTGAGCAGGAATGAACACAGACATAAGTGGGTACAAGAACAATATATGTACTCTTTGCAATCAAATAGCTCATCATAATGCACAATTCCATCAGCTTTGGAGGTGGAAGTGAGCCCCCTTACCCTTCGGGCCCCTGAGCAGCCGAAAAATATATATGTATATATAAATATTTACAGCTCTGGCAAAAATTAAGAGATCACTGCAAAATTTTCAGTTTGTCTGATTTTTCTCTTTATAGGTATATTTTTGAGTAAAGTGTAAATTGCTCTTTATTCTATAAACTACTGACTAGTGTTGAGCGATACGATAATGCAAATATCGGCTATCGGCCGATATTAGCTCTATCGGCCTTTCGATAATTCGTTTCGATATTTTCGTCTTATCGAATACCGGAATCGGATTTGTCACTGTCACTGTGAGTGTCCGTCGGTCGGGTCTGTCAGGAGTCAGCGGCACTTACCTGGCAGAAGATCTCCGGCGGTCACGTCCTGGACTGCTTGATGGGCGCCATTATCTTCTCCCTGGCGGTCACATGCAGTTTTTCGCGATAACTGCAGTGACTGCTGGGTAATCCCGGCCGTAAAGCAGTCAGTCCGATGACGTCACCGCCGGGGAAGCAGGTAATCAGCTGTGCTGCGCCGGGATGACAGGCTCTGCCTGTCATTCTGATGTAGCAGAGCTGGATCGTCGTGGGACACTCGTTACTATGGACTGCGTCGGTCAGGTGGTATACTTTTTTTTTTTTTTCATTTTTTTTACAGGAGATCGATGGCGTCGCAGGATGAGACAGTAATAAAAGAAATGAAAACTGTGTTTTTTTTTTTTATTAAATTAAAAAAATTTTTTAGGAACATTCACCCGTCCGGGTACATAAACAAGTTAACTATTTACATACAGGGACCCTGTCCGGGTTATTTAAACTTCTTTGGCTGGCCTCTTCCAGGTACCACCTGGTACTCTTCTTGAGATTGCCAAACATCCGAGGCACCAAGGACCACCAGGACCTGATGACGTCGTGTGGCCTGTACAGTGACGTCGTGACCCGCTATCTGGGTCTGTGTGGCCACCTCTTTCATCTCCCTCCGGGTCTGGAGCCCTATGTCCCGGACTGTACGAACCCCAGGGTGCCTAACAGGCGCCGGGTACGGGCCAGCTATACTTATCATGTCCATAGCTGGGGCTGCTGAGGAGACCACTGAGGGAGGCTGGGGAGATTTACGCATGGGGTGGGCACTTTTGCAGAGGCCTGGATGTGGGAGGCTGAAGGCTTCGAGGGTCTCACAGGTTCCTGACACACTGGGGAGTAGGGGTCGCACCTGGTAACATTTAGGGCGTACCACCCATTGTAACCCCAGTGTCGGGTGTAAGTCACCAAGTCTCCTGGCAACAGGTCCCTCCCCGGGTGTCCTTCTGGGAGGTGAGCCTCCACGTCCCGCCGGGTCACAAAGACTTCTAAATAAAGTCCAGGCTCCTTGATGAAGCCCCAACCACCTTTCAATTTAAAGCTCCGTACTGCACCCTTACGCTGCGGCTCACTCAGGGTTCCTTTATCCTTTCTCATCCGGTCCTTATCTGCCAGGTCCTTCTCCAGGTGATGTTGGTGAAGTTTTAGGGATTCTCGCTGCTCCCTTTGTCGCTCTGCTTCCCGCTCCCAACGTCTCCACGCTTCCTCCTGACGCCGGTTGAAATTCTCCTCCACCAGCTGCTCCATGTCTCCACCACTCCACTGCAGCTTACAGTGTCCGGTTTGCGGCAGCTCTCCTGTCGCCCCCCAGTCCTGGCGGCGCTCCCCTGCGGAGGAAGCAGACGGCTCTAAATCAGATGACAGTCGGGGCTCCGGTACAGGCAGGTAGTGCTCTGGTGCCTGCGCGGCCTCCTCCATGAGGACGGGTGTCGCTTCTTCTGTCTCAGCGACGGGGGCAGACAGCGGGATCTGGGGTGCTGCTGACCGGTGCTGCGGTTTTTGCAGGAACGGGTGCCTCCACTGCGACAACGTCAACCGGATCACATTGCAAGGACTCCTCTACTAGAACGGGTGCCTCACCTTCCGGTACAGACACTTCAGGTAAGAGGGATTGGCGCCGCTCCAAGTTTATTTTTAGGGCACGCCAGCTGGCTTCCATCCTGGCGACCTCCTCCCGGTGCCGGGCCAGGCCTCTTAGGGTATCCGCCGCTTCTTGCAGCGTAGGAGGGTTTACAGGCCGGGTGCCCAACGGTGATTCTGTGGCGATCGGGTCGCTTCCGTGGGGGGAGAGCTCTGACTGCTCCATCCCTTCCCACTTCTGCTCGTCGTGTCCATAAGCCATCTCTGCCAAGTCACATGTGTCATATCTGGAGAGGGCCCCTCTTTTGTAGGGAGGCGGGACCTTCGTGTTAGTTTCCGCACACTGAGGAGGATGAGGAGGCGGAACTCCAGAGCTGTGGGGCACGATCTTACATTGCAGTACCATTTACAGTGGGATGCCATCGTTTTCACGCCACTGAGTGAGTGACACCCACGAAGAGCACGCCCTTCTTCTTCACCAGTGCCTCGTCGTGACGCAGATATGGCGGAAAAATGGCAAATACATTCTCTGATGATTTTAGCAATTCTCAAGCACAAAACCAGTGCAATTCAGGCACACAGGACTCGCTTATAGCGAGCTACAGAATCCTGTTTGTGACGCCCAAGTTGAGTCGCACAGAGCCAGAGGTTTTCGGGGTACTCGGCACCGAGCCCGTCGACTTCTATGGGGTATGTCACGTCTTTACCCGGCAATTGAATTAGAGTCGATTTTACTATGTAGAAGTGTATAAACTATAAATATATGTATATATATATGTCACAATGACATGTATTATATATATATATGTATTCTATGTGTGTATATTTTGTGTTTACAACGAAAGAAAGGGTTTTTTTTGTTGCGATATTTTGTTCCCATAGACTTACATGGGACTTCCGGTATCGAAATCGGATATCGATGATATTTAGTGCTATCGGCGATACAATTTCGATACGATATTTTTAGATATCGAGCAATATCGCTCAACACTACTACTGACAACTAGTGTTGAGCGATACTGCTCGATATCTAAAATATCGGATCGGAATGGTATCGCCGATATCACTAAAATATCGGCGATACCCGATACCGATACCGGAAGTCCAATGTAAGTCTATGGGAACCAAATATCGACATTAAAAAAAACCATTCTTGCCTTGTTGGTTAATTGTACATGAAGGAAAACAACAAAGAGTAATGTAGAATGTATTGGGGGAGGTTGAGGAGACAATAAAGGCATACATGTTTAACCCAATGCATTGGAATAGCATTAATATATATTTTTTTGGAAATACGTTTGGATTGACGAACAAATTGACAATGTTGTTAACCTTTTTTCTATTTTGGCAAATATGTATGTTTCACAACTTCCATGCTCTTCACCTTTTTAACTTTTGCCAGTGCCACACTTTCTCCTTCATAATCTTCAGCAGCATCATCTTTCTCATCAAATTATTCTTCATCTTCACCTTCTTAATCTTCTTCTTAAACTTCTTGCTATTCATGTTTTTGTTTACATTACTCATATTGTTATTATTAAACTATTAATCTTCTTCATATTCAAATTCTTCATCTTCTTCCTCTTCATCTTCTTCATCATATTCTTATTTGTGACAGAGATTCCTGTACTTGTAATCTGTAAAAGTATGAATTTTTCATTCTTCCGTTCTTGCTGTCACAAAAGATTTAAATTACAACAGTATTTGTCCGTGTTCAGTTTAGCCTGCAGCAGCAGGCATTTTCCAGGGGCACCACGAGGAGGAACGGACTCACCCCCATACACTGCTTAGTCTTCTTCTGCTTAGAATTTAGAGCATATATTTTGCTCTTCATTTTGGTCTTATACTTCATGTTCTTCTGCTTTTTGATCTTCTGCTTATTGTTCTTCTGTCTGTTGTTCTGTATCTTGTAGTTTGTCTTAACCTTCTTTGTCCTGTTGGTGATCTTCTTCAGGGTAATCTTTTATTTTTTCTTTGTGATGGTGTTCAGGCTGGTTGGCTTCATGCTCGTCGTCCTTGTTGTCGTCATCTTCTTCTGGGTGGTCTTTAAGGTCGTCTAATTTCCGAGAACCAGCTGACGTTACTGGACCCCGGACGGGTATCAGATGGAACAAGAGACAATGGAAGTAACGAGGACCAGCTGACTGTGCTGGAACCCGGAGGGGCAGCAGAAGGAAAAGAGGCAATGTCACAACCGAGTACCAGCTGACGTTACTGTGACACGGTTACTAAGCAGGAGGTACCTGTGCTCCAAAGCACTACCAAGGACCAGCAGACGTTGCTGGAACTCGTATACGGAGATGAAGGCACCTAGGCCAAAGGCACTGGGAGAACCAGTTGACGGTACTGGACCCGGACGGATAGCAGAAGGAAAAGAGGCAATGTCACAACGAGTGCCAGCTGACGTTACTGTGACACGGTTACTAAGCAGGAGGTACCTGTGCTCCAAAGCACTACCAAGGACCAGCAGACGTTGCTGGAACTCGTATACGGAGATGGAGGCACCTAGGCCAAAGGCACTGGGGAGAACCAGTTGACGGTACTGGACCCGGACGGGTAGCAGAAGGAAAAGAGGCAATGTCACAACCGAGTACCAGCTGACGTTACTGTGACACGGTTACTAAGCAGGAGGTACCTGTGCTCCAAAGCACTACCAAGGACCAGCAGACGTTGCTGGAACTCATATACGAAGATGGAGGCACCTAGGCCAAAGCACTGGGAGAACCAGTTGACGGTACTGGACCCCGGACGGGTAGCAGAAGGAAAAGAGGCAATGTCACAACCGAGTACCAGCTGACGTTACTGTGACACGGTTACTAAGCAGGAGGTACCTGTGCTCCAAAGCACTACCAAGGACCAGCAGACGTTGCTGGAACTCGTATACGGAGATGGAGGCACCTAGGCCAAAGGCACTGGGGAGAACCAGTTGACGGTACTGGACCCCGGACGGGTAGCAGAACGCACCCATGAAAATGTAAGTTGACAGGACGCAAGCCGTCCGCAGTTACCGAATCACACAGTCCTACAGTGGGTGCTTGTCCTATTGTCACAATGGAAACAGTCTTTATTTACATATCCCACAGCACACATAGGAATCACCTAAACTGCAGGCACCATAGAGTCGGCTAACCCGAATGCAACACGACAGCACAACTTATTGGAGGATAATTGACGTTCACACTGCCAGGAAACAGCTGTCGTGCTGTAACCAGGCTGGCCAGGAGTCAGTACCCCTGCCAATTACTTACGAGCAACAAATGGCGGTGTTGTAGCCCAGGGAGTAGAGTTCAGGTGGTAGAAAGATGAACATAACAGGAGACATGGAAAACGTTGCCAAACAGTTATTTAATCTTAAAACGGACAGGCAAATTCAGGTGATATCCATGCCTTGTTCATTTTCAGAAAAGTAAGCCGGTCTACATTCTCTGAGGATAGTCGCATGCGACGGTCTGTTAGTACACCACCTGCAGCACTAAAGACGCGCTCAGATAATACACTGGCAGCAGGGCAAGTCAGCACCTCCAATGCATACTGGCTAAGCTCTGGCCATGTATCCAACTTAGAGACCCAAAATTTGAAAGGGGAAGAGGCATCTGGGAGTACACTTAGAGGGAAAGACAAGTAGTCTGTCACCATCTTACGGAAACGTTGCTTCCTGGTGACTGGAGCCGTCTTGGATGGTGTAGACCTTGCTGGCGCTGTCACAAAACTTCGCCACATTTGTAACATACAGCTCTTGCCCTGTGCAGAGGCGCTGCTTGTGCTCCCTCTTGTTGTAGAGGTGTCTACACTGCCTCGACGCACAGAACTGCTTTGTAAAGCAGTAGCAGCAGCATCTCTCTCGGCTGGAATGTACAACAGTATGGATTGCACCAGTGTGTCTTGGTACTCCCGCATTTTACGGTCCCGGTTCCCCGGTGTGATGAGGGTTTGTAAGTTGTCCCGGTAGCGAGGGTCTAGGAGGGTGTACACCCAATAATCTGACGTGGTGAGAATGTGGGCGATGCGGCGGTCGTTTCTCAGGCACTGAAGCATGAAATCAACCATGTGCTGCAGACTCCCAACTGGCCAACAAAAGCTGTCCTATGGAAGAGGCGTCATCTCTGCCTCCTCTGCATCACCCCACCCTCGCTCTACATACTGACTAGAGCGTTGTGTACCTCCCTCTGTAGGGATTTCTTCCTCCTCCATTGACTCCTCCTCCTCCTCACAAAGTGAGCCCTGCCCAGCCCTTTGTGAGGAACCACGTTGCGCTGACTGTCCTGAAGGTAATAGAATTTGTGACTCCTCATCCTCCACCTCTTCCAAAACCTCTTCCTTTAGTGCTTTCAGTGATTTCTGAAGCAGGCAGATAAGGGGGACAGTCATGCTGACTAGTGCATCATCTGCACTCGCCATCAGCGTTGAGACATCAAACGCACGCAAAACGTCGCAGATGTCCTTCATAGAGGCCCACTCAGTAGTGGTGAAGTGTGGACGACGCAAAGAGCGACTTGATTGCGCCTGATACAGCTGATACTCCATTACTGCTGTCTGCTGCTGACACAACCGCTCCAACATATGTAACGTGGAATTCCACCTGCTGGGTACGTCACATATGATGCGATGTTCAGGAAGGCGAAATCGGCGTTGCAGAGCAGCAATGCGCGATCTGGCTATGCTGGAACGTCGCAAGTGAGCGCACTCTAGGCGGACCTTCTGCAGCAGTCCAGCAAGATCCGGATAGTCCCTCAAAAAACTCTGCACGACCAAGTTGAGCACATGTGCCAGACATGGTATGTGAGTAAGGTTGCCAAGGCCCAGAGCTGCCACCAGATTTCGGCCATTGTCACACACTACCAAGCCTGGCTGGAGATTCGCAGGCAAAAACCACACGTCGCTTTCCTGCTTGATGGCATTCCAGACCTCCTGCGCTGTGTGGCTTAGATTCCCCATTGAAATCATTTTCAGGACGGCCTGTTGACGTTTGGCCACGGCTGTGCTCATATCGGTCGCAACAGGTAAGCGTTCACGGGTCCATGTGGAGGTATACCGTGACGGCTCGTGCAGCGATGATTCTGAGGAACTGGAGTAGGAGGAGGAATCAATGTGTACAGACTGGATTCCTGCAATCTTTGGAGTTGGCAGAACACGTACAGCGCCACTGGCAAGATCTGTACCCGGCTCCACAACATTGACCCAATGGGCAGTGAGGGAAAGGTATCGTCCCTGGCCATGGGTACTGGTCCACGCATCGGTGGTCAGGTGGACCCTGCTACTGACGGCATTTAGTAGCGCATGTTTAATGTTTCCCTTGACATGTTTTTGCAGAGCAGGGACGGCTTGCCTGCTGAAATAAAATCGGCTTGGCACATTATATTGTGGGACTGCCAATGCCATTAAGTTCCTGAAACTGTCAGTCTCCACCAGCCTGAATGACAGCATTTCAAGGGACAGGAGTTTTGCAATGCCAGCATTCAGAGCCTGTGCTCGTGGATGGTTTGCCGAGTATGGCCGTCTTTTATCCCATGCCTGTGGTACCGATGGCTGTTTTGTGGCCTGGGAGTGTGACGATGACTGTGAACTTGCTGCTGTGGGTGGAATAACAGTTTGTCTATGGACAACAGTGACCGAGGTTCTTCCATGGAGATCCTGTGAGGAAGCCGAACCAGGTGTGTGTGAGCTGGAGGTAGAGGCTCCAACACGACCTGAAGATGTAGGTGCTGCTGTAGGTTGGCCTACATCTCCAGTGTGTCTTTGTAACTCAGCTACGTGCTTTGTCCGTACATGTTTCCACATATTTGTGGTATTCAGGTTACTGATATTTTTACCTCTTTTAACTTTTTGCTTACACAGCTTGCATTTAACATAGCAAATATCATCTACAAGTCTGTCAAAAAAGGACCACGCAGTGCAAGTCATGGGAGCGCCAATTTTGACATTTGTAAGAGAACTGCTCCCAACAGGTGCCAAACTGGAGGCTACAGGCAAGCGAGTCTGCAGCCTACCTCTCCCTCCTCTTTGTACCGTTGGGCCAATCTCTTCCTCAGAGCTGCTCCCACCACCTTCCTGTTGCTCACGCCATGTTGGGTCTCGGACTTCATCATCTCCATTACCCTCTTCCAACACCTGCTGCTGTTGGATAGTCTGGGCAGCACCATGCTCCACAAAACCTGGCAACTGAGTCTCATCATCATCATGAGATGCGTTCTGCGGTGTGCTGTCCATCGGCACTGGCTCACCCGCCTCTTCAGATTGAGAGAGACACAGCTGTTGCGCATCACTGCATACTCCCTCTTCTTCAAATTGCAGAATGCTGCTTGCCTGTGCCCGTGTTTGCGAGCCAACAGATTCTGAGAACAGAAGCAGAGACTCAGCTGGCTCCTGTACAGAACTCTCTGACTGCCTGGGCAATTTGACAGGCGGTGAACAGACAGGTGGTTGCTCAACAGTGTTGTGTTCCTGAAAGGAGGTGGAAGGAATTGAAGTCGATGCATTGGCTGCCATCCAACCAACAACGGCTTCAATTTGTTCTTCCCGCAGCAGGGGGGCACGCGGAGCTCCTACCAAAGTGCGCATAAAGGAACGCTCATGGGTAAAACTGGTGGATGCTGTGTCACTGAGGGCGGCAGCAGCCACAGAATCCCCACGTCCTCTCCCTGCTGAAACTCCACGGCCACAACCACGTGCCTTACTCCCTGCCGTCTTCATCTTGGTAGATTGATAAAGAAAGTCAGAAAAGTTATAAGGCCTAAGTGTGGTTATTACGCAGAGACTGAAGTGAACACTGAAACACAACTGTTCACAATCTGTGAAAGGCTACTCCTTTGTCTACTTCTATAGTGTTTGCAACCAATGTATTGGATACGGATGGAAGCGCGTCACACTAATAGATTATATTTATTTTAAATGGAATGGAGCAGAACCAATTGGAGAGAAATGAAAAGGATGAGGCACTGAGACACGCTCAGCAGAGTACAAGCAGCAGTGCTTGAACAAGTAACTGGAGCGTGATGTGCACTCAAAAAATAAAAAACACAGACTGAAGTGAACACTGAAACACAACTGTTCACAATCTGTGAAAGGCTACTCCTTTGTCTACTTCTATAGTGTTTGCAACCAATGTATTGGATACGGATGGAAGCGCGTCACACTATAGATTATATTTATTTTAATGGAATGGAGCAGAACCAATTGGAGAGAAATGAAAGGATGAGCACTGAGACACGCTCAGCAGAGTACAAGCAGCAGTGCTTGAACAAGTAACTGGAGCGTGATGTGCACTCAAAAATAAAAAACACAGACTGAAGTGAACACTGAAACACAACTGTTCACAATCTGTGAAAGGCTACTCCTTTGTCTACTTCTATAGTGTTGCAACCAATGAATTGGATACGGATGGAAGCGCGTCACACTAAAATTTAATTGCATGGAGCAGCAAGAATTACACTGAAGAAAAAAAAAAGAGTCTGTGAGTGACACGTGCAGATGCCCAAGACAGCGTTGCATGCAGAGCAAACTGCAGCGTCACCTGCACTCACACACACCTTGCAGAGCTGTTAAAACAACACTGCAGGCAAAAAGAAGCTTTACACAGCGGTTGGTGCTAGCCTGCCTAAAGCACACTACACTAAATCTCAATCTCTAACTGTCCCTCAGAGTCAGCACAGCAGCGTTCTGTCCCTAACTGAATTCACAGCACAGTGACGCTAATATGGCGGCGGCGCCTTTTATAGTGCATTCTGACATCATTTCAGCATCCAATCACAGCCATGCCATTAGTTAACATGATCGCAGCAGTACAGGATGTGCCCACACTTCTTAGGATTCCTCATTGGCTGACTAAAATCACATTGCCTCTCAAAGAATTGTGGGAACTTCCGATTCCGGTATACGATATATGGAAAATATCGGAACAAAGTATCGAAAGGCCGATACAGCTAATATCGGCCGATACCCGATACTTGCGGTATCGTATCGCTCAACACTACTGACAACATGTCTCCAAATTTCCAAGCAATAAATTTTGTATTTATTTTCAGAAAATGAGAAATGGTCAAAATCTAAAAAATGAAGTGCTTGCAGACCTCAAATTATGCTAAGAAAACAAGTTCATAATCATTTTGAAACACCAATACTAATGTTTTAACTCAGGAAGAGTTCAGAAATCAATATTTTGTGGAATAACCATGATTTTTAATCACAGCTTTCATGCGTCTTGGCATGCTTGCCACCAGTCTTTCACACTGCTTTTGGGTGACCTTATGCCACTCCTGGTACAAAAATTTAAGCAGTTCTTCTTTGTTTGATGTCTTGTGACTATTCATCTTCCTCTTGATCACATTCCAGAGGTTTTTAATGGGGTTCAAGTCTGGAGACTGGGCTGGCCATGACAGGGATTTGATGGCTTGCAACTATCCATCTTCCTTAGATACATTCCAGAGGTTTTCAATGAAGATTGGGCTGGCCATGACAGGTATTTGATGTGGTCGTCCATCATCCACACATTGATTGACCTAGTTATGTGGCATGGCACATTGTCCTGCTGGAAAAACCAGTCCTCAGAGTTGGGGAACATTGCCTGAGCAGAAGGAATCAACAGCTTGATTCATACGTCCTTGGCAAAGATTAACCTGCCCAATTACAGCCTTGCTGAAGCATCCCCAGGTTATCACCGATCCTCCACCAAATGTCACAGTGGGTGCAAGACTCTGTGGCTTGTACGCCTCTTCAGGTCTCCGTCTAACCATTAGATGACCAGGTGTTGGGCAAAGCTGAAAATTAGACTCATCAGAGAAGATTACCTTACTCCAGTCCTCTATGGTCCAATCCTTATGGTCTTTGGTAAACTTCAGCCTGGCTCTCCTTTTCTTCTCATTGATGAAAGTCTTTTTTATAGCTTTACATGACTTGAGCCCTGCCTCTAGGAGCCTGTTACAAACTGTTCATGCCATGCACTTCACCGCAGCTGCCATTTGCCATGCCTTTTGTAGGTCAATTGTTGTCATCCTGCGGTTACTGAGTGACATTCGAATAAGATGACGGTCATCCTGGTCAGTGGAGAGTCGTTTTCGCCCTCTGCAGGTCTGTAGCTTTCTTTCCCCCAATGTCTGCTGCTTGACCTTGTTGTAAGGGACTGCCGCCTTAGAAATTTTAAGGATGGAGGCAACATGACGCTCACTGTATCCCTCTGCTATTAAAGCCTGAACTGAGCCCTTCTTTTCCTCACTCAAGACTTTTCTTTTCAACTCCTTTGGCATGGTTAAAAGTTATTTTTTCATTCCTATTACTTTTGGGATATTACTAGCACTTGTTTTGCCATCCAGCTTGTCCTATTGGAAGAGGATTGTGAACACCACAGCAGTGTTTTTTTATACTTTCCTTTGTTAAATAAGGTCTGGTTCAGGTGATCACCTAATCAGAAGCACATTAAGTAGAATGAGGTGTACTCTGGTTGGAATTCAACTGTCACTGGAACGGAATGGCTGTCAGACATGTAGAGAAGCTGATTTTTATAAAACTTGCAGTGGTCTCTTAATTTTTGCCAGAGCTATATATATATATATATATATATATATATATATATATATTTCCCTTACTGCGAACAGTTAGGCAAGTTGAAGATCTCTAAAAGATCTAAAGTTAAAGGTGACACATTTCTTTTATATTTTAGGCAAAACAATAAAAATTACACATACAAGTACAGACCAAAAGTTTGGACACACCTTCTCATTCAATGATTTTTCTGTATTTTCATGACTATGTAAAAAAAATTGTAGAATCACACTGAAGGCATCAAAACTATGAATTAACACATGTGGAATTATACATTACACTTTACAAAAAAGTGTGAAACAACTGAAAATATGTCTTAAATTCAAGGTTATTCAAAGTAGCCACCTTTTGCTTTGATTACTGCTTTGCACGCAGAAAAGGTGAACGGATGGACTCTACATGCCTGGTTCCCACCGTGAAGCATGGAGGAGGAGGTGTGATGGTGTGGGGGTGCTTTGCTGGTGACACTGTTGGGGATTTATTCAAAATTGAAGGCATAGTGAACCAGCATGGCTACCACAGCATCTTGCAACAGCATGCTATTCCATCCGGTTTGCGTTTAGTTGGACCATCATTTATTTTTCAACAGGACAATGACCCCAAACACACCTCCAGGCTGTGTAAGGGCTTTTTGACCAAGAAGGAGTGTTGAGGTGCTACGCCAGATGACCTGGCCACAACAGTCACTAGACCTGAACCCAATCGAGATGGTTTGGGGTGAGCTGGGCCGCTCACCGCTTCAATTTTGAATAAATCCCCAGCGGTGTCACCAGCAAAGCACCCCCACACCATCACACCACCTCCTCCATGCTTCACGGTGGGAACCAGGCATGTAGAGTCCATCCGTTCACCTGTTCTGCGTGCAAAGCAGTAATCAAAGCAAAAGGTGGCTACTTTGAAGAACCTAAAATTTAAGACATATTTTCAGTTGTTTCACACTTTTTTGTAAAGTGTAATGTATAATTCCACATGTGTTAATTCATAGTTTTGATGCCTTCAGTGTGATTCCACAATTTTCATAGTCATGAAAATACAGAAGAATCTTTGAATGAGAAGGTATGTCCAAACTTTTGGTCTGTACTGTATGTACACATATATATATTTTTTTTCATCTTTTAGATTTTAAAAGTTATAAAAAGGAAAATGGACAAGCCTGGTTAGTACCTAGTAGCACCCCCTTTTGAAAGTATCGAGCTTGTAAATGCTTTTTGTAGCCAGCCAAGAGTCTTTCAGTTCTTGTTTTTGTGATTTTCATCCATTCTTCCTTGGAAAATTCTTCCAGGTCTGTGAGATTCTTGGGTCGTCTTGCATGCACTGCTATTTTGAGATCCAACAACAGATTTTTGATGTTGTTCAAATTAGGGGACTATGAGGGCCATTGTAAAACCTTCATCTTGCGCCTCTTGAGGTAGTCTATTTTGGATTTTGACAAGAGTTTATGATCATAAATCATTTGTAATAAAGAGAGAACTCGGCACTCAACTTAACGAAAAGGGTAAATATTTATTGTAGTCCACGGTAGTGAAACGTTTCGGTCCTAATTTCGGACCTTCATCAGCCACAGGTAGATCTCCAAAGCAAGCCCTGATGTAGGGGTTAAAGGTGAGTATCTGGGTGAGAGTTCTAAGTCTGGTCTCCGCTGTATGCCGTGGGAGGGACGCGGTATCCGCCGCTGCATGAGGACCCTTTTCGTTAAGTTGAGTGCCGAGTTCTCTCTTTATTATTTTCACGGTGTAGAAACCTACTCTGGCACCTTTCAGGCTGTGCACACGATTTATCTTTCTACATAAATCATTTGTAGACGCCATCCTCTTTTCAACCACAGATTTTTTACAGAATTTGTTTAAATTTAATGGAACATTTCACGGGTAGAAGGAAGAATGAATTCAAAGTGCCATTGGCTGCAACACATCCCCAAAGCTTGATTGATTCACTCCTATGCTTAATGGTTCTTCTGTTCCTGAATTTCTATGCCCTTTTATCTCCACACAAACCTTTGATCATTGTGGCCAAAATTATATATTTTAACCTCATCATTCCACATGACTTATTTCTAAAATGCCTCAGACTTGTTTAGATGTTCTTGTACATTCTTTAGACTCTTTTATTTTATGGTGAGGACACAGAACAGGTTTTCTTCTGATGACTCTTCCACCACAACTCCAGAGTCTGGTAAATCTTTCTGAAGGTCTTTTGCAGTCAAGCGGGAGTTTTGATTTGCCTCTCTAGCAATCCTACGAGCATCTCTCACTGAAATTTTGCTTGGTCTTCCGTACCTTATCTTGACCTCCATTGTTCCTGTTAAATACCATTTATTAATTACATTTCGAACAGAGGAAACGGCAACTTGAAATTGCTTTGCTATCTTCTTATAGCTTTCTCCTGCTTTGTGGGCCTCAATCATTTTCAGAGTCCTAGGCAGCCGCTTAGAAGAGCCCATGGCTCCTGTTTTTGACACAAGTTTGAAGGAGGCTGGGTTTTATAAAGCTGGGAAATTTGCATCACATGGTTTTTCCTAACTATGATAGTGAAGAAGTAATAACCCTAACAGACTAATTAAGATCTGAAATCTTAGTCAAAGTTATCTGAGTTCACAAATCTCCAAGGGTGCCAAAATATTGCATCGGCCCATTTACGTTTTTGTACATTTGTAAATGGAAAAAGTGACAATATGCAGTATATACATTTTTTTGCCTAAAATACAAAGAAAAAATGTCATCTTTGACTTTAGGCCTTTTAGAGATCACTTAATCTTCAACTTGCTTGACTTTTGTCCATGGGTGCACAAAATTTTACATGCCACTGTATATATAAATATGTATATGTAACATATATATATAAATATGTGTACAGTATATATACAGTATATATATACTGTATATATAGTATACAGTACACATATATTACTCCACATGAATTGGAATATTAAAAAGAAAAACAGCATGACATGTCCTATTGCATATTACATAAAATGTATTACCCTTACTGTTCCTGCATAAACTGTAAAAATATTATACATAGTAAAACACATTTATACTGTATGTAAATACTAATAGTAATAATAATGTCATTAGGGAAGAGCCACACAGCCGTATAACTCATTCTAGTATCCGAACACAAGGCTTGTACTGGCCATCGGCTCTCCCGACCAGAGTGTGACAGCTACATAGAAATACATTTTGTCACGCTCGGGTCGGAAAAGCCGACTACTAGTCCGACTATTGCATTGGGGTCCTCGTCCGAGTTATACAGCCATCTGACTCTTCCTTTATAAAAATATTATTATATTTCCTATTCAGTCAGTGTATGACTGCATTACTCCAATTATGGCAATATTATTTCAAGGGTTTTTGATTTTTGACTACGCATATTTTCTTACAGTTGCAGCAAAGTGGATGGGTTTTAGGGAAATCTCATGCCCATTGTGGTTTTTCTAATGCTTCTTAAACTGATGTGTGGTGTATTTTTGAAGTCCGCAACATGTTAATTTCTCTTGTAGGAACACTGAGTGTGCAGATTTTCCACATAGAATTGCATTAGATACAAAAAATCCTCATGTAAAAAACGCATATGCATTTTTAGTGCATTTCCACTGCAGATCTAACTAAAACCACATTTGCTAAAGCAAATTACATTTATAAACCCCTACGCAAGAACAGTACATGGGCCCTTTGCAGTCCAGTAACTCATAATGCATAAATTTACCTGTTTTGCAGGTGGTAATGGGCCCTGGGAGGCTGAACTGGCTGTACCAATGGTATGTTCGTCCCTGCATGACCATATCAAAAATGTTTTGTTAAAGCAAAATTATTATTATTATTATTATTATACATTTTTATAGCGCCATTTATTCCATGGCGCTTTACATGTGAAAAGGGGCAAATATAGACAAGTACAGTAAACGTGAGCAATACAAGGCACACACAAGTACAGAAGGAGAGAGGACACTGTCCGCAAGGGCTCACAATCTACAGAATACCAGGAAGTATGAAAAACAAAGAAGCTTTATTTAAAACATAACATAGCAAAAAGAGACAAAAACTCCAGGGTCAAAAACGTGATAAAAACGCATGTAAAATAAAAGTAATTAAAAACATAATGAAAAAAAATGCAAGTAACCTAATTTAGCTAAAATTTGCAGAAATTATTCAGAAAATTTGCAAGAGCAAAAACACTCTCTTCGCTTTGGAAAGTAGAAATGCTAGAATTGTTCCCGAGTGTAGTAAAGTTTATAACTTTCCAAGCTAGCATAGATGTACAGAATCCTGTGACAAATTGTGTGAGAGCTATGGGGCAATATGTACATTTATTTCAGAACCTTTTTGCAACACTGCTCTTTTATTATACCATTATTTTATGATACAAGGGGGCAATCATGCCCAGCATTCCACACTTGAGATCCAGACTCACATGTTAGAGCATGTTGAGATAATAAAAGGTGGTCTCCAGAGAACCATAGGTAATCTCAATAACAACACTCGGCACTGGCATCTGCAGGAATATTTTCTTTCACACAGAAGCCTTAAAAACTTGCTTTAATATTGTGCCACCTTGTCACAAACATTTCATAGTAAGAATTTACCACCAGAGTGTGACCCAGTTATAGATCACAGATCACATAGTTAAAACCAATGACTCACAGTTGATGTCCTTTCTGATTTTAATCATTCACTTTTCTCAACCTTTTCATGTGAGCACCATGAAGACTTTTCCAGCCACAACTCATTATTTGAAACTCGAACAAATTTGACTTCTCACATCTCCAGCCTCCAACATGTTACCAACTAATACAACCTTCTCATCCTACTGGCACCTTCAAATTCTGAGCCTGTTGTTGCTCCATTTGCCTTTGCTCTGTGATATATTGCTCCTAAAATACTGCATTTCAGAAATAATGGTGTAATTAAATATAATTAGATCAAAATGGGGTCACACAGGCAGTACCCCTTAAAACAATAGTGTTAATTTCATAGCGAGTAAAAAATAACAGGGCTAAACACATAGCACCCAATATTGTCCCCAAGGTGGTAATGATATCTTCTTTTGTGCCATTCAGAGTAATAGTGACCTTCTTAATGCCACAAAACAGTTATAGTGCTCCTTTTTGAGCTACTAAACTCTCCATGTCTCCAATACAGAAATAATTCTCCTCATGTGACCCTATTAAGATCACAATGCCCTACAAAGTAATATTAGCCCCAGAGTACCCCTTAGAAATTAACAATGTCTCCTAAAATGCTCCATTAATATTTAATAATGCTCTATTAGTGCTGGCTTAAAAAACAATAATGGGGCTAATGCTACCTCTAACCCCTTCCGCCCCGAGCCTGTTTTCACCTTACCGACCAAGCCAAATTTTACAATTCTGACCAATGTCACTTCATAAGGTAATAACTCTGAAATGCTTCAACGGATCCCACTGATTCCGAGATTGTTTATTTCGTTGTCCTTCATATTAGTGATGAATTTTGTTTGATATGATTTGTGTTGTTTGAAAATTTGTCAAAAAATTTAATATTTTCACATTTTAACCTATCTCTGCCATCCGAGGTACTATTCCGTCCATGAAACCCATGACAATCTGACCATGGACAGGATAGTACGTTGAAGCGATCAGCTGCACTCCCGAGGGGGAGCGCAGCTGATCGCAGCTGGGCGTCAGCTGTTTATCACAGCTGACACCTGGCACTATGTGACAGGAGCGGCACATTAACCCCTGGCACACTGCGATCAAACATGATCGCGGTGTACCGGGGGCACAGGGGAGCATCACGCAGGGAGGTGGCTCCCTGCGTGCTCCCCTGAGGCCCTCAGAACAGCGCGATGTGACCGCGCTGTTCTGAAGGCCTCTTCCCTGCAGAAGCCCGGATCCAAGATGGCCGCCGGGTCCTGCAGGAAGCCTGCAGCACTGCCTGTGAGATCGCAGGTCTCACAGAGTGCTGTGCACACTGTGAGACCAGCGATCTGACCCTATACTGTAATGTCCCACCCTGGGACAAAGTAAAAAAGTAAAAAAAATAAAAATAACAAGTGTAAAAAAAAATTCCAAAATGAAGGAAAAAATAAATATTCCCCAATAAATTCATTTCTTCCTGTAAATAAAAAAACAAACAATTAAAGTACACATATTTGGTATTGCTGCGTCCATAACGACCCGCCCTATAGAACTGTCTAACTAGTTAACCCCTTTAGTGAACCCCTTAAAAAAAATAAAAAAAAAAACAAAGCAAAAAATCAATGCTTTATCATCATACTGCTGAACAAAAAGTGGAATAACACGCGATCAAAAAGTCTGATATAAATAAACATGGTACTGCTGAAAACATCATCTTGTCCCGCAAAAAACGAGCCACCATACAGCACCATCAGTGAAAAAATAAAAAAGTTATAGCTCGCAGAATAAAGCGATGCAAAAATAATTATTTTTTATATAAAATTGTTTTTATTGTATAAAAGAGTCAAAACATAAAAAAATGATATAAATGAGGTATCGCTGTAATCGTACTAACCTGAAGAATAAAACTGCTTTATCAATTTTACTATACATGGAACGGTATAAACGCCCCCCCCAAAAGAAATTCATGAATTGCTGATTTTTGTTCATTCTAACCTCCCAAAAATCGAAATAAAAAGCGATCAAAAAATGACACATGCTTAAAAATGGTACCAATAAAAACGTCACCTCGTCAAGCAAAAAATAAGACCTAACATGACTCTGTGGGCCAAAATATGCAAAAATTATAGCTCTCAAAATGTGGTGATGCAAAAACTATTTTTTGCAATAAAAAGCGTCTTTTAGAGTGACAGCTGCCAAACATAAAAACCCGCTATAAATAGTAAATCAAACCCCCTTTATCACCCCTTAGTTAGGGAAAAATAATAAATTAAAAAAATGTATTTATTTCCATTTTCCCATTAGGGTTAGGGTTGCGCCTAAAGTTAGGGTTAGGGTTGCGCCTAAAGTTAAGATTAGGGTTAGGGTTGGGATTAGGGTTAGGGGTGAGTTAGGGTTAGGTTTGTGGTTAGGGTTATGGATAGGGTTGGGACTAGGGTTAGGGGTGTGTTGGGGTTAGGGTTGGAGTTAGAATTGGGGGGTTTCCGCTGTTTAGGCACATCAGGGGCTCTCCAAATGTGACATGGCGTCTGATCTCAATTCCAGCCAATTCTGCTTTGAAAAA
>JARQOD010000006.1:289021084-289090618 GCA_033576555.1 Oophaga sylvatica
CCGACAGAAAGGAAACCTCTACATCTTCACCAACAGGGCACACACTGCTCACATTTCTTAGCCCAGTAATGGATCAGCCTAACATCTGGACTGAAGGACAACTATCAAAATAAATAGTCATAGAAGGAAAGTAAAGGCCAGAGTTCTAGTCCCTGTGAATGGCCAGAGGCCGGCATGATGATGGTTTGAAGTGGAGGTGGGGCACTTTAGTTGGAAGGAGTAAAGGGTGAAGGGTTAGGCTTGATAAGGCAAGCATGCTGCCGTAATTTTTAATTCTCCTTGTATTAGGGACATGAACTGAGTCCCGCCAACTTTCTCTTATTTTTGGGGGTGTTCAGAGTCAGTATTTGATAACAGTGATTGGGTTATTTTGACAAAGTGCACTTGGCGGGGTCTTTGAAGTTGGTTTTATTTTGGTCCGTGGTATTCATAAGGATATGAATTACTCAATTGTCAGTTTGTTTAGTTGGTCTGTTGATTTTGTGGAACTTATGGCGAGGGAATATTGGGTCCCTGGGTATCTGTTATTTGAAAAGGAAACCTTTATGTTATGATGCTCTCGAACCTGTGGGTTATGGCTGGGAGTAATTATAGTTTACTGGGCTATGTTTGGAATCACCAGATTTTGTAGCTTCAAGGACCTTACCAAGTTTGCTATAATTAAGTTGTTTGAAGTTGTAATGTATTTGTTATAATAAATGCTGCTGTGGCCAAATTATCCAACTTAAAGTGTCACAGTTTTATTGGAGGGATGGGATGGTTGAGAAAATGGGAACGTAAAGTAAGAGGTGGAGAAGGTCAGAGTGTTTGACCACCGAACAATCTACAATACCAGGGTCATGGACAAACCCTCAACCCAAACCTGCATATCATTGTATATAAATCGAGGCTCGAAAGGAAAAGATACAAAAACCCTTAGCAAACTGTACTTTGGTAGAAATGTCCAATTTTCCTCGATGAGACATACATTCTTGCAGTTTTGTATGCGTATGAAAGGAATAGGGGGGAAATATAGCCTTCCAAAGCTACTTGTTTTGTCAATATAAAGCTCTCTTGGGAAAAAATGTGTGGAATGTTTATTTTCAAATACATTTCAACCAGACCAAGCACAGAACACTTAATAATACTAAGCCTTAATGGCACTTACATTCCTCTTCAGCAAAAATCAGAAAGTTGCGATTGGACTTGGAATTTTCTTTGGCACACAACATCCTATCTAAATAACTGCCTCACTTCATTTTTAAGAAAGAAATTTTAGATCATGGCATTATCTTAAAAGTATCCACCAGTTTAAACTCTGCCAGCACAAATTCCTGCCCATGCTTTATGTTTATACATCAAGGGCAAAGACCCAGAGCATATAGCTTAAACACTGAGTCAGAGCCATGTGCATTGGGTGCCTGTACTATTGTGTTGCAGGGTGACAGTGACCAGGTGTCTCCTGATCTAAATCCAACCAAACACCTATGGTGAATTCTGAAGAGTCAAGTTGAGCATTCCTCTCAATGCAGCATCCAGGCTGTAAAGGAGGTCGTTTTTGAAGATTGGAAAAAATATACAGTGGGTTCGGAAAGTATTCAGACCCCTTTAAATTTTTCACTCTTTGTTTCATTGCAGCCATTTGGTAAATGCAAAAAAGTTCATTTTTTCTCATTCATGTACACTCTGCACCTCATCTTGACTGATAAAAAACAGAAATGTAGAAATTTTTGCAAATTTACTAAAAAATAAAAACTGAAATATCACATGGTCATAACTATTCAGATCCTTTGCTCAGACACTCATATTTATGTCACATGCTGTCCATTTCCTTGTGATCCTCCTTGAGATGGTTCTGCTCCTTCATTGGAGTCCAGCTGTGTTTAATTAAACTGACGGGACTTTATTTGTAAAGGCACACACCTGTCTATATAAGACCTCACAGCTCCCAGTGCATGTCAGTCCAAATGAGAATCATGAGGTCAAAGGAACTGGCCAGGGAGCTCAGAGACAGAATTGTGGCAAGGCACACATCTGGCCAAGGTTACAAAATAATTTCTGCAGTACTCAAGGTTCCTAAGAGCACAGTGACCTCCATAATCCTTAAATGGAAGAAGTTTGGGACCACCAGAAGTCTTCCTAGACCAGGCCATCCAGTCAATCTGAGCAATTGTGGGAGAAGAGCTTTGGTGAGAGAGGTAAAGAAGAACCCCAAGAACACTGTGGCTGAGCTCCACAGATGCAGTAGGGAGATGGGAGAAAGTTACACAAATTCAACTATCATTGCAGCACTCCACCAGTCAGGCCTTTATGGCAGAGTGGCCTGATGGAAGCTTCTCCTCAGTGCAAGACATATGAAAGCCCGCATAGAGTTTGCTAAAAAAAACACATGAAGGACTCCCAGACTATGAGAAATAAGATTCTCATTGGTCTGATGAGACGAAGATAGAACTTTTTGGTGATAATTCTTAGCAGTATGTGTGGCCAAAACCAGGCACTGCTCATCACCTGCCCAATACAATCCCAACAGTGAAACATGGTGGTAGCAGCATCATGCTATGGGGCGTTTTTCAACTACAGGGACAGGATGACTGATTGCAATTGAAGTAAACATGAATGCGGCCAAGTACAGAGATATCTTGGAAGAAAACCTCTTCCAGAGTGCTCTGGACCTCAGACTTGGCCGAAGGTTCACCTTCCAACAAGACAAGAACCCCAAGCATACAGCTAAAGTAACAAAGGAGTGGCTTCAGAGCAACTCTGTGACCATTCTTGACTGGACCAGCCAAAGCCCTGACTTAAACTCAATTGAGCATCTCTGGAGAGACCTGAAAATTGCTGTTCACCAACATTCACCATCCAAACTGACGGAACTGGAGAGGACCTGCAAGGAGAATGGCAGAGGATCCCCAAATCCAGGTGTGAAAAACTTGTTGCATCATTCCCAAGAAGACTCATGGCTGTACTAGCTCAAAAGGGTGCTTCTACTCAATACTGAGCAAAGGGTCTGTATACTTATGACCATGGGATATTTCAGTTTTTATTTTTTAATAAATTTGCAAAAATTTCTACATTTCAGTTTTTTTCAGTAAAGATGGGGTGCAGAGTGTACATTAATGAGAAAAAAATGAACTTTGTTTGCATTTACCAAATGGCTGCAATGAAACAAAGAGTGAAAAATTTAAAGGGGTCTGAATACTTTCCGAACCCACTGTAGATGTTTCAATATGTCGCCAACTTATTCATTCCATTTTTAGAAGACTTGGTGCTTAAAAATCAGGAGGTCATACAAAATGCTACATGTAATAGTTTTTGATGTGGGGTGTATTCATTTTTGCAACAACTAATTTGAGTAAAACTGAAGATTCTGTAATGAAAGTTATATTATTAACCTTACTTTCATGTTATGAGTTAAACAAATGTTCTATGAAACTAAGTCTTGACAAAAGCACTGTGTATAGACAGTATATATATATTATATATATATATATATATATAAATATTTATATATATAAATATATATGTACTATATTGTAAGCTTTTCAGGGATATAGCTCTGAGATCGCCGTCCGGGTAGACGAAGTGGCACAGAAACAGTTCATTCAGACAGCAGTTCTGGTGAAAACTGGCCGCAACCAGCTTTATTAAAGTCCACAGCAAACAGATAAAAACAAATCATAAACATAAGACCTGGGCTTGTCCAGCCACTAATTACACTTAGATAGATTTCCCTATCTATCCGGGTCCCGACTCTAATAGCCTGGGCCAAAACAACACATATGTTCAGCATTTACTAGCATTTACCAGCATGGAGTTTCACAGAGTCTCCTCCTTGTGTCTGAAGGCACCTTCAACGTCCAGACTTGAGAGAGCTCCCCTCCTATTCAGCAGGTTTCCGCATGGATTCTCACAGAGACTACTCCTGTGTCCGGGGTACATCGAGCACCCAGACTGAGACAGCTCATACTCCTGGAGACACCTTCTGTGCCTGGACCCCTCCTGTGTCCAGACTAAGCGAGCTCTCTGACTGTGTTCGCAGACACCTACTTCTGGTCTCCTAATTAACACCTGAGTAGTTTCAGGCCTGAGCTGCAAGTGTGTAATGAATGTAAGGTGTAGTGACCTTTCTCTACCACTAGGTTTACAAAGCCATACATTTCCCTTATACCAGTCAGCACAGTATCTAGGTGAAATGTACACCCCATTCAACACCCATACTCTCACTGTCTCACATATCCCCCCCCTCTTCTCCAGACCGGAGGGCTGGTCATCCAGACCGGAGGGCTGGTCAACAATCCAAAAGAGACAGTGAACTGTGGACCAGTCATGGCCCTCATCAGCTTCATCTTCACTACTGTCATCTGTATCTTCACCTGAGCCATAGCCAACATCAGCTTTCTCTTCATCTGAAGCATCCGCACTACCCTGTATCCTCCCAGGCCTATGCTCTCTGCGGGCCTCGGGTATCCTGCACGGTTTCATCTTGACCTTAGGGCCGGGCTCAGTTTCGATATAGTGCCTGGCCAGAGAAGTACGACCCGGCACATCAGAACACTTCTGCTGACTCTTCCTCAGAAACTCACGTACCTCCTGTCCCTGGTGCACTGACCATGTGTCACCAACTATCACAGAAGGTATAGGGGGTTTTTCACTTTTCTCCAGTTCCCCTTGAACCTTCTTTACTTCATTGAGCTTCTCCAGAAGATGCTCATGGCTCTCATCACGCTCCTTCATCACAGTTTGGAGTTTTTTCTGAGAAGTAATCAATTCATCTTGTACCTGTTGGACGTCCTTTATGTCTTCAGCCCCTTCTTCAGGCTCTTCTGGTAGGACATGCTCAGAAGCCCTACCGTCAGTCTTACATTCTACTTCTTCATTCACATCATTATGGTCTCCAATATCTCCATTTATTCCAGCTTTCAAGTTCTCCTTGATAGCTGCATCTGTATACTCAGAACCCGCCGGATTCTTCTCTTCCACCACGTTCTGCATCCCATCTGAGCTCCCGTGTGTCTGCAGCGGCAACGGAGTGACACATCGCTTTTCCTATTTGTTGGGACGTGGCTCCGATGTAGACTCCATGAAAGTGCGCTTGAGCTCACCAACGCCAGCCTGATGTCTCAAAATCTCATCTTGTGACTTATCCAGATCCTTGGTATCACTCGGGAACACCGCTGGGGCTCCGGGCCCGAACTTCCAGCCTGAGCTTCACGAGTTGCAGCTACTGATCCGGACCGTAACCCGTCCACGCCGCTGTCTTCGGCAGAAACAGATTCCTGGACAGAGTCAGTCCCCATATCTTCAGTCTTGTTCCTCACAGCTTCACTTGAGACCTCAGCTTCTGATGAGGCATCTGGCTTGGTGACCACCACTTCCATGGCTTTTTCCACCTCTGCAGCATTACCTTCAAGTCCTGGGCATGATGCAGCTCCATACCATACATTGATAACTTCTCATCTTCAACAGCATCCACTTGTGCTGTGTTCAGTTTCAGAGTCCTGCCTTTAAAGCTCAGCTCTCCTCCTTTCACCTTAGTCTTCGCCAGGGAACCGGCCAACTGTAAAACATCTTCAGATGCCATCTTCTGTCCGGCTGTAAGGTCAGCATCAGCTTTCTTCTCAGGACTCTCAACCTCCTCTGCTACCATGCCTTCCTCATTTGCACTGGTTGCTTTATGGTCATCAGATGATTCACTATCACTACTACTATCCCTGTCTGACCCCTTTTTCTCAGCCACATCTGGCTCACTTTCAGGTTATACACTTCATTTTCATTCACATCCTGCTCACTGTCAGGGCTATACAATTCATTCTCATTCACATCCTGCTCACTTTCAGGGTTATACACTTCATTTTCATTCACATCCTGCTCACTGTCAGGGTTATACAATTCATTCTCATTCACATCTTGATCTGGAACCTTAGTTAACATGTCATCCACAACATTAACTTCACCATCTGGTCCCTCAAGTATGTGACTATGTGACAACCCGAGCACTATATTTCTATATAGCTCAGGTACTAGGAGCTGGCTCACGACCTCTCCCTGGACTTCAGTGTCCCTATACAACAGGTGAGTGTTTATGGCAACATGAGGTAACCTCTCCTCAGAGCCAGGCTCTTGGGAAACCTCATTTAGAACACTTATATTTTCCTGTGCCGTTTTAAGAGAGGGGTCTCGCCACTGCTCACTCTCAAAATTGTCACAGGACACAGGTAAGTCAGGGACACTCGGTTCCCGAGAACCACCATCCTCGTCTCCCAACATCACCTGCAAAGGAATTTCATCACTATCACCGTCATCATTATTATCAATATCATTATCATGATTATGATCAGTATCATCATCACTATCATGATCATGATCATTATCATTATCAGCATCAGCATCATTATCATGGTCATCATCATTATCATGATCATCATCATCATCATCATTATCATTATCATCATCATCATTATCACACAAGATTAACGGCCCACTAATATTGTGTTCCGCCCCTCGGGACTGCGTACCCTCAGTAGGAGCTTCATCACACTGTCCAACAGAATCACCCTTCCCCCAGAGATCCTTAGACCGGGAAAGTCATTACCCAATATAACGGGGTGCACCAGGGTCTTCACTACCCCCACTTCACATGAAACCTCCCCGAGTTTGGGGACCAAGTCCACGGCAGTCTCTGGGTAGACTTTGGTGTCTCCATGGATGCACACCACACTCAGGTGTTTATCAGGGATGAAGTCCATATTAATCAGGCTGTCACGCACGAGAGTCACTTGACTCCCTGAGTCCAGGAGGGCCTTTGCTGAGCAACCATTTGTAACCACCGGGGACACCTGTGGTCCAGTCTCTTCGGCTGCGGTGGTCACACACACAGGTTCTGCGCAGAGAGAGAGGGACCTGCCAACATCACGGCACATAGGCTCCCCCTCTAGTGGACAGCCGGCTGCAATTTCATGACATCTCCAACACTGTCCACCACAATCACCCTCCCATATGTCCCCTTGGGCCTGAACCCGTCTATCAACATACCCCATGTCCCCAACAGCTGGAACGCTCTTACCGAGAGAGTTCGGCGTCCGGGAACTCTGAAATGACGACCGCTCAGGCGGCTGGTCACGGAGGCAGTCTTTGGGGCCAAAGTACCTTTCTCTCTGTACCTCAGGAGGAAGTGCTCGGGTGTAGCGGTCCACTGTCACCTTTTCGACCCTTTGGGCAGGGTTGCTGACGGCAGACTCCCAACTGTATCTCCAGTCATGGACTCTCCTGGCACTGACTGCAACCGTAACACCCAGCCGGGCAAGAATCTCCTCTTTCAGCTTGGCATAGTCTCTGCTGTCCTGCTCGCTCAGGTCAGCATAGGCCCTTTGGGGTTCTCCAGTCAGATAGGGTGCGACCATCATGGCCCATTCAGATAGGGGCAGATTCTCCTTCTCTACCAGTCCCTCAAACCTAGTGAGATATACCTCCACATCATCACGAGGTGTCATCTTTTTCAGGGACCGTCTTACCGCCTTCTTTACAGCGGACAATGCAGGTGACTTTGCAACACCACTTTGGGACGATGCGCCGCAAGTCCCCTGCAGTGCTGCAACCTGCTCAAAAAACAACCGGTCATTCTCCTGCTGCTGCTGCAGGAATTGCTGCTGGGCCTGCTGCATGCGCTGCTGGTGCTGCAGGCGCTGCTGCTCCATGCTCTGCTGCATGCTTCGCTGGGCCTGGACCAGGTACTCAACGAGCTCCTCCATACTGTCAGACTTATCTGTCTCAACCACGGCAGTCTTATGTTGCACATTAACTTGCGCCATTTGTTCAAACAGCGCCTCCATGCTGTCATCCATGCTGTCAGACTTCTCTGTCTCAACAACGTCAGTCTTCACTCAAGACATACACACTCCACAGTCTTTTCCACAGAAAATTCAGCTTTGCTGTGCAGACACTTTTTTTTTTTTCTTTTGCAAACTCTATTAGGGCTACTGTCTCTTTAAGACTGCTCCAATCAGACGTTTTTGCTGACACACTTTTTTTTCTCTGCTGCTGCTTCAACAGACTTCACCTTTATTGCTGTCTTTCGCCACTGTGCTGCACGCACATTCCAGCACCAATTGTATCAGCCACTGTGCTGCCCCAGCATTCTCCGCCAATTGTAAGCTTTTCAGGGGATATAGCTCTGAGATCGCCGTCCGGGTAGACGAAGTGGCACAGAAACAGTTCATTCAGACAGCAGTTCTGGTGAAAACTGGCCGCAACCAGCTTTATTAAAGTCCACAGCAAACAGATAAAAACAAATCATAAACATAAGACCTGGGCTTGTCCAGCCACTAATTACACTTAGATAGATTTCCCTATCTATCCGGGTCCCGACTCTAATAGCCTGGGCCAAAACAACACATATGTTCAGCATTTACCAGCATTTACCAGCATGGAGTTTCACAGAGTCTCCTCCTTGTGTCTGAAGGCACCTTCAACGTCCAGACTTGAGAGAGCTCCCCTCCTATTCAGCAGGTTTCCGCATGGATTCTCACAGAGACTACTCCTGTGTCCGGGGTACATCGAGCACCCAGACTGAGACAGCTCATACTCCTGGAGACACCTTCTGTGCCTGGACCCCTCCTGTGTCCAGACTAAGCGAGCTCTCTGACTGTGTTCGCAGACACCTACTTCTGGTCTCCTAATTAACACCTGAGTAGTTTCAGGTCTGAGCTGCAAGTGTGTAATGAATGTAAGGTGTAGTGACCTTTCTCTACCACTAGGTTTACAAAGCCATACATTTCCCTTATACCAGTCAGCACAGTATCTAGGTGAAATGTACACCCCATTCAACACCCATACTCTCACTGTCTCACAATATATATATACTGTATATACATATACAAAGGCAAATAAAAATCTGTGTACTGGATGAACTATTAATTAATAAGAAATCTGAGGGAAACAATATCGTTTTCAGACAACTATTTTCACCTTGCAGTCATCTGTATGTGGGCAGCGTAAAGGGTAACATTTGCAAATATTGCTAAAAGATTCTCCGATTTCACTAAATAACCACCCTGTCTTTTTCAGAAGCTACGAGAGGATGTGGGAGGTTTCTCAAGGTTTATATTTATAATCCTGCTTAGTTCTGAAATTAGTAATAATTATACTCACTTATATGTGTTGCTATGCATCAGTCCTAAAAAGAGAGTAGAAGGAATAAGCATCTAAGACTATTAGCAGACAACCACAGCAAAGTATGATTTCTTTTTGGTAAACTAAGAAAAAAAAAGCTCAGTGAGTATGTCGTTTTCTCAAAGTACTAAATCTGTTAAAATATTCACTATGTATTCCGGCAGCTGTGCTCTGCTTGTGAGCAGGGCATCACGCCCCTGCCATGCGCTGCTTACAAGCATAAAGCAGTTGCTGGCACCGGGGCAGGACGCTGCAAGGGAGCACAGAGAAGGTAAGTATAATGGTGTGTTTTTTTTAATGTTTTCCAATGGGGCCATGTATACCAGGATGGGAGTGGGGGCCAATTATAAGGATGGGGCCTTGCAAACCAGGACCAGGGTTGGGGGCCCATCATACCAAGATACTACTATTAAAGCAAAGTGAATATTCATTGCCCTCCTCGCCCATGGGCGTGGAATGCAGTGAATATTCATTTCTCTTTAGCAGCGTGCACAGGAGTTAGCCGCAGCAGCCGGCTCCTGCCTCTTGTTACACGCTGCTCTGCCAATGCAGCTCCCCCACCTCCCCACCGCAGCCAGAGCTGGTACATATGGACTATAAGACGCACCCCCCACTTTCCTCCACATTTTTGGAGGAAAAAAGTGCGTCTTATAATCCGAAAAATATGGTATGTGTCATTTGTTCATTTTCATCGATTTTTGATTTATTATTACTTTTGTCATATTCAAGTTATTTCTGTCACCATTGTGTTTTTTTTTGTCATTAAACGAGAGGTACCAACAATTTTGACCACGTGTGTATGTAAATATTAAAAGCACTCAAAACCAGTCCAGCCTGAAATACGGACAACGGCTTACATGTTAAACAAATAGGATATTTTTGAGAATGAATTCTCTGAAATTCATAAGTGACTTGAAAGGAACACTTTGTTTCCTCTCTTTTCCACTCTGCCTCGTTCTTAGAGTATATTTCCTTTACAAGCTTTTATGACAAGCTGTGCCATGCCTACATATTTCTGAAATTGTCAAGCCGTCAAGTTTTACAGAATATTGCTACTTGTGAAAAGATGCTAGCAGTATCTAAATGGCCAAGTGACAGCTGTCGTACTTGTACAGTCAAAGCTGTCATGTGGAGCGTACTGTGGGAGGTCAGAAGGGAGTCACATAAGCCGTATAGCCAGCCAAATCAATAAGCATCAGCTACAGGTGTACAGTCACACAAAAGTCTCCTAATAAAAGCTTCCTCTATAGTCTGAAGCCATTCTAGGCCTGATTTGCTACCAGTGTACTGTATTATTTGCCTTCTGAAGTTCCATCTTTTGAAAAGTAGTATGAGGCCACTACACAGAATTAAGTCACTCTTCCAACTGAAATAAAAGCTACGTGGGAGCATATGAATATTTAGGAGCACATTAATATATAGGAGCACAAATTATTTTACAAGACCATGGTGAAGATTTATTAAACTGTGTAATGGAAAAGTTGCCTTTGTTGTTGTAGCAACAGCTCAGCTTTAATTTTTCAAGAAAATACATATTTTTCGAAGATTGCCCAATTACATTGATTTTTTTTTCTATGGGCTTTGTTTCATACTGTGGCTTACAAGGCAAAAAGGGCTTAACCTGCAACACCAGAAACAGCACATGGAATAGAGTGGCTCTGTTTGTCAAAAATGGACATGCCTAGTTTCTAATACTGGACTGCAAGCAAGTTTTATTTAAGTTTATGATCTATTTGCCAAATTAGAGTAAAAAATGGTGAACAATGACCAGTAATTCCATGGCGGCACAATGACAATTTAATTCATGTTAGAAAATTTATTTTAAATGCTTGATTGTAATTTTGGTTATCTTCCTTACACACATATAACTAATTTACCTACAGAATGTCTACTCAATTACAATGTTAATGTAACTATTTAGGAACCACACACAAATTTATAGTCTTTGTTATTAAAAATGTCACTGCATAGTAGATTAGCTGTATGATGTCAAGGAACGGCAGGATCAGCGAGGCAGCTGTCAGACACAGAAGGATTCCTCACAGAGAAAGCCGAAACAGTTTGTTACTGTTTGAGAAGGCAGAAAGGCTATGCTTTGCACAAAGGCAACACTGCGCATCACCAAAAGAACACAATACCCACAGTGAAGGATGGTGGAGACAGCATTATACTTTAGGGATGTTTTTCAGCAGCTGGAGCTAGATCTGGCGTTAGTCACGATGGAGGGAATTATGAACAGCTAGAAATATCAGTCAATTTTGCACCAAATCCTTCAGGCCTCTGCTAAAAAGCTGAAGATGAAGAGGAATTTCGCCTTTCAACATGACAATGACCCTAAGCATAACTCCAATTCAAAAACAGAATGTTTTCACCAGAAGACGATCAGAGTTTTGGAATGGCCCTGACCTGAATACAATTAAAAATCTGTAGGTTGACCTGAGGAGGACCATACACAGGAGATGCCCTCACAATCTTACAGATTTGTAATGCTACATGGAAAAGTGGGCAAAGATTGCCAATTCTAGAAGTGACTAGCTAATAGACTCCAACCGAAAAAAAGCTGGATAATGTCATAAAACCAAAGGGTACTTCAAAAAAGTATTAGTTTAAGGGTGTGCATTTTTATGCAACCACATTATTTCACTTCTTTATTTTCATATTTTCCACCCGAAAATAATTTCAGTTTATTTTTTAATTGAATTGTACAGATTATGGGTGATATAAAAGGTTCTGAAATAACTTTTTTCGCACAATTTTTTTTACATCAGAAAGACCTGGCTTTTTTTTAATAGGGGCGTGTAGACTTATTATTTCCACTGTATCCACTGGACCCTTGCCATTTCACCACACTATTGGTCATGTCCTGTCAGGTCTGCTCGCTTCTTCTTCCAGTGGGGGACATCACATGACAGTTGCAGCCAGTGTCAGACTGAAGAATATTGGGCCCACGGAGGATTTGTTTCGGAGGGTCCACCTTTCTCCTCCACTGAAAAGCCCCATAGCAACTGCAAGGTTTGCAATATGAACTCTTCTAAAGGAGAAGCCAGGGCCCACCGGAGGATTCTACGGCTGTTTGGTGGGCCAGTCCAACTCTAGTTGCAGCCAATTATCGATCACTGATTAGCTTGAATGTGAAATGCGCTGCTGGAAGAAGTGAAGAGGCTGGAGGAGTACACTGGACAGCAGTATAGTAGAATGGCAGGGTTTCTGTAAGTGAGGCTTTTTTATTTAGACTACTAAGCATTTGTAAAATAATATAGTAATTCACATGTCTCTTCTCAGGTGCTTTATTAATGATTTTTGGTCCTCAGCTGTATTACACGACCCTCGTTTTGACTACTTGGATCACACAGCGTCTTCTGCATGGACTGGAAGTCAGTTTCTATGTATGCCTATGAGAACTTTATAGGTGTTTTATGCATAAAGAGACTTCCAGTATACCCAGAATTCACTGTATGATCTGAGTAGTCATTGAGCAGGTCAAGTGACTCAGCCGAGAACCAGAACAAAGACTCTAAGATTATGAACAAAGTCCTGGTAAGAGATGTAAGGGTACTACTATTTACTGCATGTCAATTACTATCACACCAGATGAGAAAAAAAATCACAGGCTGCTATCTTGAAAAACAATAACCTGCCTGAATAATTGTGCTGGGATCAATCATAAGGTAGCCATACTAGATAATGAATGACAATCAGCTAACTGCACCATTGTCTCTGTTGCTTGTCGTAGATTACAAAGTGTTCAGGCGTGAGCTAGTACACCAGCTAGATCAATAGAAGTGAACAAACCAGTAGCTGACAATACTGACTGTGCAGAATAATAGGCACAGCACTTACAATAATTCAAGGCTGACACTACTGACCATTATCTGTATAAACACTGAGCAGAGCAATTAACATGCAGTTAAATGACACTTTTAAAGCATTACAATGAAAGGCAGACAGCATTACAACCACACCATTAAGTCCTTGCTGTATCTTCCTTAAAGTATTTATTAAGGTCTCATTCAGTCATCCTTGTGTCATTTAGGCGAGAAAAAAATGACCATTTTTCATTAGTGTTTTGGATGCAATTTTCATACATTTTTGAACCAATTGTCTATTTTTACCATCAATATGGCATTCATTTTTCTCATATTAAAAAAATAACAAATTCCAAGCTTCTTTTAGAGCAACACACTAGCATTCTACATGTTTTCAGGTCCATAACACAAGGGATAACCCCCATAGCGCCTTCACAACAGGATGCTTATGACCATTTGATGCACCCTGACTGATGAATGGTCTCTTGACCCCAAAAACATTACATTTAATTAATCTACATTACAAAAGTGGTGCTTTACTGGGTCTGATATATTTCAATAAATCCATGGCTAAAGGGAACCTGTCACCGTTTTTTTTCAAGTGTGAACTAAGACTAGCACCTTAATCAGGGCCTGTGCTGCATTCCATTAAGGAGTATATAATCCCTTGACTCCCCATGTATACCCGCAAAGATTTTGAAATTCTTCCACGCTCTATGTAAATCCTGGCAGTCCAGTCCGATAGCCGTCCTTGCTGAGGAATCTATCCCTTCTGATTGCCGTCCTGCTGCTCTGATTGATGTCAATGATGCCTCCTACGTCATCCACATAGCCTGGCAAAATCTCAAGTGCCTGCAGAGACATCACCAGATCGCATCTGCGCACTTTGACTTACCTTACTGCGGGCAGAGCCTAAAACATAAGTATGCATGTTAAATGCCGCTGTCAGTGATTGACAGTGGCATTTAACTTGTTAACAGCCACGGATGGATCTCAAATCCACCCGCAGCTGTTATAAACACTTGATGGATGATTAAATCACCCATCAAGTGCGGGGAAAGAAGCAGGCTCAGCGCCGGAGTGTGCATCAAAGGCATGAACACGAACAATTACGTAAATATACAGTTGTGAAGGTGTTAAATCCTCAATCTCACATCATGAATTTTTCTCGTACACTTAAAAAACGTAGTTTTTCATCAGCGTTTGCAATCAGATTTTCATCAGTGTTTGGTCAGCATGTCAGTTTTTACCATCAAAGCTTAATAATTTTTTTTTGCTTACAAATAGGTTTCTCCAGATTCTGCTATCAAATAAACATGAAATACGGACAGCACATATACACCAACTCTGTGGTGTCCAATTTCTCACTGACTTATAAGACTTGCATTGCCGAGATTGATCCATGGCTCAGATCGAACTCAGAGATGCCTCCTTGCTTTGATGTGGACCATTCAGTCAGCAAACATATATGGTTATGTGAACAGACCCAAAGACTATAATGGAAATAAGTTCTATTAGTAAAAATCTGGAGAGAAAACACGCGATTCACAGAATCCAACAGATATCACATTTTTCTTTTTCTGTTGAAGCACCACTCTGGCATTTTTTCGTATTGCAGCGCTGGAGTGGTGCTACTAATCTAAGTTCCCTGCTACTAGTCTTATACTTACCAGTCTTCATCTATTATCAGCGATCCGCTCTGCTCTGTCTCCAACAGGTTGTGACCTGCTGATTTGCTGGATGATGCGAAAACCGCAACTCAATGCAAGTCTATTAGTGCCAGATCGAGGCAAAAATGAGCCTCTCATATTTTCCATGGAGAGCTTGTGACCGTTAGCTATGACTTCTGGTCTGTCGGAAGTTGTGGTGGCAAAATGGCAGCGCAACAGAGGTGCAGCGCAGGAAGAACTGAAGACAGCGGCTGGTAAGTATAAGATTAGTGGAAGGGAACTTAGATTAGTAGCACCACTCCAGCACTGAAATATAAACAAATGCTGGAGTGATGCTTTAATGTAGCTGTATGTAGGTTTTCTTTTTCTGAGGGAGAAAAGTTGCATTTTTCTATTGCATCATTTTGGGATGTATATCAATTATTGATAGTCATTTTGTTATTTTAATAGGTGAATGTAATTGTCTTCAGAGTTTTTCATTCTATAGCTCACTGTGCTGTAAAACCAAGTTTTATTTATCAAGAACTTCATAGCACACGCAATATACTGTGAGGATTATATCCTTGACTCGTGTGTTGTTAAAAAATATGGATTTCTTTTTCATGTTGAATAAAGTCATACAAAATCAAATAATTTTTTAAGAAGGAAAAAAATATATATATACACATACATACCTATATAAACATTTAAATACCACCATATATAACATGTGTACAGTACAGACCAAAAGATTGGACACACCTTCTCATTTAAAGATTTTTCTGTATTTCCATGACTATGAAAATGTAAATTCACACTGAAGGCATCAAAACTATGAAATGACACTTGTGGAATTTTATACTTAACAAAAAAGTGTGTAACAACTGAAATTATGTCTTATATTCTAGGTTCTTCAAAGTAGCCACCTTTTGCTTTGATGACTGCTTCGCACACTCTTGGCAATCTCTTGATGAGCTTCAAGAGGTAGTCACCGGAAATGGTTTTCACTTCAAAGGTGTGCCCTGTCAGGTTTAATAAGTGATATTTCTGGCCTTATAAATAGGGTTGGGACCATCAGTTGTGTTGTGCAGAAGTCTGGTGGATAAACAGCTGATAGTCCTACTGAATAGACTGTTAGAATTTGTATTATGGCAAGAAAAAAGCAGCTAAGTAAAGAAAAACGAGTGGCCATCATTACTTTAAGAAATTAAGGTCAGTCAGTCCGAAAAATTGGGAAAACTTTGAAAGTGTCCCCAAGTGCAGTTGCAAAAACCATCAAGCGCTACAAAGAAACTGGCTCACATGAGGACTGCCCCAGGAAAGGAAGACCAATAGTCACCTCTGCTTCTGAGGATAAGTTTATCCGAGACACCAGCCTCAAAAATCACAGGTTTACAGCAGCTCAGATTAGAGACCAGGTCAATGCCACACAGAGTTCTAGCAGCAGACACATCTCTGCAACAACTGTTAAGAGGAGACTTTGGGCAGCAGGCCTTCATGGTAAAATAGCTGCTAGGAAACCACTGCTAAGGATAGGCAACAAGCAGAAGAGACTTATTTGGGCTAAAGAACACAAGGAATGGACATTAGACCAGTGGAAATCTGTGCTTTGGTCTGATGAGTCCAAATTTGAGATCTTTGGTTCCAACCACTGTGTCTTTGTGCGATGCAGAAAAGGTGAACGGATGCACTCTACATGCCTGGTTCCCACCGTGAAGCATGGAGGAGGAGGTGTGATGGTGTGGGGGTGCTTTGCTGGTGACACTGTTGGGGATTTATTCAAAATTGAAGGCATACTGAACCAGCATGGCTACCACAGCATATTGTAGCGGCATGCTATTCCATCCGGTTTGCGTTTAGTTGGACCATCATTTATTTTTCAACAGGACAATGACCCAAACACACCTCCAGGCTGTGTAAGGGCTATTTGACCAAGAAGGAGAGTGATGGGGTGCTACGCCAGATGACCTGGCCTCCACAGTCACCAGACCTGAACCCAATTGAGATGGTTTGGGGGTAGCTTGTCCACAGAGTGAAGGCAAAAGGGCCAACAAGTGCTAAGTATCTCTGGGAACTCCTTCAAGATTGTTGGAAGACCATTTCCGGTGACTACCTCTTGAAGTTCATCAAGAGATTGCCAAGAGTGTGCAAAGCAGTAATCAAAGCAAAAGGTGGCTACTTTCAAGAACCTACAATATAAGACATAATTTCAGTTGTTTCACACTTTTTTGTTAAGTATATAATTCCACATGTGTTAGTTCATAGTTTTGATGCCTTCAGTGTGAATGTACAATTTTCATAGTCATGAAAATACAGAAGAATCTTTGAATGAGAAGGTGTTTCCAAACTTTTGGTCTGTACTGTATGTATATATGTAAGAATATGTGTTATGGGGGAAGACAGTGCTTATATAATGCTTTAAATATGTAGTATTTTCTTTCATGTCTGTTTTTATTTCCTTACTAAAAAAAGGTGTTTTTTTTGCTGTATGCAAAATAAAAGAATAAAAAAAGATTCAAGTTCCTCTTATAGCGCTTCATTTTCTAAGCGGTGAATGTCGCAGACCTTCTTTCAGCGCTGCCATCCAGACGACTGATGAAGGTCTGGTTGACCGAAACTTCTTATTCTTTTCTGGATACTCCATATTTAATTAAATACTCCTGTAGAACGTATTTTATGAGTGCCAAGTATCTTTTTCATATCTCTAACGGATCAGGATCCTGCTTGTGCACCATCGCATCCAGAAGTGCCGTGCATTTCTTTCCCCTCTTACAAATTAAACATTAAAAATCAGACAGCACACGGATTGAAGAATGGTTTCTGTAACTGTGAAGACACAGCTGAAAACATCTTTACGTAGCGGAAAGAGAAATCAATGACTTGTCAAACAGCACCAATCTCTGCAATTCTCTATGACTACTTGTAGGTTACCAAGAAGTCCATTCCAAGTTTCAAGAACAGAAACTGAATCGCTAAACGTTTGTTTTACAGTTTTGTTCCAGTCTGGAAAAGAAGCAGAAATATTTTCTAGCAAAGCAAGTCAGGAGCAACTAAACACAGGCGCTGTGTACACATCTTATTCATGCCAATATCTCGGTGGAAGCCTGCCAGATTAATGTCTGGGCTGACATTCAAACATGCTCGGCTTCCTTGAATGTTCTGCTCTCAGTAAACATTCACATTCATTTCTTAAAAAGAGACTACATAATTGAACCCCCGCATCTCTACACTCCGTATTCTATAGACACGCCAATAGCTTGGCGAGAGGCCAACAGTTCCCTTTCCTTTGACAAAAGCATTAATTCCCCTGCCGGGGGTGATTAGTGGAATCTCCCCAAGGTCCTCTGTTGTGTAAACCAGTGTTGTAGTATGAGAGCAAGCGGCTCTTAAAGGTGAAGGATTCATTCAAAGACAAGAACTTTAAAGAGAAAGTCTTCAGATGTAGAGTCTTCGGTGGGGTGTAACAGGTCATGACTTGAACTTGAGATGATCATGCCTTGAAAATGTAACCTTATGCCAAACCAAGCAGCAGCCTGCCAGCCCATCCACTTGGGAAAAACGTCATGTGTCTGTGTCTACAGCTGTTCTGAGTATGTGAGACATCAATTCCAGTTGCATCTTACAGGCTTCCATGACAGGGTAGTTAGATCTTTGCACAGGTCATTTGAATAGACAAGCCTTGTATAAATACAAGAAATAAAAAAGCTTTATTGTACAGATGGGAATTATTGATAGTTAAAGGGAGACTGTCAGCACAAAATGACTGTTCAAACCAAGCATAGATGCTCAATGCACCCTTGGCTTGGCCAATCAGATCAGTGCACCTTCCCACTGTGAAGCTACAGCTGTCAATGAAAGAATAAGGGGTGGAGATAGATGCAAAATAATTAGCTGGAAAGGTGCACTGAACGGTTTGGCCACACCAACGGTGGAATGAGCATCTGTGCTTGATTTGGCATCTGTGCTTGATTTGAACAGTTATTTTGTGCTAATAGACTGTATTTAAAACCAGCCATTTACAGCAAATGAATGTTGGCTGCATAGGTGGTGTATTGAGGGATCCACAACACAAGATATTGGAGAAAAAGGATTGGCCATGTTTGCTTTTCAACATGACTTTTAACATGACTTTTGTTCTATTGATACAGTTGATACAGTTGTGCTCAAAAGTGCTCAAGTTTACATACCCGGTAGAATTTTTGCTTTCTTGGCCTTTTTCCAGGGAATATGAATGGTAACACCAAACCTTTTTCTCCATTCATGGTTAGTGGTTGGGTGAAGCATTTTATTGTCAAACTACTGTGTTTGTTAGGAAGCATTCAGCCCATTTTTCTTCAAGCGCCTCCTTATTGTGCATCTTGAAACAGCCACACCTCTAGTTTTGAAATTAAGTAAAGAAAGGGCACATAGGGCGATAAAAGTGATATTTTGGGTGACAATACACGGTTGGTGCACTCACCTTTACAGGTTGTGAACAGTCACAACCCCTTGCAGAATGTAAAAGGAACCAGTGGTCACTCCAGAATTCTTTGGCCCTGATGAAGCGGTAGATTTGCCACGAACGCGTCGGCACAATAAAGCTTTCAAGAATATGTCTGTCCTTGTGTGGTCAGCGCGGATACATTGGAAAACCCGGTCTTTTTCTTCATCTGCTGTGACGCCACTAGTTTTAAGAGAGTCCATTATTTCAGCTGATGTTATCTGTGGGTTTTTCTTTGCATCCCTAACAATTTTCCTTGGCATTTGAGACCTTTAGTAGCCATTCAAGCCCATTTGTGTCAACTTCTGTGCATGTTATCAGGCCAAAATCACTAGGGTATGTAAACTTTTGATCAGGGTCATTTGGATGTTTTGGGTTGTCATTATGATTTAAAAAAAGAAAACACAGTAGTATGACAATAAATTGCTTCACCCAACCACTAACCATGAGTGGAGAAAAAGTTTTGGTGTTATCATTCATATTCTCTGAAAAAAGGACAAGAAATCAAAAATTCTGCCGGGGTATGTAAACTTTTGAGCACAACTGTAGATAGTTTACCACCAGAGAGGTGTCAGGCAGCAGTTCAGTCTCCTTTCACTATTTGTATACGGGTTCTGGAATAGTTGCTGGATGACAGTATGGTTACCTTTATAGTATTTTAACAACTTTTCACAATACATCTACATAACCTTAAAGTTTGTTGGAAAAATGAGAAATTGCTGGTCAATTTTTAACCCTTCTAACTTCCTAAAAAAAAAAAAAATATGTTTAAAACATTGTGCTGATGTTATTTATTTACTGTTTTGTGTGATATGACTCTGATTTAAGGGCATAAGAATTTAAAATGTAAAAATTGCTAAGTTTTCTCCAAATTTCCAATGTTTTCCCAAATAAATGCAAATCATATTAAACTAATTTTTACTACTATTATGAAGTACAATATGTAATGATCATTCTCAGAATCAGTGGGATCCGTTGAAGTGTTCCATAATTATTACTTCATAAAGTGACACTGGTCACAATTGTAAATTTTGGGGGTGAAGGGGTTTAAGAGGATACAAATTTTGATAGGAGTGCATCTTTAACCCGTTCACGCTGCAGCCCATTTTCGTTTGGCCATATGAGGGCTTGTTTTTGTGGGACGAGTTGTACTTTTGAAAGACACCATTGGTTTTATCATATTGTGTACTGAAAAATGGGGAAAAATTCCAAGTGTGGTGAAATTGCAAAAAAACTGCAATTCCACAACTGTTTTTTTTTTTTTTTTTTTTTTACCATGTTCACCAAATTATAAAATTGATCTGTCATTATTATTCTCCTGTCATTACGAGTTCATAGATACCAAGCATGTCTAGGTTCTTTTTTATTTAAGTGGTGAGTAGTGTTGAGCGATACTGCTCGATATCTAAAAATATCGTATCGAAATGGTATCGCCGATAGCACTAAATATCGTCGATATCCGATTCCGATACCGGAAGTCCAATGTAAGTCTATGGGAACAAAATATCGCAACTAAAAAAAACCTTTATTTCCTTGTAAACACTAAATATACACACATAGAATACACATAGAATACATATATATATATATATACATGTCATTGTGACATATATATATACATATATGTATAGTTTATACACTTCTACATAGTAAAATATCCTCTGATTCAATTGCCGGGTAAAGCCGGCTTCTGTGAAAAGACAGAAGCACCCAACATGAAATGACACTTGGTGTACATAGGGTTAACCATGTCTTTTCATGTCGTTTGCAATCTGATTTGCACAAACAATTACATCAGTCTATGTGTGCAAAATTTCACACCTGTAGGGGTTAATTAAAGGTGTAAATTCGTTGTAAAAAAAACGGACTTTTTTGCTACGAATTTACACCTTTAATTAACCCCTACAGGTGTGAAATTTTGCACACTTACACTCATGTAATTGTTTGTGCAAATCAGATATCAAACTACATGAAAAGACATGGTTAGCTCTATGTAAACCAAGTGTCATTTCATTTCAGGTTCTGCATTTTCACAAAAGCCGGCAATTGAATTAGCGGCTATTATACTATGTAGAAGTGTATGAACTATAAATATAAATATATATATATATGTGTCACAAATTTAATGACATGTATATATATATATGAGGTGTAAAATTGCTGAAAAAAAATGCGTGGGCTCCCGCCCTATTTTCGCAACCAGACAGACAAAGCCAGTGAGTGGGGGCAGATAATAATAGCCCAGAGAGGGACCATAATTTTTGCCCCCCCCCACGGCTACTAACATCTGCCCCCAGACACCCCAGAAAGGGCAAATCTCTAATTAGATTTGCCCTTTCTGGCACTTTGCCCGTCTATTCCCATTGCCCTGTAGCGGTGGGAATGGGTTAATAAGGGGTTAAAATGACCTTGCAATTGAAAGGTCACTTTAAGCCAGGTTAATAATTGAGAGCTGTCAATTAGACAACTATCAATTATTAATCCTATTGTATGAAAGAAAAATCAAACACACACACTTTAATAAAAAAGAAGTTTAATGAAATAATCACACAGTTTTTGACCATATTTTATTTTCCTGCTAAAACCATTTCCTGTAATAAAAATAAAATAATAAAGCAAAATTATTCTTACCAATCCGATGTACAGTCAGGTCCCACGGTGTGTAATCCTTCAGAAAGGGTTAAGGTTTACTGCAGGGACCGCAGCTAATGCTGCAGCCTCACAGTAAACCCCCAAATGAATGAGTTCCTCTCCTGGCTGACAGGAGAGGAAGTGGAAAGCTTAATTGATTGCTTTCCACTTTCACTTCAGGTCAGCCAGGGACACAATCAGTGACGTCAGAGGGAACTGGTTAACAAAAATAGGGGATCCCCTCGAAAAAAATTGGCGTGGGTCCCCCCTATTTTTGTTAACCAGCCAGATGAAGCAGACCGCTGAGGCCTGGATTTTCAGGCTGTTAAGGAGCCAAGATCCATGGACCTTGCCAGCCTGATAATACCAGGCCACAGCAGTCTGCATATCTTGGCTGATTAACAAAAATAGGGGATCCCCTCGAAAAAAATTGGCGTGGGGTCCCCCCTATTTTTGTTAACCAGCCAGATGAAGCAGACCGCTGAGGCCTGGTTTTTCAGGCTGGTAAGGATCCAATATCCATGGACCTTGCAAGCCTGATAATACCAGGCCACAGCAGTCTGCTTAGCTTGGCTGGTTAACAAAAATAGGGGATCACCTCGAAAAAAAAACGGCGTAGGGGTCCCCCTATTTTTGTTAACCAGCCAAGTAAAATGCAGACTGCTGCGGCCTGGTATTAAAAGACTGTCAAGGCCCATGGATTTTGGCCCTCAACAGCCTGATAATACCAGGCTACAGCAGCCCCACATTTGGCGCATCAAAAGATGTGCCAATTGTGGCACTTTACACGGCTCTTCCCACTTGCCCTGTAGCGGTGGCAAGCGGGGTAATAAGGGGTTAATGTCACCTTGATTGCACGGTGACAATAAGCCCGGTTAATAATGGAGAGGCGTCAATAAGACACCGATCCATTATTAATCCCAAAGTTATTAAATGCATAAAAAAAAGACAAAGCAAGAAAAAAGTATTTTAATGAAATAAAAGAGACAACACAGTTTTCATTTCTTTTATTGTACTATCATTCCTGCGACGCCATCGATCTCCTGTAAAAAAAGAAAAAAAAAAACCAACAGTATACCACCTGTCCGACGCAGTCCATAGTAACGACAGTCCCACGACGATCCAGCTCTGCTACATCGCAATGACAGGCAGAGCCTGTCATCGCGACGCAGCACAGCTGATTATCTGCTTCCCCGGCGGTGACGTCATCGGACTGACTGCTTTACGGCCGGGATTACCCAGCAGTCACTGCAGTTATCGCGAGAAACTGCATGTGACCGCCGGGGAGAAGAGGATGGCGGCCATGAAGCAGTCCAGGCCGTGACCGCCAGAGATCTTCTGCCAGGTAAGTGCCGCTGACTCCTGACAGACCCGACCGACGGACACTGACAGTGACAGACCCGACCGACGGACAAAGACAGTGACAGTGACAAATCCGATTCCGGTATTCGATAAGACGAAAATATCGAAACGAATTATCGAAAGGCCGATAGAGCTAATATCGGCCGATATCCGATATTTGCAGTATCGTATCGCTCAACACTAGTGGTGAGCAAAAAATCCAAAGTTTGTTAAAAAAAAATTGCGCCATTTTCCAAGACCCATAATGTCTCCATTTTTGATGATTTGGGGCATTGGTGGGGGCTTATTTTTTGCGTGCCGAACTGACATTTTTAATGATACCATTTTAGTGTATATACAATCTTTTGATCGCCCATTATTGCATTTCAATGCAATGTTGCGGTGACCAAAAAAACGTAATTCTGGAGTTTTGAACTTTTTTTCGCTACACCGTTTACCGATTGGATTAATTATTTTTATATTTTGATAGATTGGGCGATTCTGAACTCGCTGATACCAAAGATGTGTTTTATCTTTTTTTTTTAATTGTTTTACCGTATTTTGAATGGGACGAGTGGGGGGTGATTTGAACTTTTAGATTTCTTTTATTTTTTAAATATTTTTAAAAACATTTCTTTTTACTTTTCACTTGCTTCAATAGTGTCAATGGGTTACTAGAAGCTGCGATCTTCTGATCGCCTCTGCTACACACAGACGATGATCAGATCACCTATGTGTAGCAGAAATGCTCACTTGCTATGAGCGCATATCGCTGGGCGGCGCTCATAGCAATCTGACAATGACAACAACAGGGGTCTGCTGCAGACCCCGGGTTGTCATGCCAACCCATCAGCGACCCACGGTCATGTGACACGGGAGCCGATGGGCAGGATTAGGGACGCGTTTCTGGCACGATCACATTAAATGCCACTGTCAGAGATTGACAGCAGTGTTTAACAGGTTAACATCTGTGGGTGGATTGCGTGGCTGTTAGAAGCACATGTCAGCTGTTCAAAACAATGTACATGTGTCAGGAAAGATGTGGGCTCAGCACTGGAGCCCGCATCAAAGGGAGAGACACAGAGAAGCCAGACACAATACTAAGATCCTATACATGATTCATTTACATTCAATTTTCATCTATGGCTCCATAGTATACCAGCATTTCGGGGCTCTCATTGTATTGATGGCTGCACTTCTGAAATGAGGGCAGTATTGGATGTGACTCTCAGCATTAGTTGATGGAGGAAAGTAAGAATCTGGCAAAAAGAATCAGAGGCAGAAACACAAACCAGCAGGTGTCACTGGTAGGATATACTCACCCAACAGATTTTTCATGTCAAAACATTCAAAATGAGCAGGAAATTCAAAATGCCGCAGATTCACTCAAGGCAAATTTATGGGCGTGTAGCTAACCTACATCAGTTTCTGCACAGAATTTGCTTAAGGCTAAGTGCACACGTTCAGGATTATTTGCGTTTTTTTTCCGCGTTTTTCGCGGGAAAAAACGCGTCAAAAACGCATGAATTAAGCATCCTATCATTTAGAATGAATTCCGCAATTTTTGTGCACATGGTGCGTTTTTTTCCGTGAAAAAAACGCATCGCGGAAAATCTAGCAACATGTTCATTAATTTCGCGGAATTCTAGCGTTTTTCCCGCTATATTATTGACCTAGAAAGGTCAGGGAAAAATTGCGGTAAAAACGCGTCAAATCCGCGCAAAAAAACACACCAAAAACGCGCAAAAAACGCACAAAATCAGCGCAAAAATGCGCGTTTTTACCTCGAAAAAAGTCGTTTTTGCTCAGGAATATTCTGCAAACATTCCTGAACGTGTGCACTTAGCCTTAATGAGTGACTTGTCATTTATCTTTTTTCTCAACATTGAGTTTGCCTCCTTAACATCATTCTAATGCTGTATTTATATTAAAAGCATTATTAGTTGTAGTGCCGTAAATTAAATGTCCAAAAAAAAACAAAAAACTAAACCAGCTCACCAGGTATAGTTAATCCTGGGTGCAGACTATGCTCCTGTATAGCATTCCAATGCAAGTTCAAAAATGCACCTTTAGTCGGGCACAGGGATAGACCATAAAATCTTCTTTATTGAATATTAACTGAAAACATTCTGATGAAGCAACATCATAAAATTGAAGTACAGAGCCTACACGCTCCGAGGGGCTTGCCTGCTCTTACTCATGGCATATGATCATCTCAATGTTTTTGAGGTGAACATTGCATGCCTTGAATGAGCTATCGAGCCGCTCGAAACGCGTAGGTCCTGTACTTCAATTTTATGAAGTTACTCAATCAAAATTTGCTTTTATTCAATATTCAGTAAAGAAAATGTTATGCTCTATCCCTGTGACTGGACTGACGATGCATTTTTGGGCCCTAAACTGAATGCTGTGCTGCCAGCTTAGGTTTCTAAGATGTCTTAAAGGGGCCTTGCATGATGAAACGCCTCATGTGTTATTCCACCTTTTTGCAAATCTTCAATTTAATTTCAAATAAAAGTTTGAGTAACTTTAGGAATTATTTGCTTTACTATTGTTATCTCTGTAAAGTCATTTCAAACTCTGCAGGTTGTCTTTGGGCCAGACAGAAGTTTCGCTCAGTTCTGCTGTCTGACATGTAACCTAACAGCAAAGCTCTCTGCGCTCACACAATGGACTTCTCTCTAGTAATGAAATCCAGCTGAATTAACCTTTTTCTTTGTACTGCCAATAAAACATTATGCAACTAAAATGCCATATAAGTAAACAAATGATTTATATTGCATACTTAACTTTTTATGCAGATACAGTGGGTACGGAAAGTATAATTTCAGACCCCTTTAAATTTTTCACTCTTTGTTTCATTGCAGCCATTTGGTAAATTCAAAAAAGTTCACTTTTTTTCTCATTAATGTACACTCTGCACCCCATCTTGACTGAAAAAAACAGAAATGTAGAAATTTTTGCTAATGTATTAAAAAAGAAAACTGAAATATCACATGGTCATAAGTATTCAGACCCTTTGCTCAGACACTCATATTTAAGTTACATGCTGTCCATTTCCTTGTGAGCCTCCATGAGATAGTTCTACTCCTTCATTGGAGTCCAGCTGTGTTTAATTAAACTGATAGGACTTGATTTGTAAAGGCAAACACCTGTCTATATAAGACCTCACAGCTCACAGTGCATGTCGGACCAAATGGGAATCATGAGGTCAAAGGAACTGGCCAAGGAGCTCAGACAGAATTGTGACAAGGCACACATCTGGCCAAGCTTACAAAAAAAATTCTGCAGTACTCAAGGTTCCAAAGAGCACAGTGGCCTCCACAATCCTTAAATGGAAGAAGTTTGGGAGCACCAGAAGTCTTCCTAGACCTGGCCGTCCAGCCAAACTGAGCAATCGTGGGAGAAGAGCCTTTGTGAGAGAGGTAAAGAATAACCCCAAGATCACTGTGGCTGAGCTCCATAGATGCAGTAGAGAGATGGGAGAAAGTTCCCTAAAGTCAACTATCACTGCAGCCCTCCACTAGTCGGGCCTTTATGGCAGAATGACTCAACGGAAGCCTCTCCTCAGTGCCAGACATAAGAAAGCCCGCTTAGAGGTTGCTAAAAAACACATAAAGGACTCCCAGACTATGAGAAATAAGATTCTCTGGTCTGATGAGACGAAGATAGAACTTTTTGGTGATAATTCTAAGCGGTATGTGTGGAGAAAACCAGGAACTACTCATCACCTGCCCAATACAATCCCAACAGTAAAACATGGTGGTGGCAGCATCATGCTAGGGGGGTGTTTTTCAGCTGCAGGGACAGGACAACTGGTTGCAATTGACAAAAACATGAATGCGGCCAAGTACAGAGATATCCTGGATGAAAACCTCTTCCAGAGGGCTCTAGACCTCAAATTTGGCCAAAGATTCACCTACCAAAAAGACAGTGACCCTAAGCACACAGCTAAAATAACAAAGGAGTGGATTCAGAACAAATCTGTGGCCATTCTTGACTGGCCCAACCAGAGCCCTGACTTAAACCCAATTGAGCATCTCTGGAGAGACCTGAAAATGGCCGTCCACCAACATTCACCATCCAACCTGACGGAACTGGAGAGGATCTGCAAGGAAGAATGGCAGAGGATCCCCAAATCTAGGTGTGAAAAACTTGTTGCATCATTCCCAAGAAGACTTATGGCTGTACTAGCTCAAAAGGGTGCTTCTACTCAATACTGAGCAAAGGGTCTGAATACTTATGACCATGTGACATTTCTGTTTTTCGGTCAAGATGGGGTGCAGAGTGTACATTAATGAGAAAAAAAATGAACTTTTTCGAATTTACCAAATGGCTGCAATGAAACAAAGAGTGAAAAATTTAAAGTGGTCTGAATACTTTCCGTACCCACTGTATATAAACTGTGAAATGAGAATATGTCATTCAGGAGTAGTTACCCTAAGATTAAGCATATTATGTAAGAATGTAAGAGACATATTATTTTCTGATGAGATGTTAGGGAATGTACCTACTGTACAAGATCATAAGGCAGCAAAACTAGTATAAGCATTGCCAGGTATGATAGATACAGCTATTATATGCAAGCTAAAAATAATTGACAATAAAAGATAACTCCTCCCACATTAGTGATTTTGTGTAGCCCTGGTATGTAAGGCACACATTATCCGGGAGGATGAGTGGAGAGGTAACGGTTAAAGGCTCGACATGACTCATATACAATTCGGACACACCTAGCAGGGGTGTATAGGGGAGTGTCCTGTAGCACAGTGCGGTCTGAAAGTTGGTCCTGTGAGCGTGCAGGGAGTGAGGACTGGTGCCTGTTGGAGAGTCGAGATCTCCTGTCAACACAGGGAGACGGTACAGAAGTGGAGGCTAGTACGGATGACTGAATATTATCCTAGTCTAGTCAGTGCTTATGTTAAGAGCGCAAGCAGGGCGAAGGGCGCAGTGGAAAGGAATTATAGAAGTGCCTTAAGGATTGAACTATCCTGCATTAGTCACCGGTCACTGGGGACCGAAGTGTTGCTACAGCTTCAAGCGTAGTGATAGAATAACCAGAGGTTCGCTGGACTTCAAGTCACAGGAACAAGCCCTTTTGTCAGTACGTAACCGGAGTCAGGAGAATAAGGCTTTTGAGTTCTGCAGGACAAAAGCAAGGTCTTAATTCCACCCTGAGGAGGCTCCATCACAACACCGACAGGGCAGTACAGCTACAGAATTAGCTGGAGTTTTAGAGTGAACTTAGCTTTATGCAAGTTGGACTCATTACATTGAAAGTTAAGGAGGCCTCTGACCTGCTCAGCCGTTACCTTGAAACGCATCCTCCATCCACCCCAACAGCTTCCCGGGACCTGCCTTATCATCTTGGAAAGTAAAAGGTATGGAAAGAAGCTTTAATGTGTGAGACTGTGTCATTTAACTGCATACCTTCACGACATCATCATCACTATAGACCCTGAGGGAAGAGTCCCACCTATAGGGGACCCGACATCTAGCTGCCACACCATCCCCTCAGAGATCTACAGCAGCGCTGGTCTTAGTGATCAGAAAACTACAGGTGGCGTCACGAACTGTTATATACCAGTCCCCTGTAAATAATTCCCCCCCAACATACGCCTGACCGCCAGGGCCACAGACCGAGCCACCGCTACCTGTGACAACCCCATAGACTTCCATGGGCTCGGCTCTGAGTACCCCATTGCCCTGGTAATCCACAATTGTGGTGCGGGTCACAACATTTCATCATGCCATGTTAGTATAGTCTTAAATAACCTTCCCCCTATTAACCAAAACTATACTATGAAGTAGTCTATTTCTAGTTGTGGCCCTGATTCACCAAAGCAATTTCACCACAATTCTGGCATAAATTGCTTTTAAAAGTTGCAAAATTTTGACGCAACTCGGAGTTGTGCAAACATTTGGGGACTTTTCCCATTTTCGCACCAGTTTTTCCCAGCTTTGCCAAAAGAGGTGGAGCTTGGATGGGACTGGGGCAAAGAAGGGGTGCGATGCCACAGCTTGTTTAACTTATGACGATCTGAGCCATTCCCTACATCAGAAATTTTACTCTACTCAAATTTCTGGTGTGGAGGATGGAGCCGCTTGCCATTCATCAGACGCTCCAGAATCATGAAGATGTGTGCTCCTCTTCATGAATCATGAGCGTATCACTCCACCATACTTCCTCATCAAGACCCAGAAAATCATTGGTCTAAAGTAGATGTGTCCGCTTTCATGATTAGAGATGAGCGAATCAATAGTAAGGGAATCAGATACACTTTGATTCACTTGAATTGGGCAAAATGGTAATCATCAGCCACCACTTTGCTGGATTTGTTTTGGGGACAGGAAGTGGGTAAATAATATCATACTCATCTCAAACTGATTCTCATCTTTCCCTCCGTGCAGCTCGCCACCTGGTACTCCAGGCAGTATCTTCCATGTTTACGGTGCTCTTTGGAACCTCTGGAGCTCACTAAGCCATGCACGACAATATGCCCCTACATTTATTATGCTCTGAGGTCTGAGAGGATTTACCATACTTGTTGTCTTGTCTGGGGAATTAGAATGATCAATTCATCTACTCATAGTTCTCTCAGCTCTCTATATTGAGTGACGTCATTGCAAAGTTAACTTATAAAATGATGAGAAACTCATTTCCTTTATGAGTGCGCCCCATGCATGACACAGGAGTTTATATCATAGCATTGTCTGTGAATGAACTGAGTTTCTCAACTTTCTTTCACAGTAACAATAAACAACAAAAGAGTAAAAACTCGCAGGCATTTAAGTTGGAAATCTACCCAGTTTTATTTTTGCAAAAAGAAAGATTTTTGCTACTGTAATTTACTAGTGTATCACTCAACAGACTGCAATAGAAAGATATGTATTAGCCAAATATATGGGAAGCCAACAATAATAAGACGTAGGGATAAATACCCTAATCCTCATAGACTAAGAATTATTCCCATGTCAGCCTTTCATGGCTGATATGAGAATAACTCCATCACGGTGCCGACGACAGGAGATGAGGCTAAGGAAATGGCCAAGAATGGCCGAGCTATTTCTATAACTCGCATAAAAATAATATTGCTCATTGTGCTACATTTTTCTATGAACATGAGCAAATATCTTGAAAAACCATAGTATTGATAAAGTAGGTAGAGTATATTGCGATATTGTATCAGGCTAGGTTCACACTTGCATCAAAGCCTTTGCTACAAGGTTCATTTGCAATTTCTGTGATTTTTCCCACAAGAAAAGCTCAGAGTGCATTTTGTTGTGAAAATGACAGTGTGATCCATCAGTTGCCATTTGTGTCCGTCATATGATGGATCCATTTCCTGTAGGAGTTTCGTTTTTCTGTTCATATAAAAAAACAGAAAAACAAAATAAAAACAGATCCCAGATCCCAGTCTTTCTTTTCAGTAAATGATTTGCTAAGTCCGGAAATCTCTTTAATGAGAAACTTTTCAGGACATGGCTACACATGGAAGAACTGGTATGACTATACAATCGCTTGTTCTCCTATACAAAAATACCCTTTTAAGAAATTTGTTGTGCCAGTAATGAGAAATGTAGTGTAGAAGCCATATGTAAATCATGCAAGAAAAGCACTGGGGGTATGTCAATGCTTAGTGCCAGAATTGGCACATCTTAGAGATGTGCATTTTCTAGGGTGGCTGAGAACTGATGTTTTTAGCCTGGGGGTGCCAGTATCCATGGCCCCTTCCTAGGCTATTAATATCAGACTACAGCTGTCTGCAGAGGTAACTAATTATTGGGGGACCCTACGTCATTTTTTTTAGGGTCACACATTTTAATAGCCAGTAAAGGCTAAGTATACAGTTGTGAGCCGATATTAATAATCTGGGAAGGTCCATTGGTATCACCCCTTCCTAGGCTATAAACATCCGCCTCCAGTCGTCGGCTTTCCCTCTGCTGGTTAAGAAAATTACGTGGGAGCTCATGCCATTTTTTGCAGAAAAAATTATCTTTTAATAATTAAATACATGTACAGTAAGCTGCACATACACTGTACTAATTGTATATGTTACTAACATCTATATATCTATTTTATGCGTATTTACTGTATGTAATCCATCTATTCTATCCTGCTAGCTCCTGCTGTGATTTTACAGTACGTGGCTGCTAAATTACCAGGTTTTCTTCTATTTATATATCTATGTAATATATATGTGTCACTAACATCTATATATATATATATATAATGTATTCTATGTGTATATATCTATTCTATTCTATTCTAACCTGTCACTCTGTCATTTTACTGTATGCGGCAGATGAATTCCTGGCTTTTCAAAGGACATCGGTGCGTAAAAATCGGACAGCACTCGCATGGTTTGCGTGCTGTGTGATTGATTTTTTTTCTCACACCTATAGGCTTGCATTGGCGAGTCTCAGTGCCATTCGATATTAGGCGCACGTCGAATAAGTCTGAGAAAAAAAACGCTGATTTGAGCTTCCCCATAGATTAACACTGGGCTGAATGCTATGCGATGTTTTCTCTCATAGCACTCGGCCGTACACTATGGTAGTGTGACTCCGGCCTTAGTCAGAGACTAGAATTAAATTTTTCATATGGGAACTGTTGCTATAATGTTCTTCTACTTTAATCTGTACTCATGCAAAAAAACAAGAACACACAACACACCTCTGCTAAAGGAAGCATATATGGTAGCAAGCTGGTTAGACAGATAGAAGAAACAAAAGATGTAAGCAGCACTCCAAAAATAGTGAAAACTATAGGACTTTAATGGCCCATGTGGCAACGTTTTGCTTTGCTCCCCCACTTGCTCTTTTTTGACATACAGTCATGGCCAAAAGTGTTGGCATTTTTGAAATTGTTCCAGAAAATGAAGTATTTCTCTCAGAAAATTATTGCAATTCTGCATGTTTTGTTATGCACATGTATATTTCCTTTGTGTGTACTGGAACGACACAAAAAAAACTGAGAGAAAAAGGCAAATTGGACATAATTTCACACAAAACCCCCAAAATAGGCCAGGCAAAATTGTTGGTACCCTCAACTTAACATCTGGTTGTATACCCTTTGGAATAAATAAATGCAATCCATCGCTTCCATCAACAAGATTCTTAAACCCCTCAAATGTAATTTTGGATCACTCTTCTTTTGCAAACTGCTCCAGGTTTCTCATACTTGAAGGCTCCTTCTCCCAACAGCAATTTTAAGATCTCTCTACAGGTGTTTAATGGGAGTTAGATCTGGACTCATTGCTGGCCACTATAGAACTCTCCAGCTCTTTGTTTCCATCCATTTCTAGGGGCTTCTTGAAGTATGTTTGCGGTATTGTCCTGCTGGAAGACCCATGACCTAGGATGCAAACCCAGCTTTCGGACACTGGGCACTACAGTGCAACCCACAATCCTTTGGTAATCTTCAGATTTCATGATGACTTGAACACATTCAGGGAGATTACAGTGCCATGGGTTGTAAACTTCTTGAATATGTTGCGTATGGTGAGCAAAGGAACATCAAGATCTCTGGAGATGGACTTGTAATTTTGAGATTGTTGATATTTTTTAAAAAATTAGATCTCAAGTCCTCAGACAGTTATCGTCTCCTCTTTCTGTTCTCCATGCTTAGTATGGCACACACAGACACACAATGCAAAGATTGAGCTAACTTCTCTTTTCATCTGGTTACAGGTATAATTTAATTGCCCACACCTGTTACTTGCCACAGATGAGCTTGAATGAGCAAAGTGGTTACCCACAATTTTGGAAAGGTGCCAACAATTTTGTCAGGAACATTTTTGGGGTTTAGTGTAAAGTTATGTCCAGTTTGCCTTTTTTTTTCCTGTTTTTTTTGTGTTCAATTTACACACACAGGAAATAAACATGTGTATAACAAAACATGTGTAACTGCAATAATTTTCTGGGAGAAATAATTAATTTTCTGAAACAGTTTCAAGGGTGCCAAAACTTTCAGCCATGACAGTATAACTGGTGGCTGGTGCTGCTCTTTATCCCTTTTTCTAGATAGATGAATAGATAGATAGATAATAGATAGATAGATAGATAGATAGATAGATAGATAGATAGATAGATAGATAGATAGATAGACAGATAAAAGAAAAGGAAAGTACAGCTCCTGAAAAAATAAAAATTCTTGTTGGGTGCAAAGGTTCATTGGTACATACCAGTCCTTGTAGTAAAGAAATGAGGAAGAAGCACACCATATCTTTATCTATATTTTTAATGGTCCATTGTGCGATAAAGATATGGTGTGCTGCTTCTTCATTTCTTTACTAGATACGGTTGTACTCAAAAGTTTACATACCCTGGCAGAATTTTTTGCTTTCTTGGCCTCTTTTCAGAGAATATGAATAACACCAAAACTTTTTCTTCACTCATGGTTAGTGGTTGGGTGGAGCCATTTATTGTCAAACTACTGTGTTTTCTCTTTTTAAATCATAATGACAACACAAAACATCCAAATGACCCTGATCAAAAGTTCACATGCCCTGGTGATTTTGGCCAGACAACATGCACAGAAGTTGACACAAATGGATTTGAATGGCTACTAAATGTAACATCCTCACCTGTGACAAATGCCAGGAAAATTGTTCAGTATGCAAAGAAAAACCCACAAATAGCATCAGCTGAAATACTGGACTCTCTGAAAACTAGCGGTGTGGCTGTTTCGAGATGCACAATAAGGAGGCACTTGAAGAAAAATGGACTGCATGGTCGAGTCGCCAGAAGAAAGCCAAATGACCCTGATCAAAAGTTCACATACCCCTTTTCTTAATACCGTGTATTGCCCCCTCTAACATCAATGACAGCTTGAAGTCTTTTGTGGTAGTTGTGGATGAGGTTCTTTAATTTTTGTATATAGATAGATAAACATAAAAAACAGGCAGCACTCCAAAATTTAAAGTGAAAAACTGTGCTTTACTCTCTTAAGAATGGCAGAGAAATCTGTCGAAACGTTGCTGCTAATGGATCAGTAAAGCCACGGTTTTTCAGTTGAATTTTTGGAGTGCTGCCTGTTTTTTCTGTTTTTCTATTTTGGAGGCTTGGATATTACCTTAAGGCCGGGATCACACATGCGAGTAAGTCGTCCGACACTCGCATGTGAAATTCCAGCTCTGGCGCCGGCACTCGGGAGTGGAGCGCGCGGCTGCATAGAACTACATGCAGCCGCTCGCTCCACTCCTGAGTTGGGATTTCACATGCGAGTGTCTGGACGACTTACTCGCATGTGTGATCCCGGCCTAACAGGTTTTATTGCACCCGGTTTCTTTTGGTAGTGCTGCCAAATTTTCTTTAATTATTTTAGATAGGTAGATAGATAGATAGATAGATAGATAGATAGATAGATAGATAGATAGATCTGAATGTGTGAGATCTTTTGATTTCATATATAGATTCCCCAAATTCTCAAAATACAAAGGTAGAATCCAGGTTCTGCTGCAGCTATTTTTAGTATCTCACACTCATTGCACAAACACCCAGAAGGAATCTGTAATAAAATGTGTGTATTTTGGAGGTGCCGACCCTGAAAACTGCTGTACAGATACAAAATCCTGCAGAGGAAAGTGTGGCGTTCGAAACCCAGGCTCTATCACTGCAATTCAGAGTATTCAGTATGTCAACAGACAAAAACCCATGGATTAAAATGAACTGTAAGAGAAACATGAATCTATGACATACTGAGCGGAATAAAACACTTAACACCTTTTAATTAGCTATTCTGCTGCGAGAGAGCTAATGACTTTGGACACTGGCCATTCATCAACATTGTCATCACTGTTGGAACAAGCCTGGAAATGTATGTGCAAGGCATAATTATATGGGCACTGGCACAACACTTGTATTTCAATTTAGCTTGTATGTAATGAGCTTAAAGGGAACCTGTCAAGTGAAAAAACGGAAATAACCTGCAGATATGGGGTTAGTCTGTAGGTTAATAGAGTTCTGAACCTGCTCGTGCCGATACCTAGATTCCTACAAGAAGCGCTCGGCATTCAGTCATAGGGCGGAGCCAGCGCTGGTTCAGTCACCACTCTGGGTATAGAGAGCGGTGGCTGTAACCACGCCCCTGCAGCAGGCTCAGCATTAGAGCCTGCGTCAGTGAGGGAGGTCAGTGTATGTTATTGTTATTTTACAAAGGGGACTACTTAATTTAAAAATAAGCTTTCCGGATAGTGGACAACTCATTTTAAAACATATGGTCATGTGAATATTTTCTACAGTAGATAGTCTATTCTTATTAGCTACACATGCCTTCTATACCTGACGATATACAGCGATGGCTTACTGGTGAAAACTCCACTCAAATGCTACATGTCTCCTAAATGATAAATACCAACACAAAAACCTGAGCAATAAAGGAAAAAACATTCAAGAGATACACCCAGGAACTAATCTACAAACCAATATAAGAAAACGAGTGCACAAAAAGGTCTCAGAAAAAATATCATTTCATTAATTATGTTTAAAAAAAATGTTTTAAAACCAAAAAACATGAATATACCAAACAGAATGTTCCTAGGGGCAGAACAAGTTACATATATATAGTAGAAATGTAAAATTTAGAGACAAGCTTTTAGATAGGTCCAGTAGACCCTACCAATTAATACCCCAAGTCAAACAGCAAGCTCCATGACAGATACACTGATACTAAATAGTTTAGTGAGCAAGATACAGAAAGTCAATACTTACAAACAAGATGGTATGTCAATGAGAGGGGGTCAAATACATGTGTCCTCGTCCACCAGCTCCAAAGCACGTTTCACCCAGAGGCTTCGTCAGGGGGCATGAAGAAAACTCCACACAAATGCTACATGGCTCCCAAATGATAGCTTAAATGCTAGGAACACATTGGCTACCATTTTTGTTCTACATGTGTCTAAAAAATCTCCATTGAAAAAAATGTCTCCTATGCAGATCTTTGTGTTTCCATGGTAACAAGCAACATACGCCACCTGTGTAGTCTGATCCCATAGTTATCCCCTTTTCTATTGAGACCAACCATTTCTTTAGAAAAGTAATTAAGTATGTACACCTTCTTTAACCCCTTATGATAGGCTGTTATCTGTGGAATACGCTTATTCTCGCTGTATATCTCCAACAAATGGTTATATATGCATCAAGTCCACTAGAATAGGAGATATTCTTGGGGTCTCGAGTTTTGGGCCCACCTCTGTTTTGGCCAAATACCCATATAGAGGAACCCATGGTGATTGTCACCCAAGGGCATAAATATACTTGAAGCAAGCCCAGAACAAGCAGAGCATAGTCAGTTGATGTCTTGAGTCAGTTACAAGTGTCATCTCAATAAATCCAACTATAAAACCCTAGGAAAGTAGAGAAGGGGTTTATGACTAGCAGAGAAGTCCTTGATTTTCTTCTGTACTTATGTAGAAAAGCAGGATACATACAATATATTCATCTGAAGTAACTGGTCATCTTACAATGTGACTGAGTAAACAAATCATCAAGAAGGCAAACTGCCGAAAGTATGGAGTAGTCTGACAAGCAGCAGCCTGAGACCTTTAAAAAGCCAATCTAGCTGACATTACTTATGCTTTCTTGGACATGTGCTTACTTTGCAGCTCCGCTGGGTTTACTCCTTTGTCTAGATTTTGTTTTATAACAGATTGCCTGTTCGAAATGTTACATCCTAGATTAGCCGTCTCAAATAACACCTTCCTTGATATGAAAGAAATCCATCTTAACTGCTGTGTTTTGCAGTTGTTCAGCCAGACAGTCATTAAGAAATTCCCCAGTTGCAGAGTAATTATAAGCAAATGAAAACTCAGATTCCATACTTGGGCTAGTGCCGAGCTGCACATTCCTGCTCTTAGATATTCAAGACTATTCAAATAGTTCTTGAAAAAAATGGATTATAGGACGGAACAGCGGATTAACCAAACCTCTGAAAATAAAGAATGTATTAGTCAAAAGGTTTCTTTTTTTTTGTATCTGTCTTTCCATGTCTTTCTTTTTCTTTAATCTTCCCTTCATTTTCTTCCTTCCTATTTCTTTTTTCATCTCTCTATTTTCCCTCTCTTCTTTCTTGAAGGAGGGCATCATAGGGGTGGTTTCCACATTCATGACCCTTTTCCTGTGAAGTAGACAAAGTGCCACTGTGTACGAGCAGCTCCTTTTCTGGCAAACTTAAAGTGGTTGTCCACTATTAGGTCAACCGGTTTGGCACTGATAAAATAGTATAGCCTATACTCGCCTCCTGTGCTGCCTCCATTCCAGTGGTGTCGGCACTCACGGTCCCGGTGCTGTGATGCGGTGGAATGATATATGATGCCCAGCGCCCAACCAGCACTGCCATCACTGTCTCTGCCCTCAGACAAACTGAACATGAAGAGGAAGTCCCGAATGAGCTGCAGCCCTGGCTTCCTCTTCATGTTCAGTTTGTCTGAAGGCGGAGACCATGACGCCAGTGCTGATTGGGCAACGGCGTCAAGTGTCATAACACCGCATCACAGTGCCAGACAGAGCGAGTACTGACACCGGAATGGCGCCGGCACAGGAGGTGCGTATAAGCTTATTAGCTTATTAAGCTTATTATAAGCTTTATTATAAGCTTTATTATTTTATCAGGACAGAACATTTTGTTTAAGAAGTGGTTGTCCTGAAAGTGGACAACCCCTTTAAGTTGTTTTTTTTATATCTGCATGTCCACTGGCTAATGTGGTTCTTTTTTTTGTTCTTTCTTTATATCTTTCTTTTATTATGTCTCTTTCTATGTCTCTCTTTATCTTTTCATCTGTCTTTCATTCTTTTTCTTCCCTTCTCTCCTCCTATTTCTTTTTCATCTATCTCTCTCCACCCTCCCTTCTTTCTTCCTTTTTCTTTTTTCCATCTTTTTATTTTCCTCTTTCTTTCTTTCTTTCTTTCTTTCTTTTTCTTTCTATTTTTTGCATCTTTTTATTTTTTCTCTTTCTTACTTTTTCTTCTTTTTTTCTTTTTTCTTTTTCTCTTTTCTTCTTTTTCTTTCTTTCTTTCTTTCTTTCTTTCTTTCTTTCTTTCTTTCTTTCTTCTCTTCATTTTCTTTTTCTTTCCCTTTCTTTCATCTCTTCATTTCCCTCTTTTTCTTTCTTTCTTTATATCATCTCTTTATTTCCCTCTTTTTCTTTCTTCTTTTTTCTCTTTCTTTCCTTTCTTTTCTTTCTTTCTTTCTTTCTTTCTTTCTCTCTTATTTTCCGTCTTTTCTTTCTTATTCTTTCCTCATAGAGATGGTGCCCACATTTAAACCCCTTTTGTATTAACTAGAAAAAAGTGCCACACTGTACTAGAAGCTCCTGTTCTGGTGATATTAAGTAGTTTTTTTATAACTGAATATCTACTATTACTACAATTGGACACGCTTGGCCCAGCATATCTAACGGATTCCTTTGGATTTCAAAAGCGCGACAAGGGGAAAACAGCGGTTCAAGCCTGCCAGTCATGTTTCAAAATGAGTTGATAATTTTTGTGGACACTGGCATAGGGTACTCTAGTGGCTTAATAAAAGGGCTTGTTTCTTCCTCCTCCTGCCATGGTTGGAGCCATGCTATTCCTCCTGCCCTCATTCTAATGCCTAATTTAAACATTTGAAGTGGGTAAATGTTTGTTGTTGATGATATCCCCCTTCATTCTCTTTGGCTTTTACAACTGTGCTCTTTCTACGTGTTGCTAATGTTAGCAGAATTTATGGCTAGATGTTACAGCCTGGCCGCCTTTGTAATTGGGGTTACGGCACTCCGTATGGCAAAATGTATTTCCTGCCATAAATTCTAAGAATATTAGAAGTCATTAAACTGTTCCTTGTTCATATAAAGGTCTGGGTATTGAATCAAATTCCTTCAGTGTAGGATTTTCAAGTTGTGTCTTGTTACATCCCATAATTCACAGCCATATTTATATATGCTGCTGCGCATGGCAAGTGTGTGAAGAACCTATCACATGAGAACGTCCTCCGCTGCCATTCTGCACTCCTGCTCAGCTGTACAGATGTTTTTCTCCTTCTATACATGTTTATGACAGTTGGAAGTGCGAGGGAGGAGCTGTTTCATATAAAGTGCACTGCGGACATAGACACAATGATTAACCTCTGCCTGCTGTAGATATTTTTCATCTGTTTCGCATTTGTTCTTTCTTCCCCGTCATCCCGTTTATTTTTCTGTACATATAGATATATTAGAGCTTGTTTATTTTTCCCCTGGATGAGCTGTAGGTTTTACTGAAACCATTTAATTGCTTATAAAATTTACTGGGGTGTAATGGAACGAAGAGCAATTCATTCAGCCATTGTTTCTTATGCCTTGTGTTTACTTTGTGATCACGATGTACAGGGCTGACAGGGGCGTCTACCTTTCTGTCTAACCTCTTAGATGTCATGGTTGGAATTTACCACAGTATTTAAATGGATTTTCTCACAGGCTTTTGCCACCTAATCTAAGAACAACATAATGCACAGACAGAAACCCTGATTCCAGCGATGTGTCACTTACTGGGCTACTTGTTGTAGTTATTATAAAATAAAAACAAGTTTTATCAGCAGCAGATTATCACTAGAGGACTAGGAAACCTGCTGCCATGTAGTCCTCCATATTCATGAGCTCTGCATAACCCCGCCCCCACCACTGATTGCTGATTGCTTTAAAGGCAGCTGGTGCGGGTTGGGATATGGGCTCATTTTGGTTCTTTACCATGGGGTCCCTGGATTTCTATGCATGTCCCTGGCCAGAATATGAAATACGACTTTGTCTTGTGGGCAATTCATTGGATGAAACTAATTTCAGCTATAATTTCCTCTCCTTTATCATAAAAGTGTAAATCTATATTCACATCAATATTGATTTATCACTGGAAAATACACAGCACACGATGGGCAGATGAATGAAAACGGTGTAAAAATATATATCTGTGTTGCACCTAGCAACCAATCGCAGCACTTGTCTCATTTTACCAGAAACATTTATAAATATGAAAGCTGCGCTCTGAATGGCTGGTCTGAACAGTTTTCTGCCAAAGCAACCAAACAACAATACTTGCATTGTTCAATCTTGTTATAGCATTGCGGGTGTATCTACGTTAATGCTTTGGGGTTTTGGAAAAAGTCTCATAAAGTAAAAAATTAGTTAAGCAATATTTATACAAGGTGTTGCCTTAAAAATAAACAAGGATGTGCAAGGTCTTTGGGAAGCTTATGGCAGTTACATTAATTGATGGTGGCCGCACAATGCCAATCTAATGTAATGGAGCTACTTTAGTGATAGTTAACTAGAGTTATGTAACAATAAAGGCATGAAAATTAGAGTAATACCAGTAAACCATAAACTATAATGATGTCAGATATGTATGCTGCTAGTCTGATTGTTTACGGTATATTTTTTCAAGTGAAGTTCACTGATACTCCAGCAGAGGGAGACAATTTCAACCACGCAAAGAATGAAACCATATTTAGAGTATTGCTCCTTACAATGCATAAAAACTCCTCAACTGGGTCGCTAACTTGATTTGTTAATTTTTCCTGATAACTTAAAAAAAAAAAAAAATCACAGACAATCCTGACGATCATTAGAGCCATAATAATCTGAACAAGACTCTCCAGCTTTAATAAAATCATGAACAGATCCATTTTTTTTTACAGAAAGGGGAATTAAAGACTGTCCAGGAATTTTGGAAACTCTTCCTAAAAAGGAGACTAAGTGTGTGACATATTTAACAACGTTATGATCACAAATATTTAACCCCTTCCTGCAAATGGGTGTAACCATACATCCAGTATGCGGCTAATCTCCCGCAATTGGAAATACAGTTACTGTACATCTGATGGATGAGAAAGGCACAGGAACTGTGCTCGTGCCAACCGCAGTAATTGCATGTGCTGAGACCGGACATTGTGTCGATTTCAGCACTTTAAAGGAAATCTGTACATACGATCAACCCTCCTGAGCCGCCTATATGGGCATGTAGGTCATAGGAAGCTGAATAAAATGATACCTTGATATCTGCGATCCGATGTGTTATTCCACCGTAATCCACATTTTTCTTCTATGTAAATCAGCTGTTTAGATCTATGGGAGGGACGCTGATCCGCATGAGACTCCGCCTCCAGAGATTATTATAAATAAAAGAGGGAGTTATAATTTTATTTAGCTTCCTATATTCCTACATGCCCATATAGATGGCTCAGGAGGGTTGATCCTACTGACAAAATAAGGGAAATTGCTCCTTTTTTCAGCCCATCGACACGCCATAAGCCAATGCCAGGGTGCCAATGGGTTGCAATGGCCTCTGTGGCTGCCATATACTTAAGCCAATCATATACCACTAGGGGTCTAAATGTCAGTCAACCACAGACTGATTGTGTATTATCAATGTGATAAAACGATAACATATTCAAGTCCCTTTGTGCGACCGATAAACATTATAAAAAGAAAAAAAATGTTTTTAAGGGTTATAAAAAAAATGAAAAACATAGAATCACAGTTTTAATCGTAAAAAAAATTGGTTTATCTGTTAAAAAACATTGCCTCCGCCAGACATCACAAATTGGGTATAGCCACGCATGTAACGATCTGTAGTATAAAGCTATATAATTTTTCATCCCATATGATGAAAGTCATTAAAAAATATGAAAAACTATTCCACACTTGGCATGTTTTTCATCTTGGCTAAAATAAATACCATATTTTTCGGACCATAAGACGCACTTTTTTCCCCCAAAATTTTTTGGGAAAATGGGTGTGCGTCTTATAGTCGCAATATGCCTAAAAATCCGGTGGTGGCAGTCCTGATGCAGCCTCCCTGTGGTGCGGTGGTGTCGGGGCAGCAGCAGGGCTCTGTGCTGCATTGGGGGCTCCGCCGGCATTTCGTCCTAGCCCGAAAGCCCCCCACAGCACCGCTGCTGCAATGCGGTGGCCTCCTGAAAGATGGCCGCCAGGGGGTTCTGGTGGCGGTCCCGATGCAGCCTCCCTGTGGTGCGGTGGTGTCGGGGCAGCAGCGGGGCTCTGTGCTGCGTGGGGGGCTCCGCCGGAATTTCGTCCTAGCCCGAAAGGTCCCCTTCAGCTCCGCTGCTGCAACGCGGTGCCATCCTGAAAGATGGCCGCCAGGGGCCTCTGGAAAGATCTATTAAGGGATCTATTCATATCTCAGTACCTTTAATATCTCCAGTGATATATCACAAAGATAGAGTGGACAGCAGTGTGAACAATGTCTTCTTACCTCAGTACCCTGATAGCTCCAGTTTTAGATCAGTTAGATAGGGTAGATAGCAGTGTGAGCAGACACTTCTTACCTCAGCACCCCTGCTGTCTCCAGTATTAGATCAGATAGACATGGTGGTCAGCAGTGTGTGCAGCCTCTTCTTACCTCAACACCCCTGCTATCTCTGGTATTAGATCAGGTAGATGGGGTGGACAGCAGTGTGAGCAGCCTCTTATCTCAACAACCCTGGTATCACTAGTGTTAGATCAGATAGAGAGGAGTGTTGTGAACGCTCTAGATCTGACTTCGGAGTTTGGGCTCCCTCTGGTGCTGCTAGTAATGAAGCTGCTTTGGCTGACAGAGGTTCATCAGCTGGAAGCGAGGATTGACAATCTGGTGTTGATGACTGGGGAGGTTTAAGTGAGCTACCTTCCCATGATCCTCGCCAGTGATTTGTTCTTCCTGGTCCCATTTCGAAGTCAGCTCGCTTCCTGCTTGTCCTGCAACTTTCAGATAAGTTATTTGCTGTTTATTTCTGTGGCATTTTTGTCTATCTCAGTTTTCTGCCCTCCTGGAGTTTGTATAGCCAGGTTCCCCTGCTGGGGCCTGTGCTGGCCTCTTTTTCTCATTTGCCATTGTTTTGTATTTTCAGTTCCCTGTTATATCAGTATCTGCTTATTTGCTACCAATTACATCGGAGTTCTGATCTAGCGGGGGAAAGATCGTGTGGTCTCAGTATTTTTGTATATCAGAACGTGTTGGAGTTTTTCTTAGAGTTTTTGCCGGATCGCAGACAGTATTCTTTCCTGTCCTGTGCTATCTAGACAGATTGGGCCCCAGCGTTTGCTCACTCTGTTTTCTGCCTGTGTTTGTATTTCATCTTGTCTCACCACCAATATACGTTTGGGGGCTACCTATTCCTTTGGGGGCTCTACTCCAGGGCAGTTAGCTTTCCCCTTTCTGTCTTTAGGCTTAGTTATCTCTTCGGCTGTGTCGAGGCGTCTAGGGCACCGTAAGCACATCCCACGGCTGCTTCTAGTTGTGCTGTCAGTTTAGGGGTCTGCAATCTGCTAGTTACCAACCTTTCCGGTGTCTGGTTGCCGGTCTATTTTTGCTGCTGTCCTCCTCGGCTACCGAATCATAACAGAGGAGGTACAGCATTTTGAGCAGTCTCCTCTTACCTCAGCAGCTCTGGTAGCTAGAGTATTAGATCAGATAGACAGGGTGGACAGCAGTCTGAGCAGCCTTTTCTTACCTCAGCACTTCTGACATATTCAATATCAGATTTGATACACAGAGTGGACAGCAGTGTAAGCAGCCTCTTACCTCAGCACCCACAGTATCTCCAGTATTAGATCAGATAGACAGGGTGGACAGCAGTGTGAGCAGTTTCTACTTACCGCTGCACCCCTGGTATCTTCAGTATTAGATCAGATAGGGTGGACAGCATGTGTACGTAACCTAATCTTACCTCATCACTCCTGACATATCCAATATTAAATCTGATACACACAGTGGACAGCAGTGTGAGCAGCCTCTTCTTACTTAAGCACCACTGCATTAGGCTCTCGCAGCCAGTTCAATAAATTTTGAATAGAGCAACATAGCAGCCTGCTCAACCACTGCGTCACTAAAGTGGGGGCTCAAGGCCACTGATCTTGTAAATCACAAAAAGATTTATAGTTTACTTTTACTCTTATGTGTATGGGGATGCCAAAATTATGACTTTTTGTCATACCTCATGGGTTATAGATAGACATTTTTGAAGTTGAAGGTACGGGAATTGGATTATGGTATTAATATTTTCACAATAAAGTGGAAAACTATACATATACTAGATGGTGGCCCGATTCTAACGCATCGGGTATTCTAGAATATGTATGTAGTATAGAGGCTGCTGGGGTATATATAGATGCTACTGGGGTGTATATAGAGGCTGCTGAGGTGTATATAGAGGCTTCTGGGGTGTATATAGAGGCTGCTGGGGTATATATAGAGGCTGCTGAGGTATATATAAAGGCTTCTGGGGTGTATATAGAGGCTGCTGGGGTGTATATAGAGGCTGCTGCTGGGGTGTACGTGGAGGCTGCTGCTGCTGGGGTATATGTGGAGGCTGCTGCTGGAGTATATGTGGAGGCTGCTGCTGCTGGGGTATATGTGGAGGCTGCTGCTGGAGTATATGTGGAGGCTGCTGCTGCTGGGGTATATGTGGAGGCTGCTGCTGGAGTATATGTGGAGGCTGCTGCTGGGGTATATGTGGAGACTGCTGCTGCTGGGGTATATGTGGAGGCTGCTGCTGCTGGGGTATATGTGGAGGCTGCTGCTGCTGGGGTATTTGAGCTGTGCTGGGATATGTTGAGCTGGGGTATATAGAGGCTGCTGCTGGGGTTATGTTGAGGCTGCTGCTGCTGGGGTATATGTGGAGGCTGCTGCTGGGGTATATGTTGAGGCTGCTGGGGTATATAGAGGCTGCTGCTGGGGTATATGTTGAGGCTGCTGCTGCTGGGGTATATGTTGAGGCTGCTGGGGTATATAGAGGCTGCTGCTGGTGGGGTGTACGGGGAGGCTGCTGCTGAGGTTTACAAGGAGGCCGCCAGTCTGGGTACTTCCGCTGCGTCGCCGCTGACCTCCATGCGGCAGTTAGTGCCGCTGATATCCTGACGATAGCAGTTGCGTGCGTTGTTCAAATCCTATGCCAATTCACGGCCGGACTGCGCCTGTCGCTGATTGGTCGCATCCGGCTGGGCGTGACCAATCAGCGACGAGGGATTCCCGTTACAGACAGACAGAATTAGACGATTATATAGTAGATAAAGTTAAAGTAAGTTCAGAATTTAAAGCAAAATAGTTAACTATTATTTTCAGCCATCACACTACAAGTTGGACCTCACAGAAAAGTATTCTGTCATAGTTTTTACGTATTTCTCTTAACTTTTATTGTTGAAATACAACTTTTACCTAGAAATAGGCAATTTATTCCATACCTTATCTACCTAGAATATATATAGATAGGTGTATATATACATATATATGCACATATTATATATATATATATATATATATATATATATATATATATTACATATATATGTGTCTATAAACATTTACATATATCTTTATACACATATCTATGCAGAGATAGATGGATAGATGGATAGATAGATATATAGATAGATAGATAGATACAGCTAGATAGATATTTATACATAAACACTTAGATATATACATATAAATAACTATATATGTACTGTGTATATATAGTGAAGGAAATAAGTATTTGATCCCTTGCTGATTTTGTAAGTTTGTCCACTGACAAAGACATGAACAGTCTATAATTTTAAGGGTGGGTTAATTTTAATATTGAGAGATAGAATATCAAAAATAAAATCCATAAAATCACATTGTATAAACTATATAAATTTATTTGCATTTTGCAGTGAGAAATAAGTATTTGATCCCTACCAACCATTAAGAGTTCTGGCTCCTACAGACCAGTTAGACGCTCCTAATCAAGTCGTTACCTGCATTAAAGACAGCTGTCTTACATAGTCACATTCACAAAAGACTCCTGATCCACAGACTCAATTAATCAGTCAGACTCTAACCTCTACAACATGGGCAAGACCAAAGAGCTTTATTATAAGGATGTCAGGGACAAGATCATAGACCTGCACAAAGCTGGAATGAGCTACAAAACCATATGTAAGATGCTGGATGAGAAGGAGACGACTGTTGGTGCAATAGTAAGAAAATGGAAGAAATACAAAATGACTGTCAATCGACATCGATCTGGGACACCATGCAAAATCTCACCTTGTGGGGTATCCTTGATCATGAGGAAGGTGAGAGATCTTCCTAGAACTACACAGGGGGAAACTTGTTAATGATCTCAAGGCAGCTGGGACAACAGTCACCAAGAAAACCATTGGTAACACATTATACCATAAAGGTTTAAAATCCTGCGTGCCCACAAGGTAACCCGGCTCAAGAAGGCACATGTGCAGGCCCGTCTGAAGTTTGCCAATGAACACCTGGATGATTATGTGAGTGACTGGGAGAAGGTGCTGTGGTCAGATGAGACAAAATTTGAGCTCTTTGGCATTAATTCAATTTGTGGTGTTTGGAGAAAGAGAAATGCTGCATATGACCCACTGTCAAGCATGGGGGTGGAAACATTATGTTTTGGGGGTGTTTCTCTGCTAATGGCACAGGACTACTTCACCTGAGTGACAACCTCCTGCCCTTCGCCAGGATATTAAAAATGGGTCGTGGTTGGGTCTTCCAGCAAGACAATGACCCAAAACATACCGCCAAGGCAACAAAGGAGTGGCTCAAAAAGAAGCACATTAAGGTAATGGAGTGGCCTATCCACTGCAAAATGAAAATACATTTATATAATGTATACAATGTGATTTCCTGGATTTTATTTTTGATATTCTATCTCTCAATGTTAAAATTAACCTACCTTTAAAATTAAAGACTGTACATGTCTTTGTCAGTGAGCAAACTTACAAAATTAGCCCATCGGATCAGACCGGACTCTGGAACGCGCCTGGGTGAGTATAATATAACTCGTTTTTCTTCTCTTTCAGGTGACATCGGGGGCTTATCTACAGCATTACAGAATGCATTCCAGAATGCTGTAGATAAGCCCCTGATGGCAGTGGCACAGCTTATACTTCGAAAAATAGGGTGACAGATTCCCTTTAACAGAAATAAACACTTGAAATAGATCACTCTGTAATGACTCTATATAATATATGAGTTTTACTTTTTGTTTTGAAGAATTGAAATCGATTAACTTTTGATGAAATTCTAATTTTGTGAGAAGCACCTGTATCCTGTAGACTGTGAGCCCTTGAGGGCAGGGTCCTCTCTCCTTCTGTACTTGTGTGTGCCTTGTATTGCCCACGTTTATTGCACTTGCTATATTTGCCCTTTTCACATGTAAAGCGCCATGGAATAAATGGCGCTATAAAAATGTATTATAAGAATAATATCCATGCCCCATCTTTGCTTTTTGGTGAACAGGGTAATCATCCAATTGTAGTGAGTATATATAGCTTATAATTCACCAAAAAGCAAAGATGGGGCATGGATGTAAGCGAATTTGCCGTATATATTGGTAAATATGCCACAAAAAGCATTAGTTGGGTAGAATATGACAGGTATGTATGAACACACAGCGTAATTAACTTTGCATATTTTAATTGACTTGTTTTTAGTTTTCTAGACTATCAGATGGAACCATGTACAATTGTTATGGCCAAGTCTGGCCTTTGGTTATGGCTATGTTGTAGAAATATGTGCCATTAGTGAGAAAGAGGGAAAAAGGGAATAAAACATACATTATGTCTAATTAGGCTGCCAGTTTCCATAAATCCCACTCCCCGTAGCGTTTTAGAAAAACTCATCAAGGCTTAATACATTAAACAAAAAATAAATAAAAGGAAACTAAACATTCATATAATTCCAAAGAACAGTCAAAGAAAAGAAAGATTAAATCAATTATAATTACACTGATGTCCGAAGCTTAAATTCTTAAAAATAGTGTATACTTCTAAAAGCGTAAGCCAGGTAACTTACAGCATTAACTGTGGCAGGTCTGTAGATGTTTCCAATAGGCTATCCTTCCCAGTAACAGCAATGGTTAAGTCTCTCCCAGTAGTCTCCAGCACCCTCTTTATTCACATAAATAAATACCTAAAGAAAAGAAACATAGAAGATAACTACCTTTAATTGCTTAACATATTAGCGCAGCTTCAGACTGACTGCCGGACCAAATGCATTTTAATGAGATTTTTGAATATGAGACCTTATGTGCAGTTCTCTGCCATATGAAATCCATCAGTGAAAGGCCCTTATTTATTTTGCCTGCTATTCTGTCCCTGAACATTGTGTACCCAACAGCATGTTTCATAAGCCTTTCATTGAAGATCTTTCACAGCATATTTCCTATTAAATATATAGGATTAAAACATTTTTATTTTTAATAGTACTTTGAAAAAACCTGCTAATCGCTATGTATTTCATGTCACATCATCGCATCCTGCGGAGTAATTGAATAGGTTTATAATGTCGCTTTATTTATCCAATGACATAGGAAGGAGAGATGTCGGGTGAAATGCCATCACACCAGCTTCTTTCATGGCATCTTGTAAAAAATTACATTAATAAGTAAGTATTGGGTTTAAAGACTTATGGTAATTTTCATTATCAGGACCACATCAGGCAGCAGTACTACAGCAGACAGCAGGACTACAGCAGAACACATTCAATTCAATGCAAAAAGAATGATTTTCTCCACAAACCTATAGCATGATGGAATATAGCCAATCTAAAGATGCCCACAAACATTAGATCATTTGCCCCAGTTGTATTTTTGACAACACTATACGTACGAACAAATGACTCGTCTCAGCATATATATGGTCTCTAAGGGATTAACGTAGGCTGCCATGGAGAACAGAATGATCGGACATTTCATTTCAAACTGCCAACCTTTATTTAACCCATACACATTAGATAGTCGAACACTCTTCCAAAATTCACAGGTTCTGTTTATTTCTGCTCACTTGTTTAGTAATGTTGCTATTATGGTGGATATGAGAAAATCAACACGCGTTGTTATAGTTTATAAGTAGAAAGGTTCGAATCATCAGGAGAATGACTCTACATTCTCCCCATACTCATGACCTTCATACCAGCTTTTGGGTTGACTCTATGGCATGTATGGCTTTAAATGCTATTGTAATGTATGCACTACTATGCTATAAGTAACGCACCATGTGATGTTACCACTTTGCTATGGCAGGAAAAAATAAATAAAAGAAAATAAGGTTCATGACGCCAGAGTGCACATGCATGAACATACAAGTACATTCAGATAAATGATGATTGAACAGAGATTATATTGGCGTGCCCCACAGGGCCGTGGGGTACTCGGTACCGTGCCGGTTCTTAAGGGGATGTGTCACAGCAGCAGTGACCAGGTCGGTGGCCCTGGGTGTCCAATGAAAATGATGATAAGGGAATGATAAAGTTTATGAAAGGTAGTTTGTGACGCCACCTGTGGTATTCGGCAATAAAGATGTTAGCTGACGCTGCTTCAGAGTCCGCTGGGGCTGATGGTGATGCAGCAGAGTTGTTACAGCTCTCCACAGGTAGAGTTAGGCCCCAGTGCAGCTGAATGTGTAAGAGATGATGATGGTGGTTGTAGTGCAGGGTAGATGACGCAGTAATTTTGAGGACACAGCGGGGTGCAGTCTTTCCAGTTTACTCACAGTTTGTTGTTACAATCCCCAGCCGGGGTGCTGTGTCCTCCATGGAGGTGGTCCAAACAGCTCTCAGGTAATTTGGGGTACACCCTGTCAGAACCCCCTTCAGATGTTCCTTCCTTGACAGTCTCTCTGTGTTGGCTCACTCCTCTCCTGCCCTGCGCCTTCACACACAGTGTCCCAAGCCAGCAGCCATGGATCCTGTTGGGTGACATACTCTAGTTCCCCTTGATCCTATATGGTTGCCTTTTCAGCGAATATGTGTGGATGTGGCTGTAGCACGTACAGATACTGCAGCCTATGGTTAGCTAGCTGAGTCCTTAGTTTCTCCACTAGTTTTAGGGCTGGTCCCCTAACTGTGACATAGTCCCTCCACTGACCACGCCGGTGGATGTGAGCCCCACGGATGGATTGCTCACTATCCGTGCCCCTAAGACCTCTTCTTCCTCTCTCAGGAGTCACCTTCTCTCTCTCTCTTCTTCCTTACCCTCTTCCCTCTCTGTAGTCTGGGGATGAGCTCCTGGCTCTTTCGGTACCCACAGCAGACTCTTTCTCTGGTCTCACAGACCACTGCACACCACTCTCTGACCCCTCCTCTTCTAACTTTCTCCACCCACACCCTCTACCCAGGTCCTCCCTGCACCTGCGTCTGGTGTTGGATGCAAGTGTGTGGGTTTTGGGTGATGTCCCCTCCTTACCGAGAGCAGAATACCACACCTCTGGCTGAGGTGCCGTACCTCTGTGGCGACTGTCACTGGACCCTCAGGGGCGCCACAAAATTCCTTTGCAGAAATCACAGTTACTTTCCAGTATAGTAATGCAGATATATAAATGGTGCAGTGATTTCTGAACTCCAACTTCTGCTTAGATGCACAGTCCTTATCACACAGTTATCTGAAGCTGAGGCTGTGTTTTTTTTATATGTACAGGAGCTTTGACTGCTTCCTTACCTGCTCCTTCAGTTTTCTTAGGCAGCTACACTTGTGCATAAAATGTCTCCTTCTCTAACAAGCCAAGGACCCCAGTCACGTGTTCTAGCCGCCATGTGACCTTATAGCCAGATATGGAAATCAGGGCTTCTTTGCTAACTCTTTACAACCTCCTGATAGCAGAACATAACAAGTACATCAATCTATGCATATATAAACCACTTCTATGTACTGAATTTTCATGTACAATATCTGCAAAGGAAAATGAGAACATTGTGCAAACATAATGAGGTAGCTGGTATCTCTGCTACATCTTAAAGGCACATACACCACAACTTTGGGGCATTACACTGTGAATGCTATTTCAAATCTGCTTGACAAAATCATTGCTCTGATGCCAATTTCTACATTTGTAAAATTCTAAATTGTGAATTTGGATAAATCTACATTAAAAAAGCAAAGCAGGAGGGAGCATCCATGTGTCTAAATATAATCAGCAGCATGCTGTGAAAAGGAAATACACTCTGCTTCTGCTCTAACAATCCTTTTGTTAATCTTTGCACATTTATAGAAAGTGCATATGTTCTTTGAATACATTAACTCCAGAGCTCATTCCATATTGCTTTACTTTCAATTAAAGGCATATATCAAGCCGCTGCTATTCCATGCCACTGTTAGAAAACTGGCCATACACCAAACAATCTAGATTGGCCTATGATTTAATATATATGGGGTCTTCCTGGCTGCCCCCCCACTGTCAGATGGCAAGGAAATGAGAATGAGCAGGCTGTATTTCAATGTGTTTGATCCTTTGGACAATAAAACGCTTCTAGATGGCTAATTTTTCTAGAGGGCCAATTACCATTAGAATTAGCGTATAGTACTTTTCTTTCCAACCCCAAATTTTAATGCAATTATTAAATCCTGCAATGATAACTTAGAAGTGACACCAGAAGACACATTCTTAAGGCTAGGTCTCACATAGCGATACACCAGCGATCCCGACAACGATCAGGATCGCTGGTGTATCGCTATATTATCGCTGCTGAGCTGCCAAACAGGCAGCTCAGGCAGCGATCAGCACAAGTATCATCGCTAGTTACCCGCTGTGTACCTTGGATACCAGCGCCCTGATGCAGGGAGCTGGTAACCAAGGTACACATCGGGTTTCCAGGCGCTGCGCGGTGCCTGGAAACCCGCTGTGTACCTTGGTTACCAGCTCCCTGCATCAGGGCGCTGGTATTCAAGGTACACAGCGGGTTTCTAGGCACAGCCCCGCGCCTGGAAACCCGCTGTGTACCTTGGTTACCAGCGGATCGCTGGTCTCCCGCCTGTCACACGCAGCGATGCGTGCCTGTCAGCGGGAGACCAGCGATCAAAAAAATGTCCAGACATTTCAGCACGATCAGCGATACCCGCAGGGGGGCTGATCGTCGCTGAATGTCACACACAGCGATATCGCTGGAGAGCTCGGTGCTGCGTCACAAAACTAGTGACTCAGCAGCGATCTCGCTAGCGAGATCGTTGTGTGAGACGGGCCCTTTACAAACGTATGCTGTATGTAAGTGAAGGTCATTTTATTTTACTGCTTTATCTCTCTTTGTATCTGTGTTGTCAATCTCGAACCTTAAAGCCCCATACACATTTGACCAATGTTGGCCGAACCCACCATATTGGTGGACTCAGTCGCCAAGCTAATATGTATGGGGGCATCCCAGATCTCCCCTGACACGTGACATCAGAGGCAATAAGGATCTCACATGTCTAATTTTGGACTGCCAATCTTTTTTCAGTGAGATAAGCCTCCAGATAGTCTAGAGTGTCTCTCTCCTAGAGCAACTGATCCTGTGCAAGGATAGATAGCTGCCGAACCACTCATTATTCACTCGACAGCTATCTATTGTGTGTAGCGCCCCTTAGAGTTGGTAAGGGTTGCGATCATTTACAGTAGCAGTAACTCTATAAAGAAGGATATCTAGGTGCAAAGAGAAGATCGCTGGATAATTTATTTATATTAAGATAGTCCTTAAAGAGGCAGTCCACTGCATCACATGTGCTGAAATTCACTTTAAATCACCAAAATAGTCACTTGTTTAAATATCTTCTGTGGTCATCTCAGCCACTGAGGGGCGCTATCCCTGTACTCTCAGCGCTGATCATGTGACCTTGAAAGCTCCTGTGGTGATATCCTGTGATGTTACAAACTTGTGACCCTGCCTCCCTGATACTCACCCTGATTGGCTGGGCAGTGGGAGGTGCTTCACCGCATGCTACAGCCCAGTACTAGCGTGTGCTGGGATAGGAGAGAGGAGTGGCGCTGCCCTGTGAGGGGATGATGTCACAGGAGGGGCGGGTCCTCTACCCAGTGTAGACCCCATACCATGTGCTGTGGCTGAATGGAGCTGTTTGGAGATGGGAATGTGGTTTCCTTCTTTTTGACATAGAGCTACGTATGTGTGGTCTGAAGGTGTATTTTGGGTGCAAAGAAACATGGATGATGTTACTATATTGGGGCTGAATGTCGGAGGATTGCACAGGGAAGGGGGTGCTGCTACTTGTGTGTGGCATCTGCTACTTTTTTGGGAGATGCTTATTGGGGTGGGGAGCTTGCACAGGAAAGGGGTTATTACTTGAGTGGGCTTGCATGGGGGGGCTGTGCAGACAAGTGGATGATGCTGGGGAGGCTGTGTGTTGAAGGGGTGAAGCTGCATGCTGGGGAGGGCTGTGAAGAGAATGGGGTGATTTTGCATGCTGGGGGTTTGTCCGATGAATTGGGTGATTCTGATGTTCCTTGGATGGAACTGCATGCTGGAGGACTGCACAGTAAAGGGGAGGATGATGATGATGCATGCTGGGGAAGGGAATCTAATAATAATAATAAATAATAATCTTTATTTTTATATAGCGCTAACATATTCCGCAGCGCTTTACAGTATTGCACACATTATCATCACTGTCCCCAATGGGGCTCACAATCTAAATTCCCTATCAGTATGTCTTTGGAATGTGGGAGGAAAACAGACGCAAACACGGGGAGAACATACAAACTCCTTGCAGATGTTGTCCTTGGTGGGATTTGAACCCAGGACCCCAGCGCTGCAAGGCTAATCACTGAGTCACCATGCTGCCCAAGGGAAGCATGATGATGATACATACTGGGGGAATGTGCGGGGAAGGGGGTGATGTTAATTGTGTTGGGCTCTGTGCTGTAGGGGCTGTTTGGAAAGGGGAGGATGATGATGATGGATGCAGCATGATGGGGTGCTGCATGGAGTTGCATACAGGGGGTTATGACACTCGCCCGGAGTTGCATGCTGGGTGGGTGCGCCATAAAGGAATTGATATGACTCGCATGGTGCTGCATGCTGGGGGTCTGCATGGTGGAGGGGGGCAATGTCTCTGGGCAGCTGTGGTGGAAGGGTGATGTTACTCATGTGCTGTTTGCTTTCATCGTCCTTTATCTCCAACATAGCTTAGTTCTACGTAATGATATGTAAAGTTCATTGTTCTATATTTATATGTATAAATATAAACATTTTGAGCTTTCTCCTTTTTGTTAATTAATTAATTTATTTATTTACCTATTTTAATAAAATTATTTGAGAACTACAGATTCAATTTTCATTTCTATAACTACACAGCTTGGTGTAACATTAGTGAAAAGTAACATCTGCCAGTTGGATCTACATCTGGGTGTGTTGACACATGGTGACTTTTTAGGGAAATGATCTGCAGCAAAGTCCTCACCAGTACACCCGCACTAAATCATTCAGATCTTGCTGACAGGTTCACTTTAAGCATGGGGGTGGATCAATCATGCTTTGGGGTTGTGTTGAAGCTAATGACATGAGGAGCATTTCACGGGCAGAAGGAAGAATGGATTTAATGATTTTTCAACAAATTCTTGATGCAAACATAACACCATCTGTAATAAAGCGGACGTTGAAAAGAGTATGGCTTCTACAAATGGATAATGATCCTAAACAGACGTCAAAAGCCACAATAGATTCCCTCAAAAGGCACAAGCTGAAGGTTTTGCAATTGCCCTCACAGTCCCCTGATCTGAACATCATTGAAAATCTGTGGCTAGACCTCAAAAGGAGCAGTGCATGCATGACGACCCAGGAATCTCACAGAACTGGGAGAAATTTCCAAGGAAGCATGAATGAAAATCCCTCAAACAAGAAAAGAAATACTCTTGTCTGGCTACAAAAAGTATTTACAAGCTGTGATACTTTCAAAAGGGGATGCTACTAGGTATTAACCATGCAGGGTGCACAAACTTTTGCATCTGGCCATTTTCCTTTTTTGTAATTTTGAAAATGTAAATTAAAAACAAAATGTGTATATGCAGTTGTGCTCAAAAGTTTACATACAGTATAGACCAAAAGTTTGGACACACCTTCTCATCCAAAGATTTTTCTGTATTTTCATGACTATGAAAATTGTACATTCACACTGAAGGCATCAAAACTATGAATTAACACATGTAGAATTATATACTTAACAAAAAAGTGTGAACAACTGAAATTATGTCTTATATTCTAGGTTCTTCAAAGTAGCCACCTTTTGCTTTGATTACTGCTTTGCACACTCTTGGCATTCTCTTGATGAGCTTCAAGAGGTAGTGAGCGAGTGGTTTCCACTCTGTGTATGCAAGGGTGTTTGAGCCGAGAACCTGCCACACTGTCGGTGTGTATGATTGTCTAGTGTTCCTTAGTTACGCAGGTTTCTACTCGGCTTGACCTAGCGCCTGTCTCGGCCACGTGTGCACGGGCTGTTTACAGGGCACAGTCAATCCACGTGCTCTGGCACACACCTTTTGGTACCGCTCTGCGGTCAGTTGAGCTTTTGCTCTTGTTTTTTTTAGTTAGCTGTATTTTGCTACGACTCAGCGCTAGAGAACTCACTTGCGCCATAGAAGCTGTGTCCTGTGACTCCTCTAACAGGGAGCAGCGTGCTATTACTTAGTTGTGGCGGCTCTGTGAAGCAACAGAGTTTGCCGTTCTTCATACCAGGTAACATCTATCCAGCGTGTTTTCAGCGTTCAACCGCCATCTTTTTCCGCCATTGCTTAGCTGCAGGTTCCATCTCTGCACGGTGGACTCCGGGTTGCGAACGCACCTTATTATTATTATTATATATATTTCATTTGGTGCGCTCCTCAAACCCTAACAGTAAACTTTTGAGCACAACTGTATATATATATATATATATTGTAGACTGTTCAGGGGGTTTAGCTCTGGGATCGCCGTCTCGGGTAGACGGAGTGGCATAGAAAAGTTCAATCACAGACAGCAGTACTTGTATAAACTGGCCGCAACCAGTTTTATTGAAAGTCCACAGCAATAAACATAAAACAAAACCATAAACCAAAATCCTAAGCCTGGCAGGCTGCTAACTAAACACAGTCAGTTACCTCACTACTGTGGTCTAGGCTCTAGCAGCCTGACCAAATCAACACATGTTATGTAATTACCAGAGCTTGGTTTTCAGGAGACTCCAGCCGCGTCTGAAGCCAGATTCAGACTGAGAGCTCTGTTTGTGTAACTCTACCACCTATTTCTGGCTGCTAAATTAGGCAGCTGTGTGTACTCAGGGTTGTGCTGCAAGCCTGTACTGGATGGGGAGTGGAGTGAACGTTGTACTGCCATCCTACCTTCACTCCTATATTCCTTATGCGACCCAGCTAAGAAACCTGGGCGAGATATACACCCCTTCCAGTAGGCACCCCTTCACTGTCTCACATATCCCCCCTCTTCTCCAGACCGGAGGGCTGGTCAACAACTCCAAAGAGACAGTGAACTCTGGACAAGGCATCGGCATTACCCTGTAACCTCCCAGGCCTATGCTCTACTGAGAAATGGTGCTTCACTAGAGAAGTCCGGCCGGCCAAGTCTGAAAACCTCTGCTGATTTTTCTGCAGAAATTCCCGTACTTCTTGTTTTTGGTGTACTGACAACGTCTCACCAGCTATCCCAGGAGGTATAGGTGGTTTTAACCCTTTCTCTAATTTACCTGAGGCCCACAATGACTCTCTGTCCCTCCAGGGCTTGATCAGGTTGATATGATAGACCTGGTAGGGCTTCCATCTCCCTGGTTGATGTACTTTGTAGGTGCCCTCGCTCACTTTCTGTACTATCTCGTAGGGGCCATGCCATTTGGCCAAAAACTTACTTTCCATGGTGGGAATTAGGATCAGGACCCGATCTCCGGGGTTGAAAGTCCTAACTTTTACTGACCGATTATATATTCTGCTTTGAGCTGCTTGGGCTCTCTGCAGGTGATCCTTAACCAAGGGCATAACCTTAGTGACCCTATATAGCAGGTTGTTGTTCATGGCAAAATGGGGAAATCGTTTATCAGAGCCGGGCTCTTGTGGGATCTCATTCAGAGCAGTTATACTTTTCCTGGCATTTTTAAGAGTGGGGTCTCGCAACTGCTCACTCCCAAAATTGTCACGGGACACAGGTAGGTCAGGGACATTCTGTTCCAGAGAACCACTATCCTCTTTCCCCAACATCACCTGCAAAGGAAATTCATCCTTATCATTATTATCACATAAGTTCAACAACACACTAGCATTGTGGTCCGCCCCTATGGACCGCGCAACCTCCGTAGGAGCTTCATCACACTGTCCGGTAGAACCTTTTTTTTCCCAGAGACCCCAAAACAGGGGAAAGTCACGACCCAATATGACTGGGTGCTTCAAGTTCTTCACTACACCCACTTCATACGAGACCTCCCCGAGTTTTGTGACCAAGTCCACGGAAATCACCGGGTAGACTTTGGCATCTCTATGGATGCACTCCACGCTCAGGTGTTTATTGGGGATGAAGTCCCTATCAACCAGGCTGGCATGTACCAGAGTCACTCGACTCCCTGAGTCTAGGAGGGCTTGTACTGGGCAGCCATTTATAACCACCTGGGACACCTGTGGGCCAGTCTCCTCGGCTGGGGTGGCCACGCACACGGGTTCCGCGAGGAAAGAGAGGGACCTTCCAGCATCACAGTCCATAGGTTCCCCTACTAGTGGACAGTTGGCTGAAACATGACCTCGTTCACGGCATCTCCAACACTGTCTCAGGTCTGGGGGTTCAGACGGGGAGACCTTTCTAGGCCTGGGGACTTCCGACAGGGAAGCATCCGCCAATGCCTCACACATGTCCCCTCGGGGCTGACCCGGTCTATCAGCAGCCCCCTGACCCCAACAGCTGGGACTCTCTTACCGGGAGGTGTCGGAGGCCGGGAACTCCGAAATGACGACCGCTCGGACGGCTGGGCACGGAGGTAGTCTTTGGTGGCGAAGTACCTCTCTATCAGGCTGACCAGTTGATTGGCGTCTTTGGGGTCTCCCTGTCTGACCCAGTGCTGCACCTCAGGAGGAAGGGCCCAGATGTACCGGTCCATCACAACTTTTTCGACCATTTGGGCAGGGTTGCTGTCGTCAGGCTCCAGCCACTTCTTTACCAGATAAATCAGGTCATACATTTGTGAGCAAGCAGGCTTGTCCCAACTGTATCTCCAGTTATGGACTCTCCTGGCACGGACTGCAACCGTAACACCCAGGCGAGCAAGAATCTCCGCTTTTAGCTTGGCATAGTCTCTACTGTCCTGCTTGCTAAGGTCAAAATAGGCCTTTTGGGGTTCCCCAGTCAGATAGGGTGCGACCACCATGGCCCATTCAGATGGTGGCAGATTCTCCTTCTCTGCCAGTCTTTCAAATATAGCGAGATATGCCTCCACATTGTCATGAGGCGTCATCTTCTGCAGGGTCTGTTTTACCGCCTTCTTTACAGCGGACAACGCAGGTGACTTTGCGTCATCACTCTGGGACGAGGTGCTGAGAGCCTGGCGTAGTGCTGCAACCTGCTCCATTAATAATCGGTTAGTCTCCTGCTGTTGCACACTAGCTTGCGCCATATGTCTAAGCAGCTCCTCCATGCTGTCAGACTTGTCTGTCCCGGCAACGGCAGCCTTTACCCAGGACATGCACACTCAAAAGTCTTAACCACAGCGAGTTCAGCTTTTTCTGTGCAGACACTATTAGGGCTATTGTCTCTTTAAGGCTGCTTTGACAGACTATTTTTTTTTCTTTGCTGCTGTTTTAGCCACTGTGTTGCCCGCATTCGAGCACCAATTGTAGACTGTTCAGGGGGTTTTGCTCTGGGATCGCCGTCTCGGGTAGACGGAGTGGCATAGAAAAGTTCAATCACAGACAGCAGTACTGGTATAAACTGGCCGCAACCAGTTTTATTGAAAGTCCACAGCAATAAACATAAAACAAAACCATAAACCAAAATCCTAAGCCTGGCAGGCTGCTAACTAAACACATTCAGTTACCTCACTATCGTGGTCTAGGCTCTAGCAGCCTGACCAAAACAACACATGTTATGTAATTACCAGAGCTTGGTTTGCAGGAGACTCCAGCCGTGTCTGAAGCCAGATTCAGACTGAGAGCTCTGTCTGTGTAACTCTACCACCTATTTCTGGCTGCTTAATTAGGCAGCTGTGTGTACTCAGGGTTGTGCTGCAAGCCTGTACTGGATGGGGAGTGGAGTGAACGTCGTACTGCCATCCTACCTTCACTCCTATATTCCTTATGCGACCCAGCTAAGAAACCTGGACGAGATATACACCCCGTCCAGTACGCACCCCTTCACTGTCTCACTATATATATATATATATATATATATATATATATATAGTACAGACCAAAAGTTTGGACACACCTTCTCATTCAAAGATTTTTCTGTATTTTCATGGCTATGAAAATTGTAGAATCACACTGAAGGCATCAAAACTATGACTTAACACATGTGGAATTATACATTACACTTTACAAAAAAGTGTGAAACAACTGAAAATATATCTTATATTCTAGGTTCTTCAAAGTAGCCACCTTTTGCTTTGATTACTGCTTTGCACGCAGAAAAGGTGAACGGATGGACTCTACATGCCTGGTTCCCACCGTGAAGCATGGAGGAGGTGGTGTGATGGTGTGGGGGTGCTTTGCTGGTGACACTGTTGGGGATTTATTCAAAATTGAAGGCATAGTGAATGAGAATGGCTACTACAGCATCTTGCAGCAGCTTGCTATTCCATCCGGTTTGCGTTTAAATGGACCATCATTTATTTTTCGACAGGACAATGACCCCAAACACATCTCCAGACTGTGTAAGGGCTATTTGACCAAGAAGGAGAGTGTTGGGGTGCTATGCCAGATGACCTGGCCTCCACAGTCACCAGACCTGAACCCAATCGAGATGGTTTGGGGTGAGCTGGACCACTCACCTCTTCAATTTTGAATAAATCCCCAACAGTGTCACCAGCAAAGCACCCCCACACCATCACACCTCCTCCTCCATGCTTCACGGTTGGAACTAGGCATGTAGAGTCCATCCGTTCACCTTTTCTGTGTGCAAAGCAGTAATCAAAGCAAAAGGTGGCTACTTTGAAGAACCTAGAATATAAGACATATTTTCAGTTGTTTCACACTTTTTTGTAAAGTGTAATGTATAATTCCACATGTGTTAATTCATAGTTTTGATGCCTTCAGTGTGATTCTACAATTTTCATAGTCATGAAAATACAGAAAAATCTTTGAATGAGAAGGTGTGTCCAAACTTTTGGTCTGTACTGTATATATTTATTTATCTAAAATACAACGGAAATGTGTCATCTTTAACTTTAAGCCTTTTAGAGATCAAGTGTTGGGGGTTACAATAATAGAGTTTTAAAATCTCTCAAAAAGCAGGAGAACTATAAGGGGGAATGAGCACTGAGAACTAAATGCTGGGACCACAGTAATTTTTTTCGGAGAAAAATAAAAAAAAGGATGAAATTTGACAAAGCTGCCATTGTAAGTGATATGATGATGAGACTGTATCTTATGTACAACAATAAAAATATCGTACAGGAATTCTGATCAGCCCTCATGACAATGAATACTATATATTATATATGCTATAACAATCCACATTCATATATTGATTCATATATTGATCTGTATATATTGATCTATACTACTGTTGTAAATGCAATACTTTTTTATAGGCATTATATACACATCTATACAAAGCTTCCAGGAACAAATCCATGACATACAGTACACACTCCTAACAAAATGAATTAACCGGATGAGTATAGCATGAAAATAATAACTGTAGAATTCTACTTAACAGCAAACGTGTATAATTCTAGAAGCTGCTCCTGAGAATATGCTTATTAGACCATGGAAACACCATAGAAAATGTATTGTTGCTTTTGTGTCTGCAATTTACTGCTTTTTTCTGAACTGGAAAACCACCATGTACTTTTTGCTCAGGTTTACCCAACAATCATTTACCATATTTAGCTATAAAAATCTATATCCCATTCTTTGGTGAAAAGATCAACAACTCCCTAAAACACTACATCCAAAAATAGAAATAGGATTCATGCAGATAATAAAGTGGAAAACTATACTACTGTGGTTTTGTCTCAACAGAATATGGAGGCACTATCTACAAGTGTGCTGATAATTGGGCAGGGGGCATCTAGATATACTCTTCTCATGATGTCAGAAGAACAGCTGAAAGGAATATGATGTCCCCTCAAGTACTCATTTATTATTCGAAGACCCCTTGCAGGGAAATAATTGGTAATAGACCAATATTTGTGTATAATATTATTACCAAAAAGTATAAATACTCCAAAAAAGTAAAAAATAGACCATTTGGAAAGGTCCAACAATGGTTTCTCATGACATTTTCTTAGATTTCTAAAGCTGATTCTTAGCTAATAATCTGTGCCAATGTCTTTTGTTTTCAGCAAATGAAGGGCATTGAATAGAGATCTTTGAACTTCAAATTTGCTGGCATCAACGTATTTTCTCCAGAAATTTGATTTACGGCAACAAACTTGCTCCAATCTCAATACTGGAAAACTTGTATTTGCTCAGAAAATACACATTGGAAAAGGAGTGAGAGAGAAAACCTCGCTCATCATAAGAGCGTATACTCTGTAGGAGAGAGGACCCTGCTCACCATAAGACCTTACACACTACAGGAGTGAGAGAGGAAGAGCACCGCTGATCATAAAAGCTTACACTCTACAGGAGATATGGGACCTCGCTGACCATAAGAGCTTACACTCTACAGGAGATATGGGACCTCGCTGACCATAAGAGCTTACACTCTACAGGACAGAGAGAGGAAGAGCACCGCTGATCATAAGAGCTTACAATCTAAAGGAGAGAGAAGACCTCACTTACCATAAAAGCTTACACATTACAGGAGAGAAAGAGCCACGCTGATCATAAGAGCTTACACTCTACAGGAGATATGGGACCTTGCTGACCATAAAAGCTTACACTCTACAGGAGAGAGAGGAAGAGCACCGCTGACCATAAGATCTCTCACTATACAGGAGATATGGAATCTCGCTGACCATAAGAGCTTACACTGTACAGGAGATATGGAACCTCGCTGACCATAAGAGCTTACAGTCTACAGGAGAGAGAGAAGAAGAGCACCGCTGATCATAAAAGCTTACACTCTACAGGAAAGAGAGAAGACCTCACTGACCATGACAGCTTAAACTCTACAGGAGAGAGCGAGGACCTCACTGTCCATAAGAGCTGACACTCTACAGGAGAGAGAAGACCTCACTGTCCATAAGAGCTGACACTGTACAGGAGAGAGGGTACCTCACTGACTATAAAAGCTTACACTGTACAGGAGAGAGGGGACCTCACTGACCATAAAAGCTTACACTCTACAGGAGAGAGAGAGGACCTCACTGACCATAAAAGCTGACACTCTACAGAAGAGAGAAGACCTCACTGTCCATTAGAGCTGACACTCTACAGGAGAGAGAAGACCTCACTGTCCATAAGAGCTGACACTCTACAGGAGAGAGAAGACCTCACTGTCCATTAGAGCTGACACTGTACAGGAGAGAGAGGGGACCTCAATGACCATAAAACTTACACTCTACAGAAGAGAGAGAGTCCTCACTGTCCATTAGAGCTGACACTGTACAGGAGAGAGAGAGAGGATCTCACTGACCATAAAGCTGACACTCTACAGAAGAGAGAAGACCTCACTGTCCATTAGAGCTGACACTCTACAGGAGAGAGAAGACCTCACTGTCCATAAGAGCTGACACTCTACAGGAGAGAGAGGGGACCCTCAATGACCATAAAAGCTTACACTCTACAGGAGAGAGAACACCTCACTGACCATAAGAGCTGACACTCTACAGGAGAGAGAAGACCTCACTGTCCATAAGAGCTGACACTGTACAGGAGAGAGAGGTGACCTCACTGACCATAAAAGCTTACACTCTACAGGAGAGAGAACACCTCACTGACTATAAAAGCTTACACTGTACAGGAGAGAGGGGACCTCACTGACCATAAAAGCTGACACTCTACAGAAGAGAGAAGACCTCACTGACCATAAGAGCTGACACTGTACAGGAGAGAGGTGACCTCACTGACCATAAAAGCTAACATGCTACAGGACAGAGAGAATACACCACTGACCAAAAGAGCTTACAAATTACAACTGGCAAGTTTTTCTTTTTTTTGAACTGTGAATTGAATTCTGATATATTTCCTGTGTCAATGCCTCTTTATTTTCAAGAGCTCTGCTTTGGACAATATACGGTAAAATAAAACCAGTCATCAGGATGTTCCCTTTTAACTAATGACAATCACTATATTTGCCTCCTTAAAGCATTTCTAACATTCACTTTGCCTACCAACTAGTTTAATAATTTTTGCAAAAAATCCATTTTTAATAGCGAACTCCTGTTTTTTTTTTACTGATGATGGCAAAACTCCCAAAACACTTGTTGACAAAATGGAAGTCCTGGATTGGCTTTATAACCTAAGATGTATGGCAAATCACTTTAAAGGGTCGATATTGACTTTTAGGATTGCTATATTCAGCAGGTGGCATTATAGCCCCTGCTCTCTTCCTCTTGGAAGGGGTTATTTGCATATAAAATCTTCCGCACACATTCAGTAGGGTTATAGGAATAAACAAAAATATAAAGAAGACTTTACAATGTGCACTTGAAGGGCTGTTTGTATAACACAAAGATTTTTTTATTGCACAGCACCTTTCAATTTATTTGGAGCAGCTGCATAACTGATATCATCTAAAATTTCAAAGATCTAACTATTGATTTAGATTTTACACTATACCCGGGCAACATTGTGAGCGTTGGGAGCCGTTTACTTTTATTACAAAGTCTTTCATTTATATAAAGAATTGTAAATAGAATCCGACAGTTTTCCAAAGCAAATTCCGACTTTCTCGTCGCCATGGGAGAAAGTTCACTTAGACACATTTTTTTCTACACAGAAGATCACAAATCGAGTGTTACATTACAAATAATCCTTTTGTTGACATCTGGGCCACCATGTGTTTTTCCAGGTCCTGATAACATGTACTAATACCAACATTTAGCTTTCTATTTCTAAACATCATGTGCTGATTGAATATTTCATTCATAAAATGGATTAACTCTTCAACCCCATCCAAAAAAAAGCCAGTTTATACGGTGGCGGTGGCATAGAATCAGCAAGATAGATCAGGAGAAAATTAATCAAGGTCCTTTCACCACCTCAAAACATTTTTGTGCAAAAATTTGTGAAATTTTACACTTTGCTCACAAGTTTTAAAAAGTAATGGGAAAAGTGGACTGGTTTAGCTGGGACGTTTGGGACCTCGATGGACTAACAGATTTGCTGTGTTTCACTTCTCAAACTAGAGAAAATTATAGCAAAAATTTGTGAACACACCATTTCAGAGGTTTTTGGTGCACAGACAACCCAAGATGCTGCAAATATGTAAACCTCTTCCCGACATCTGTTTTACAGACAGTATATATACCGCACATGTCAAATTCCGGTGTTGAACCTCTTGTACTATACCTGACAGAAGTTGGCTGTGTTGCACCTAAAACAACAGCTTTGTTCATTACTGTTAACCCCTTTAACTTTCAATCTCTTACAGTGGCATTTAAGGTGGCAGACGATATATTCCGATGTTTTGTCATGGCAGCCAGGGCACAGTGAAGACCTCCATGGCTGCTATGTTAGTACTACTGTTATGCCCAACCACAGGTTGGGCTTCCAAGGAGTCTGTCATTTTAGCTATATAGTGTAATAGTTGTATTGCTGAATATAAAAGAAGTGATGAATTGATCAAAGGATCATGTCCTCTAAGAGGGCTAAAAGAAAAAGAAAATAAAAAAAAATGAAAAATGTTAAAAGAAGTAAAAAAAAACCTTAAAGATTCAAATCACTCCCTATTCCCACCATTAAAATAAAGATATTAAATAAAATAAACATATTTGATGTTGCTGTCAGATGTATCATAATATAAAATAATTTAACCTATACGACATTTTTCACTTGCCACACCTCCCAAAAAATATTACAGTGAGCCACACAAAATTCAAATTTTCACACAGCATAAGAAATCCAAACATATAAAAGTTACAGGTCTCAGAAAATGGTCTCAGAATTTTTTTTTTTTTACAAATTTTTTAATTTTTTATCACAGCTAAAATAATAAAAAAAAAAACTTACCAGTTTGGTATGGATGTAATTGTGATCTAAATAATTATGTTGCCAGGTCACTTTTCCACAAAATAAACATAAGATCAAAATCACAATTTCAATGGACATGGAATTTTTTTCCCATTTTTCAGGGCACTGTACGGTAGAATGAATGGTGTGATTCAAATCTACGAATCATTCCACAAAAATTAAGCCCTAATACGGCTATATCAACAAAAATAAAAAGTTATGCCTCTTAAAAAGAAGGGGAGGGAAAAAGAGAAAACTAAAATTGACCGTGGCAGGAAGGGGAGAAGGACAGTGTGCCTTCTAATAAATTTGGCGCCTCCTACTCTATTGCTTGTCGGAATAAGCCTGGCATGTGACCTCAGCAAGATCTGACCAAATATTGGATTATGTAGTATTATGGAAACTGGTGAGATGAGATGTATTCTTTGTATTAAACAACAAATACAAAATTACACAGTGAAGGTTTTTCCTTTATATGTGCCCCATCCCTGAAAGTGTATGTTCATGAGTTCATGAGCTCATTCTGAAAAAAAATGATGAAAATAACATAATCTATGAAATGCTATTAAATAGATTCAAGATTTTGCAGGACAATTATCAAGAGTTCCACTGGAAAATGCAAATCCTTAAAGGGAATCTGTCACCAGGATTTTGCAACCCCATCTGAGAGAAGCATGATGTAAGGGAAGCGACTGATTCTGATTCCCAGCCTTGCTGGGCTTCCTGCAGACATTTTGAATCTCTCAGGCACCCTTTGTAGTCACCTGGCAGCTCCAAAAAGGCTACCACAAACAGGCTTTGCGCAAAGTACTCAGTTTTCCAAAGCCCAAAGGTTGCCCTGGCCTTCACCTCTTATCCCCTGTACAGGGATCTGGATTTAAATAGGGGTCCTTGGGCAAAAGCCACAGAGTCAGCTGCTGTTCGATGGCGCAAGCCGGCAAGAAGGATAGTCAGGTCTCCGGGTCAGATCCAGGAGGTATGAGAGGTACAAAATCATCAGGCAGGAGAAACATCAGTAAACTAACCAAGGTCAGGGAAGGGAAAATTAGAAGGAACCACAGATACACAGAACACTGGAGCCAGGAGCACAGACATTGACTGGCAGGAGGACTGATTCTCAGGAGTTTAAATAGAGCGCAGCCCCAGTGCCGACGGCAGGAAAAAAAACAAACCAACAGAATAAGCCCCATAGTTAGTGGACTGGCAAGAACCACAAGTCCCAGGAATGAAACAGGGCTACTTAGTAGTCTCTCTGCATCGCCCGAGAGCAAAGCAGGTGACTGGTGAGAATTTCACATTCTGATAAAATCTGTTTTATCCACTGCAGATCTACCAGTTCTCTGAATGCTGAGCTCTGTATAATCCCGCCCACCCACTGATTGACAACATTTTGTGTACACTGTGCATAGGCAGGAAGCTGCCCAACAGTGGTGGGGCGGGGTCATACAAAGCTCATGTATATGCAGCGTCGGACTGGAACACCTTGGGCCCACCAGAGAAAATCATTCTTGGGGCCCACTATGTAGCTACATAGAAATAAATACAAGACCACCAATTGTGCAGTAAAACACACTAATATCAGAGTATAATATAAGGTAGTACACGTCTTAATTATGTAGCAGGAGTTGGGGGTAGCTTCCCTCATAGATTATAAAGCAGCCCCCTCATAGGGGATAATGCTGCCCCCCATAGGGGATAATGCTGCCCCCTCATGGAGGATAATGCTGCCCCCCCTCATAGGGTATAATGCTATTTTATATATATATATATATATATAATAGATAGATAGATATAGATAGATAATAGATAGATACCATATATACTCGAGTATAAGCCGACCCCCTAATTTTGCCACAAAAAACTGGGAAAACTTATTGACTCGAGTATAAGCCTAGGGTGGAAAATGAGATTATGCCCCATATGCTGCCCCATGTATATGCCCACAAGATGCTCCATAGATTGTGCCCCATATTCTTGCCCATGTATTATGCCCCATAGATGCTCCATAGATTGTGCCCCTCATAATTGCTCCATAGATTATTATGCCCCATAGATTATGCCCCCATAGATGCTCCACAGATTATGCCCCCATAGATTATGCCCCCATAGATGCTCCACAGATTATGCCCCCATAGATTATGCCCCCATAGATGCTCCACAGATAATGCCCCCATAGATTATGCCCCCATAGATGCTCCATAGATTGATGCCCCCATAGATATGCTCCCATAGATTATGCCCCATAGATTATGCCCCCATAGATGCTCCACAGATTATGCCCCCCATAAGATTATTATGCCCCATAGATGCTCCACAGATTATGTCCCAATAGATTATGCCCCCATAGATGCTCCACTGACTGTGCCCCCATAGATGCTGCATTTTATAGGCCCCTTTATGCTGCCGCAGCTGCTGCAGAAAAAAAAAAGACATACTCACCTCTCGTCGCTGGGGGGCCAGGTGCCGGTGTCCTGAGCAGGCGGGGACACCGGCGCGCTATGGGGGACAGGTGCCGGTGTCACCGCTGGCTCAGGGCCCCGGCACCTGAGAGATTTACCTGTCACCCGCTCCACCGCTGAGCGCCGCTGTCTTCGGGTCCTCCGGCAGTGAATGATCAGGCAGAGGGCGCGGCGCTCACTAATGACGTCATCGCGCCCTCTGCCTGAACATCGCAGCAAGAGGACCCGAGGACACGGCGGTGGAACGGGACAGGTAAGTAATGATATTCACTGCTTCCCATGCCCATGTGGGCGTGGGAAGCAGTGGATATTCATTTCTCTTTAGCAGCGGGGACAGGGGCTCCTGCCTCCTGTCACTCGCTGCTGCTCCGCTGGCACGGGGCCCCCATGGCAGCTGCGTGGTGTGCCACTATTAGCGACACGCCACCGGCTGGGGGCCCCTGGAGCAGCGGGGGCCCTAGGCAACTGGCCCCTGTATGCCAGCAGGTGCCAGGGCCCCCAGATGCCAGGGCCCCCTGGAGAATCCTCCGTTCTCCGGTGGGCCAGTCCGACCCTGTGTATATGGCAGACTAAATGACAGCAGGTTATCTAGTCCTCTAGTAATAATCTTCTGCTGATAAACAGTGATTTTATCAAAACTGCATTAAGCAGCCCAGTAAGTGACACATCACTAGAACCAGGGTCTTTCACTCTAAATTATGCTGCTCTCACAATAGGTGACAAAAACCTGCTGACAGATTCCCTTTAAGTCACATTTTTTATTTTAGATATTTCAAGTGGACAATTCACTTCTCATATGAATGATACAGCTACACAAAAGTTGAGTACCTGTTGACAGAAAAGTCTTAAGTGAGAAATTTGGGAGTATTTTATACACTGAGGAAGGAGTCATATTGTATGGTGTGGATAATCGGATATGTCCAGATATCACAACTGAGAAATGAGGAGTTAGAATGTGTTTCTCACCCGGCTTCTGTCGATAGCCTGTAGTGGAAAATGAGCAGCTGCTCTCCACTGGATGAGAATGATATTGCCAGGAACAATGAACATCTTGAAGGGAATGGAAAGGTTTTGAGACACAAGAAGGCTCAAGTCATACTAGATCCTATGCGGCAAATACTGTGTGGCGCTTACCTGTGCTTTACTACAGAAACTGACAGCAAAGTGTTCTGCAGTCATCTTTAAGTAAGATATTGTATAGAACTGTTATATGTTAGGATAATATGAGATTACTCTCTGTAAGGAGCTATATGGTCACTCTGTCTATTAGTTCCATATGCTGATGCATTGTGGCACTGCTACTACGGCACGATATAGTAAACTGCATCCCAGTGCATTCTTCTACGGTGATAAATCTAATTATCATACACATATCCATGATTAAGTCATTTTCATAAAAAAAGAGCAAAAATCCAATAGGGATGTTTTTTTGGAGTGTAAAAAGATACAAGAGTACTACAAATGAAACCTCAAGAACAAGAGGGAGACATGTAAACTCATACCAACAGATAGATTACAGAAGCCTGAAACCATTACTTCTGCCTATTCATTCTAATGCATTAATTAGGGATGATCGAGCATTTTGAAATATTAAATTCAGCAACTTCGGCAAATTTTGTGGAAAAATTTGCCGAAGTTGGTGAATTTATTTGTGGTGAATCTCAAGTAGTTCAATTACCTTAGAACAAGGTGTAGAACATTTTGCCGACACTCAATACTGAATCCAATCTGTTTAATTGTTAATAAAAGAGGGAAATTCCAAATTTTTGTACTGCAAGAACTATAAGGATAAGTTCCCTCTATGAGTATTTGATGCATTTTTGACTCTGCATTTTTTTAATGAACAAAGAACGCAGCGTCTTACAGTTCCAGCAATACAGTCTTACAGTTACCCCATAGTCAAAAGAAATAAACACACACAGAGAAAAGTCCTTTAATTGTAAAAAAAAAAACACTCCCCAACCCCCTTTTACCCATTTATTACCATTAAAAATGAAATAATCCAAAGCGGTCCGTTGTAAA
>JARQOD010000006.1:289090718-289171694 GCA_033576555.1 Oophaga sylvatica
GCTATAAATAGTAAATCGAACACCCCTTTATCACTCCCTTAGTTAGGGAAAAATAATAAAATAAAAAAAATTTACTTATTTCCATTTTCCCGTTAGGGTTAGGGTTAGGGCTAAAGTTAGCATTAGGGTTGGGGCTAAAGTTATGGTTAGGGTTGGGACTAAAGTTAGGGTTAGGGTCGGGGCTAAAGTTGGGGTTAGGGTTTGGATTACAGTTACGGATGGGATTAGGGTTAGAGTTGGGATTAGGGTTATGGGTGTGTTAGGGTTAGATTTGTGGTTAGGGTTATGGTTAGGGTTGGGATTAGGGTTAGGGGTGTGTTGGGGTTAGAGTTAGAGTTAGAATTGGGGGGTTTCCACTGTTTAGGCACATCAGTGACTCTCCAAACACGACATGGTGTCTGATCTCAATTCCAGCCAATTCTGCATTGAAAAAGTCAAACGGCGCTCCTTCCCTTCCGAGCTTTGCCATGTGCCTAACCAGTGGTTTACCCCCACATATGGGGTGTCAGCATACTCAGGACAACTTGCACAACAACATTTAGGGTCAATTTCTCTTGTAACCCTTGGGAAAATAAAAAATTGGGGACGAAAACATCATTTTTGCAAAAAAAATATGATTTTTTATTTTTACGACTCTACGTTATAAACCTCTGTGAAGCACTTGGGGTTCAAAATGCTCACCACACATCTAGATAAGTTCCTTAGGGGGTCTGCTTTCCAAAATGGTGTCACTCGTGGGGGATTTCCACTGTCTAGGCACATCAGGGCACTCCAAATGCGACATGGCGTCGGATCTCAATTCCAGTTAATTTTGCATTGAAAAGTCAAACGGTGCTCCTTCCCTTCCAAGCTTTGCCATGTACCCAAACAGTGGTTTACCTGCATTTATGGGCTATCAGCCTTCTCAGGACAAATTGTACAACAACTTTTGGGGTCCAATTTGTCTTGTTACCCTTGGTAAAATAAAACAAATTGGATCTGAAGTAAATTTTTTGTGAAAAAAAGTTAAATGTTTATTTTTATTTTTTTAAAACATTCCAAACATTCCTGTGAAGCACCTGAAGGGTTAATAAACTTCTTGAATGTGGTTTTGAGCACCTTGAGGGGTGCAGTTTTTAGAATGGTGTCACTTTTGGGTATTTTCTATCATATAGACCCCTCAAAGTGACTTCACATGTGATGTGGTCCCTAAAAAAAATGGTGTTTTAAAAATGAGAAATCGCTGTTTAATTTTTAACCCTTATAACTTCTTAACAAAAAAAATTTGGTTTCAAAATTGTTCTGATATAAAGTAAACATGTGGGAAATGTTACTTATTAAGTATTTTATATGACATATCTCTGTGATTTAAGGGCATGAAAATTCAAAGTTGGAAAATTGCAAAATTTTCAAAATTTTCTCCAAATTTCCATTTTTTTCACAAATAAACGCAAGTCATATCAAAGAAATTTTACCACTATCATGAAGTACAATATGCTACGAGGAAACAATGTCAGACTCACTGGGATCCATGGAAGTATTCCAGAGTTATTACCGCATAAAGGGACAGTGGTCAGAATTGTAAAAATTGTCATGGTCATTAAAGGGGTTAATCAGTATGATGGCTACGACCTGACACTGTCTGTAGGCTACTGTGCACAGTCCTGCTGACAGTTTCCCTTTTATTGACAGTGACACACATCCTTATTCTAGGTGCACCTTACAACTATATAAATAAAAGCACATATGGATGTCCTTGAGATGGTTTCCCTTGCTTAAGACCTTCCTCAATTAACCAGTGCAAAGAGTTTCTGCAATATGTAGTTTCTTCTTTATTACATGGTGTTACATGGTTACTCATTCATTTAAATGTGTGTTCTGTAATGTAATGTTTTACTGCACACCTATAAGATTCACCAATGGCAGGTCAGCATTTAAGTGAAGTGGTTGAAGACAACCCCTTCCCTTAATTCAGAACCTAAATCATTTTCAGTGGTGCTCCTCTTCAGACTTGCCCTCAAACTAAGATGATGCTTCATACTTTAAAAAATAAATTGTCAGGAAATTGTTTGGCTACGTTGGACTATATGGTGTTAGAGTTAAAGCACTACTCCAGGCTTTTTTGATTGTATCGTTGGAGTGTTGCTACTAATGTAAGTCGCCAGCTTCATCTTTCATCAGCGCTGCTCCTGTTAATCTCCAGCAGTTTGTGATCTGCTGGATTACTCCAGTGTTTGCTGGGCAATCCGGAAGTCAGTTCTGAATGCAAGTCAATGAGAGCCAGAATGTGGCAAGAACAATGCCCTCACAGATTTACAATGAGAGAGAAGTTGCTGTAACATGATGGCAGTATTGGAGCGGTGCTGGGAAGAGCTGAAGATGGCAGCTAGTAAGTATAAGGCCGGGATCACACATGCGAGAAACACGGACGAGTCTCGCATGTGAATTCCCGGCACTGCCGCCTGCACTCGGGAGCGGAGTGAGCGGCTGCATAGAAATAAATGCGGCCATACACTCCGCTCCCGAGTGCCGGTGCCAGTGCCGGGAATTCACATGCGAGACTCGTCCGTGTTTCTCGCATGTATGATCCCGGCCAAAGACTAAGGTCCAGGAACTTAGATTAGTAGCTTTAAGCTGGCCATACACATTATACTGCTGTCAGATGAAAGATGCTTTTAGAAACCTAATATTTTTACGATGAGAACATTCGGAGGAACATTCTTTCACAGGTTCCCATTCAATTATGGCATAATCATATTGATTTGTTCACTATAAAGAGGTTGTCCTGGATTACAGAAGCTTTTCTTTTATCATAAAAGCTACTTCACTCCTGCCTATAGGCTTTGACTAGCATTGCAGAGCAACTATTTTCACTGGAATGGAAATGAGGCCTATACATTTGAGATGGCTGTATAATCCCAATATTAAAATGAGCGTTTCACGAGTTCAGCTAAAGGTTGTGAGCGTCCAAGTGTATTCAATCTCCACCCCACCCCCTAGCTTGACTGATACCTGCAGCTTGTACTGAGCAGCAGTGAGGAAGGACACTGAGAAACTGTCAATTATACTAAATAAAAGGAAAAAATGTTTAACCCTTTAAAGGCAAGGACATTTTTTATTTTGGCACTTTTGTTTTTTACTCACCTTCTTTCAAGAGCATAACTTTTTTCTTTACCCATTGACATTGACGTACGAGGGCTTGTTTTTTGCTGGACAAGCTGTACTTTGGAATTACTCCACTTATTTTGCCATTCAATGTACTGAAGAACAGGAAAAAGTGGGATGAAATAGTGAAAAAAAAATGCAATTCCATCATTGCTTTTTTGGGTTTTCTTTTGTAGCATTTATCTTGCTATAAAAATGAAATGCCTTGGAATCATGATTGTTCAGGTCATTTCAATTATGGCAATACCACGCTGATATCGATTTTTTTTTTTGATTTAAGTGTTTAAAAAATTCAGAATTTTGTAAAACTTTTTTTTGCGTTTTGTTTTTCCGAGATTCGTAACATTTTTATTTTTCTGTTGATCCAGATGAGTGAAAGATTTTTTTTGCATTGCTTGAGATGACGTTTTCGCTTACTAACTTTGATTATGCACTACATTTCGATCAATATTATTTTTTTAGGGAGGTAAAGGGCCAAAAAAATACTGAGGAAAAGAAGGCGATCTGAATTATTATATTTTTTTTATATATTTTTACAAATGTTATGTAATGTATTTTTACAAATGTTAAGTAATTTCTCCATCTCTTCTGCTGCCCGCGTCGGAATTGCACTGCACTTGGGTGATAGCTGAGTGCGGTGCTATGTTTCAAATGCACTCATAGACTTATATGGGTGCGTGCGATCCAAATTTGGCATGCAATCGCAGCATGCTACATTTTTTTTTACTGTCCGATCGCGATTTGATAGGAACAGAAAAAAAACACCAATGAGAACAGAAGCATAGGATTAAATTGGTACGAATGCAATCCGATTTTTAATTCGATTGAATTCGTCTAATTTCATCGCAAGTGGGAGCAAGTCCTTATAGTAGTACTATGATGGCAGTGACATGGACCTTCAGCAGTCCTATGGCATCTCATCAGTCCTTCGCGATCATGCACCGAGGGCCGATGGGAGCAGTTCTGCATTAGCATCTGCGCCCATCCCATTTAAGGACCACTGTCAGAGATTGACAGCAGCATCTAAATGGTTAACAGCCGCAACTGGAATTCAGTTCACTGAATTTAGAGACGGCTATGTAATATAGCTGTCATCAGCTGAAAGTGGGCGGAAATCTGCCCTTAAGCCCCCTCTACACATGCGGACCCCTGTCCAGGATGTTAATTCACGTTCTAATGGAGGAAGCTGTTATCATTCATAAAGGATTATACAGTCATTCTGACATGGATTTTCAAAGTAAGAACACCAACATCACAAGTTCTGTTTACTAGTGTATGTAGTTTGTATTGTGAAATTTGGTGACAGACTACTTCACTAGGCAGAGCTTATGGGACCGAAGGTTATGTGCCTGCAGGATCTATTAGTACAAAATGAATTCGGATTACAGTATGTAGGTTCTGAGTCGGTGTTCTCTCCGTTATAGGTGTAGTATGTTTATGACTATATCAGCTTCATACTTCTGTTGTACTTTGACCGAAACTACTGTATGTTATACATTATAGTGCCTTTCCTGTTGAAGTTCTCTTCTGGTTGTAATTTTTGAGGATTCATAATACTTCTTTTTTCTTCACGATTATTCTTTTTGTATTAAAACAATTCAAGGAAACGTAATTTTGAATTAATATTATTTTTCATTTGATTTGAGCAAAAACATGCGGAATTCAAAACAGCCTTGTAGTGCAAAGATTTCATCATATGCGAGCTGTTAACATGAGAATGGAAATTCCTACACAGTAATCTACATTTCTTGTCACGACAAAACACATAAGATTAGGTGGAGATGTGTCCTATTTGTTGACATGACAGCAATTGACGTGACATATTGTAAGGGATTGAAAAAGACACAACTAGTGTCTCTTTATGGAAAAATTGTTTTTTCCTTTTTAACAGTAAATATAAGAATATTTATGGTAAATACTGTACATACATAGTGAAAATAGCTCTAAATTGTCTAAAAAATGTGTCTATAATACAAAGAATTTGCAGTTGTATGTGATAAATGTTGAATATGCCAGCACAGGAGACATGGTAATAGGAGGAAAAGGGGCAAAGACTTGTATGACGATAAGGGAGGAACAAAAACAAGGTGAGGAGGGTCAGGAAGGAGTATGAGAACTAAAAGCATGACCACAAATCTTGTGATAAACGACAAGGACAGGCTGACTGAGGTAGCTACGTGATCATAAAAAAATGGGGCCTATGTAAACTAAAAGGGATAGGTCAGATTGTTCATTAAAGCCGTAAGTTATTTCTTGACTCTGGACTCAAAGGGCTTATCTGGCCTTAGGGTGCACTGAGCACTGTGAGGATTCTCCGGTGCCGGAGCATGCTGGCACATGTCCACAAGAATCTGATTTGCATATATGCGCTCATGGGCCCACTAGACATGAACGTCCTCGCTCGATACAAGTGTATTGTATTGTATAGGACACAACTAGTCAAAATGTGGCCAGAAGTACCCTAAGGCCGGACAACCCCTTTAAGGTTGCCTTTAGACAGGGCCTTTGGCTCTTTGCAGTGTGATGGGCAATGGGACTTGACAGTGCAGTTATAATTTGGAGGAGCTGCATGATAGAAGTTTCACGCATTTTGCAGGCATATAACTACACTTAAGGGCAGGACAGTGTCCAGTACTCTAATTAATATGGTTACAGACTTAAAAAAAAAAAAACAGACTATAATGACACAGATCCAAAATATGTGTGGGCCCCATGGCACCCTAGTATGGGTTTGTAATTGAGGAAAAAAAGCTTTTGCAAGAGAGTTGTGATATAACATCAGTGCATCTTATACTGGCTTATATTTATTTATTATGCTTATTTATATAACGCCATCATATTACCCAGCGCATTGCATAAATTATCATCACTGTCCCCATTGGGGCTCACAATCTAGATCCCTATCAGTATGTATTTGGAGTGTAAGAGGAAGCTGGAGTACCCGGAGGAAACTCACGCAAACACGGGAGAACATACAAGCTGTGTAGATGTTTTCATTGGTGGGATTTGTACCCGGACTTGTTTCTGTCTTTGAAGGCATAGAATAAGGATTTAGCTGTTCGGGAGTAGATAATTTACCATTGGGACAGGGAGGGATTTCCCACTGAGGGTCCTCCAATCTGGTCATATGAGAATTTTTGATAGAACTGTCTGACTCAGGGGAATTAAAAATACTTTAGATGTGCTTTGCAAAGACACTCAAAGGCCATATGAATGGAAAAATGTGTAATTATGGAGAGATAACGACAAATTATATATCTGTAGATAATTACACTGGAGCCATATTTACAGCAGCCATAGAAATATATGGGCCCATGGTATACCTCCCTATGTTTCCACATGAAATTGCAGGGAGTCTGTGAATAAAATATTTGTGCCATTTCCCAATGGATAATGAGTAGTTCTATGGGACAATGCATCCACAACACAGCACCGTAGAGGGCTATCATAATTCAGCACATAGACTGTACCTTCCCAGAGTCATTTGGACTCCATGTAGCGCCACCTTGGCTCTGTGCCCACATTCTCTGCAATGGGTATGATGGCCAAGCTCAGATCATTACGTACACACACATAATTATTGGTAAATCCTTTCATATTACTTTTTCAGCAGCAGTGTTATAGCTAACAATTTATGAAAGAACGAGGAACATTAAGACTTAAAGGGAACCTGTCAGCAGGATTTTGCTCAGTAACCTGCATACATTGTCAGGCTGGCACCGTTTATACTGATTAAAATGATACTTTGGTTGATGAAATCCGTCTTGTGGTTGTTGTGTAATCTTTATTTTCAGTTTTGAGTTAATGCTCCCGGGCGTCTATGCATCTTTCATACAGCGACTAATGTTCTGGATTGGGAGTCATGGGGAAAGCAAAACAATTGTCAACGGATCTACGGGAAAAGGTAGTTGAACTGTATAAAACAGACAAGGGATACAAAAAAGATTATCTCTGTAAAAACAAAACCACCATTGATGTTAGAGGGGGCAATACACGGTATTAAGAGAAGGGATATGTGATCTTTTTGTCAGGGTCATTTGGATATTTTGGGTTGTCATTATGATTTAAAAAGAGAAAACACAGTAGTTTGACAATAAATGGCTTCACCCAACCACTAACCATGAGTGGAGAAAAAGTTTTGGTGTTATCATTTATATTCTCTGAAAAAAGGTCAAGAAAGCAAAAATTCTGCCAGGGTATGTAAACTTTTGAGCACAACTGTATATATATATATATATATATATATATATATATATTATATATATATATATTAATATATATATATATATTATATATATATATATATAATATATATATAATATACACGTACAGACCAAAAGTTTGGACACACCTTCTCATTCAAAGATTTTTCTGTATTTTCATGACTATGAAAATTGTACATTCACACTGAAGGCATCAAAACTATGAATTAACACATGTGGAATTATACATTACACTTTACAAAAAAGTGTGAAACAACACTTCGGTCCTAAGTATGGAAAGGTCCACACTTAGGACCGAAATGTCGCACGTAGGCCAATAAACCACATCCATTTTTTTCATTTTGGAGTGCTGCCTTCATTTTTTTTGGACTATATACACTGTTCAAAAAAATAAAGGGAACACTCAAATAACACATCCTAGATCTAAATGAATGAAATATTCTCATTGAATACTTTGTTGAGTACAAAGTTGAATGTGCTGTCATCAACATAATCACACAAAAATCATCAATGGAAATCAAATTTATTAACCAATGGAGGGCTGGATTTGGAGAGACCCCAAAATGAAAGTGGAAACAAGTCTAAATGAAAATCTAAACAAGACAAAATTAAAGTGGAAACAAGTCAAAATGATGCTCAGTATTGTGTGTGGCTCCACGTGCCTGTATTACCTCCTTACAACACCTGGGCATGCTACTGATGAGGTTGTGGATGGTCTCCTGAGTGATCTCCTCCCAGACCTGGACTAAAGCATCCGTCAACTCCTGGACAGTCTGTGGTGCAACGTGATGTTGGTGGATGGAGCGAGATCATGCTGTCCCAGATGTGCTCAATCGGATTCAGGTCTGGGGAACAGGCAGGCCAGTCCATAGCTTCAATGCTTTCATCTTGCAGGAACTGCTGACACACTCCAGCCGCATGAAGTCTGGCATTGTCCTGCATTAGGAGGAACCCAGGGCCAACCGCACCAGCATATGGTCTCACAAGGGGTCTGAGGATCTTATCTCAGTACCTAATGGCAGTCAAGCTACCTCTGGTGAGAACATGGAGGGCTGTGTGGCCCTCCAAAGAAATGCCACCCCACACCATTACTAACCTACTGCCAAACCGGTCATGCTGAAGGATGTTGCAGGCAGCAGGTTCACAGGAGAGCGAGATGTGAAAATCGGATCGTACTTGCATGACACTAGCATGATACTCGCATTACACTGGTGCGATTCTCGGCAGGGAGACTTGGACCAATTTTTCATACGTTTAGTGTGACTCCAACCTAACTGAAAACTACTAATACAGATTAAACAACAACTACAAGATGGATTTCATCAACCAAGGTATCATTTTAATCAGTATAATGGCACCAACCTGAGACTGTCTGTAGTTTACTGAGCAAAATCCTGATGACAGGTTCCCTTTAAAAGGTGAGATCTGGTGCTAAATTATAATTTACGAAATGTGTCTTTTTCTTTCAAAATGAGTAATTCGTTTCAGATGTTTGGGTTTGATGTTCTGCACAGTAGGCACTGAAGGGGCATCCAGAAGATTGTAGCGTGGTCTTTGTGTCTTGCCCTCTTTCCTGCTTATCATATAGAAATATCATGTTAGCAGCCAAGGCCTTTCTTTGTGCTGAGGTTCCCTCTGATCAATCATCTGGCTGCCATGGTAATAGACAGTATTCATCAGTTATTCAGGTGTGTTTTGTCTTTAGGCAGCCTTCGTTAGCAGCTGCGTTCTCCCGTGCAGTAAATCATGGACTTCATAATATCAGTAATTACTATCCTGATCTTGTTGGTAAATGTATTTCATGATCAAGATCCTAATACACAAGATTGAATATCATATACCCATAAAGCTGATTCATGGCCAACAGACACATGATCATTTTACTATGATGGATTATTTTTAACAAATCATCCAGCACTTGGCATACTGAGAGCACTACATCTATATGCCAGCTGGTAATGGGAGTTTATTTTTCTGTTTAGTCCCTATTTGGTTTTTCATTTAAATGGCATTTTCTCTTACGAGAATCTCGAGACCAGAATACAAAAGGAGCTTGCTTTGACGCAGTGGGAGAAAATTTACAAAAATAGTGCAATAAAAGCGAAGCTGTTGCCTATAGTATCTCAGATGTCTTTTTCCTAACGCACATTGCAAAAATGAAAACTAGTTTGTTAGCTCAGCCACAGGTGTAACATAAAGTTACTAGACTCCCACCTACTATGTGCCATTTAGAATACTGTTGTCTTATGAGGCAGAGAGGACTTTGGATCCCCGGGAAGACTGCTACCGCTACACCCACTATGCCCAACTGGTCTCCAATAGTTAGTAAAGATGTAGGATTTCTGGTGTAACAATGGTCAAAGCTAATTTTTATTACTTTTATGCATTGCTTATATAGCGCCATGATATTGCACAGCGCTTTAGAGACATTATCATCACTGTCCTCATTGTGGCTCACAGTCTAAATTCCCTATTAGTATGTCTTTGGAATGTGGGACGAAACCGGAGGAAGCCCACGCAAACACGGGGAGAAAATACAAACTCTTTGCAGATGTTGTCCTTGGTGGAATTTGTACCCAAGATCCCAGCGCTGCAAGGCTGCAGTGCTAACCACTGATCCACCGTGCTGCCCACTGTGCAGTGCTAACCACTGATCCACCGTGCTGCCCACTGTGCAGTGCTAACCACTGATCCACCGTGCTGCCCACTGTGCAGTGCTAACCACTGTGCCTACTTTTTATTTTTTCATATTTTTGTATTGCAAATGGACATATATTTGTCTGTACATATTTGGTAACTAGACCTAGTATATTATAGGAGTATGTGTAAATTAAGTTTTTGTACCACAAGATGCCATAGCACAATACAATTAAATAAAATATACAAAAAATCATGAAAACCTAAATATAAAATACATGTCTCGGCCTGTAATCCAGGTTTTTATATTGTAATCTTCTACCATTAACAAGAGAAATCAGAAAATGGGCTATTATTTTAATTAAGATTTTGTGTAAAATGTATTTTTAATCATTTTTTGCAATGTTTTTTTTAATATCACAATATGTATTAAAAATATTGCAAACTTCACACTGAGCACTGGGGTTCTTTTAGACTCATACTTCTTGTTGTTTACATAAGACTTTTCAGAAGTCTCATTGTCATCACAGATAAAATTACAATGACAGATAATAATTCTTCTATACACAGCTGATAACACGGATCACCATTGACAATACACAGCTCCCACTCATTAGATGCTTAAATACAAAAGCTATGGTCTGAGTTAGTTTATTGTTGCTAATGTATTAGTATATTTCCAAAAAAACAAGACAAATGAGTCTAGAATAGTCCCAGTGGCCATCGTGAAAATGTCTTATTCCTAAATTTTTTCATGCAATTTGTGAAAAATAAATAAATAACTAAATAAAAAAAACCACATTTAATGTAAAAATCTGATTTAACCAGTAGGTGTCTTTCTGATAACATATTCCCTTTAAAGCCAAAAGAAAAAATGGGAAATTAGATAACATAAATTCTGTAATTTTTAACATTGAATACTCAGTGTCCACTGTATTTGGGATCCCTCTCTATGAGCCAGATGGCCTTTATGTTCTACTACATTGCATGGCTGACTGTTATTTTCCCCCATCAAAGTCAACTGATTGTCAGTGGTTTGGGAATCAAGACCAAGGGTGACCAGATGAAAGCTGCAGGAGCTGCAATCTGAAAGGGGTTGTCTATGAGTTTATATGTCATCTGTCACTCAAGGTGGCTAGAAGAAAACTTTGATGAAAACTTTGAAAAAGGAATTCCATCTTTTAAAAGTGTTATTCAGGACTGTTTATTTTTTTTTACTATGGGCCTAAGAACTAATAGGCAGTTAGTTGCTAATTACTTGCTGTTCTGCCCAGCGCAGATCTCTGCTGTGACTGTCAATGTCATGCTGATTGACAGTCTTCTCCATGCTGCCTAACTGCAGGAAACTGGTTGTCAATTAGCATGATGCTGTCATGCCTCATCAACAGAGCAGCCCAGAAGAGGAAGAGCTGCTCTGTTGATGTAGGTCACCTGAATAACCACCTCTGAGCAGTTATAGACCTCTCCAGCTGGTGATTTTGCTGCCTCATGTCAACAAAACAACTCTCTCTCTTCTGAGCATACAGAGAGCCAGTTGTCTCGTGGCATAACCTTGGCAGTCACGCCCTATCAACAGAGCAGCCCGGAAGAGAAGCAGCTGCTCTGTTGATGTGGAGCACTTGATTCACCACCTCTGAGCAGTCACAGACCTCTCCAGCTGGCAATTTTGCTGCCTCATGTCAACAGAATAACTCTCTCTCTTCCAGGCTTCCAGAGAAGACTTGTCACTCGGCATAACCTTGACAGTTATGCCCTATCGACAGAGCAGCCCAGAAGAGAAGCAGCTACTCTGTTGATGTGGAGCATCTGAATCACCACCTCTGAGCAGTCACGGACCTCTCCTGCTGGCAATTTTGCTGCCTCATGTCAACAGAACAACTCTTTCTCTTATGGGCTTCCAGAGAACAGTTGTCACTCGGCATAGCCTTGACAGTCATGCCCTATCGACAGAGCAGCCCAGAAGAGAAGCAGGTGCTCTGTCACTGATTTCTCTGAGCCATCAGAAATTGACGGCAGGCAGATAGTTAAGAATTACCTGCCTGTTAGTTCTTAGGCCCATAGTAAGAAACAAAGCTAAATAGTCCCAAATAACCCCTTTAAGTTATAAAATTGAGTTGTAAAATAGGTTATTACATATGAAATCATACGGCAAAAAGAATATCAGGCATTTGTAATAGTGTATCTTTGTAATCTCTACATAGTTAAAAATAATGGCTGTAGATTACTGAATAGATATGAGAATCATGGATAGTAAGAAAACAGAAGACGCATGTGATTCTCTTTAAAGCAATCTACCATTATAGCACTGTGTCTATCAATCCTCCCTGTGGCCTTCGGCCAATTCAGTTGTATGCCAGCCAGTCAACTCCATGTTTAATTATTCAGTAGTTTCACAAATCTTTTTTTATAATGACTTCAAATCCACAAATTTGGTTGATACGACTTAAGAGCTATTGGTGGCGCCACATGCAGTAATACAATATGCAAATCAAGCTCAATAGAATGTTGATGAGGAGAGCACGCGTTATAATTTGCTGTTCTGCTTCTCTCCAGGCAAAGGTCATGTATTTTCTAAAAACAATGTATATTGATTTTACTAATTGCTTCTGAATCATTTCATAGTACTAGTGTCATGGGTGCATCGCCACGAAGATCGTCGCGATTGCACATTCTGACTTCTCACAGCTGAGCTGCTGTTTCTTTGTGTTTGGTAATGAGAGAGTTAATTTTACCTAGCTCTTTGCTAAGACTAGGTTCAGCCTCGCCCGGCTGCTTTGGATTATGTTCTAATTAGTTTCCTTTATATTCCTGCCAGTCTGGGTGTTGGATGCCGGTGAAAGCATTCATATAGTTTAGCAGACTGGATCGGTTCTGGGAATACTTAAGCTAAGAGCTCCTTAGTTGTTTTTACTCTTACAGCTTATAGTTTATCTCTGAGACCTATGGTGTTCCTACTGTGTGTGAGTGTTGTATGTAAGACTTTATTTACTTTATTTCTTATCTTTCTTGTATGTCTTTCTGTTCATTAACCGTTACCTGGTCATTCCCTTTGGTGGTATTCAGGGTCCTTCTTAGGACTAGAATACAGTTGGCAGGGATTGATAGGAGACAGGGTTTACGCTGGTGGCCTGGACCTCTGTACCTTTAACAGTACCTCCAGGTTGAGGGATTAGTTAGGACCCCAGTTAGGGTCAGCTTAGACCCCGGTCACCCTCTAGCCGGAGACAGCGTATAACGGATTCCGTTTTGACCCACTGGACTTTCTGTCAGGTAAATCTATGTTATCATATAGCTATGCACATGTTATATAGTATGTTGCCCTTTTGATATAGATTATTGTCATCACATATATATATCTGCTATACAGCGTGACATTTTCACCGGCCCTACTAAAGATTCTCCCCAGCTATCATGGATCCAGTAGCCCAGCTGGCCCGGCAGTTGCAGGGATTGTCCATGGAGTTGGCAGACATTAAGTCCAAGGTTTTGTCCCCCCCAGAGCAAACCAGATCTGAACCTAAGGTTGCTCTCCCGGACAGGTTCACTGGTGGGCGGGACAAATTTTTTACTTTCCGGGAGGCATGTAAATTGTACTTTCGGCTGCGGCCTCGGTCATCTGGGAGTGAAGAGCAGAGGGTGGGAATTGTTATCTCGCTCTTACAAGGGGATCCTCAATCTTGGGCGTTCTCTATTCCTCCAGGCTCCCCAGATCTCCAGTCAGTGGATCGATTTTTTACTGCCCTGGGTCTGGTATATGATGATCCGGATCGAGTCTCCCTTGCTGAAACAAGGTTACGTAAAATACGGCAAGGAAATCGTCCAGCGGAGGAATATTCTTCTGAGTTCCGTAGATGGGGAACAGATACTCAGTGGAATGACCCAGCTCTTAGGAGCCAGTTTTGTCAAGGGTTGTCTGACAAATTAAAAGATGTGTTGGCTCAGTATGATTCTCCTCCATCACTGGAGGCTGCTATGGCCCTCGCTATTCGCATTGATAGACGTCTTCGGGGAAGACGCGAGGTAACTCCGCCCCCCGTGATGACTCCACCTACTACTAAAGTCCCTTATACTGAGGTTCCCCTGGTCTGTTCTGAGGAACCCATGCAGTTGGGAGGGACATCATTTTGTAGGAGGGAATCAGCGGTGCGCCGCAAGACTAGAAGGTGTTTCTTTTGCGGGAGAGAGGGACATTTTGTTGGGGGGTGTCCATCCCGGACCTCTTTGAACCAAGGAGTTAACCTGGGAGTGTGTATTTCGTCCCCAAATCCCTCTCAGTTTCTCGTGCCTGCTGAGGTGGTGATTGGTACTAGAACTGAGAGGATTTCTGTTTTTCTTGATAGTGGGTCTGGGGCTAATCTGGTGGACACTCGGTTTGCCCAGGTGCATGGTATGCAACTGAGTGTATTGGCCAAACCGGTCCCTATACTCTCTATTGATTCTAGACCTCTTGGTCAAGGTAGCTTGGTACAAGCTGTTCATAACATAGATCTTCGAGTAGGGGCAATACATAAAGAGCAATTGTCTTGTTATGTGTTGGAGGGTCTGCCTGCTCCTATTGTGTTGGGACTTCCTTGGTTGTCTAAACATAACCCAGTGATTGATTGGCAATCCAGAAAGATAAGCCAGTGGGGTGAATTTTGCAAGAATAACTGCATGAGCACGGTCATCGGTGCGGTTGTGCCTAGGACTTTGCCTCCTTTTCTGGAGGACTTTTGGGAGAAGTTCTCAGAGGAGGGGTGTAAAGAGTTACCTCCTCATCGCACATATGACTGCTCAATAAAGTTGCTTCCTGATGCCTTATCTCGTACTTTCCCAGGGGTCGGGAAGACTGATGATCCGGTTCCTATTCCTCAGGAGGAGTTGTAGTGTCAGCTGTATGCTCTGAGCTTGAGGGGAGGTATTGGGGGCTCAGGGGACGCCCCTGTGGACTTCCAGGGAGACTGATAGTTCCAGATCGCTTAAGACTGAAGGTTACGGAGAACCCTTACAAACGGATGGCTGATAGGAGGAGAGTTTCTGGTCTAGATCTGAGGGTGAACGATCTGGTGTGGTTGTCTACCAGGAATATAAAACTTAAAGTTCCCTCCTGGAGGTTGGGTCCCAGATTCATCGGGCCATACAGGATCAGTTCCATAATTAATCCTGTGGCATTTCGTCTGGACCTCCCTCCTACGTTTAAAATTCATAATGTGTTTCACAAGTCATTACTTAAAAAGTATGTGGCACCAGTCATACCGTCACCTCTACCTCCTCCTTCAGTGGTAATCAATGATAACGTGGAAGTTCATTGGAGGGGGTATGGTCCTGAGGAGAGGACGTGGGTCCCTGCGTCTGATGATAACGCAGATCGATTGGTTCGGACCTTTCACACAACTTACCCGGACAGACCTGGTCATGAGGGTCCGGAGGCCCCTCGTAGAAGGGGGGGTACTGTCATGGGTGCATCGCCACGAAGATCGTCGCGATTGCACATTCTGACTTCTCACAGCTGAGCTGCTGTTTCTTTGTGTTTGGTAATGAGAGAGTTAATTTTACCTAGCTCTTTGCTAAGACTAGGTTCAGCCTCGCCCGGCTGCTTTGGATTATGTTCTAATTAGTTTCCTTTATATTCCTGCCAGTCTGGGTGTTGGATGCCGGTGAAAGCATTCATATAGTTTAGCAGACTGGATCGGTTCTGGGAATACTTAAGCTAAGAGCTCCTTAGTTGTTTTTACTCTTACAGCTTATAGTTTATCTCTGAGACCTATGGTGTTCCTACTGTGTGTGAGTGTTGTATGTAAGACTTTATTTACTTTATTTCTTATCTTTCTTGTATGTCTTTCTGTTCATTAACCGTTACCTGGTCATTCCCTTTGGTGGTATTCAGGGTCCTTCTTAGGACTAGAATACAGTTGGCAGGGATTGATAGGAGACAGGGTTTACGCTGGTGGCCTGGACCTCTGTACCTTTAACAGTACCTCCAGGTTGAGGATTAGTTAGGACCCCAGTTAGGGTCAGCTTAGACCCCGGTCACCCTCTAGCCGGAGACAGCGTATAACGGATTCCGTTTTGACCCACTGGACTTTCTGTCAGGTAAATCTATGTTATCATATAGCTATGCACATGTTATATAGTATGTTGCCCTTTTGATATAGATTATTGTCATCACATATATATATCTGCTATACAGCGTGACAACTAGTCATATATTTATGGAATATGCCTTTATTGCATTGTTTTCGGAGTAAAGCAGATGTAAAATACGGCAAAATCATCTGAATATGGGCAAAATCACGAACAATACCTGCTTTATTGGACTGTATGGATAGATGAGATTAGCTTCTTGCAAAGTTACGGATCATTATGGTTTAACATGGATGCCTAGAGCAAAAGTATTCTGTAGGAGTCATGCACATGGATGTATTGCAGCCCCGAGATGTACAGTGATGTGAAATGTCACCCATAGAATTGTATGGGCACTAATGTGCCTACAGACAGCAACTCCTCTTCCATTTGTACAACTAAATATAAGACTGCAAACCTTGATTTTTGCTCATCCCCCTCTATTATAGATGCATTTCCTCTGTTGCTGTTGCTCTAAACTCCATATAAACAAGGCTCCAAGACATAGACAATTGGGATACTCGAATACTGGAGAAGAGAGACGATGTTTTAAAGGGAACCTGTCAGGTCCCCCATGCTCCAACCCAGCAGCATTCACTTATTTATGAGTAAATTCCCTGCCTAACCCGCCCTGTAAAACATTTTTATGTACAAATGAGGTTAAAAAAAGCATTTATTATTGTTCCCATTTCCTATGCTAATGAGGGCTGTGACTGGTCGATGGGACGTTAGTTGCTCGAGACTAACATAACTTGCACTAGCCGGCGTCGTCGCTCATGCAAATGTAGCGCATGCGCGCCGCTCATTCCTGCAGCGTCACTGCTTCTCTCAAACCAAGTGTGCGCTTCCCGGCTTCAGAGGCGCTCTGTACATGTCCAGAAGCCATCTTCTGAACTTCCGGACATGCGCAGTGTGTCTCTTAAGCCAGGAAGCATACACCTGGATGGAGAGAAGCAGTGATGCTGCCGGAATGACGGCGCTCATGCGCTAGATTTGCATGAGCCGCAATGACGCCGCTCGGGCAAATTATTTGATCTCACCTACAGGGGCAACTAACGTCCCATCGACTAGTCAAAGCCCTTATTAGGATAAGGAATGGGGGCAATATACCGTAAATGCTTTTTTAAACCTCATTTGTCCAGAAAAATGATATACATGGCTGGTTAGGCCGGAAATTTACCCATAAATAAGTGAATGCTGCTGGGTTGGAGGGCATGGGGGACCTGACAGGTTCACTTTAAGATATCAGCTATTTTGTCTGATAAATTTAACACCTTGTTGTCATGAAGAAGGCCAGCAGCAGATTCCTGAGAGCATAATAATGTGTAGACAAGTCTGAATTTTGTTGATTGTCTTTCTTCTGAAGGTCAGATAGTGACTTGCTCCACCTGTTTTACCGGCTCTAGAACCATTTGTGACCAAAGTACTGAGCTTTTCTATATGAAAACAAAGTGTAAATTGTAGTAAATGTGTAACGTTAAGATAACAAGCTACGGTTGTCACCCTTTGATCATTTCAGGAATCTATGATAAATTAATACAACTTTTTGTTTATTTTTATAGAATAAACCCCATCAGGAACCCACTTCATCAGCGCTCCAAATCATAAAGGCAACTTGACAGCCAGAGAAACTGAAAAGCTATAATATTTTTAACTTATGCAAATTATTATTGATATTTGTGTAAGTAAATGTATTGGTGAGCTTAAATATATAGCGTTAGGTTTCAAAAGTCTTTCATACAACAGTGCCTCGACACTGACAGAGATGCATTAATCTATGACCTCCACTTTGCATTACAAACTCAAAATTACTAAGTAATCCAGGTATCAACTGAGTCATAGGCTTGGGTCACACCAGCGTTTAATCTCTCATTCAAGAGAACTGGGCCGATTATGATAATGATCAGAGTTTGATGAGAGTGTGATCTTTGTGTGTTCCGATTCTCTCAGATGAGAAGGTGGAGAAAAACATTTCTCCATTTACTCCATTCCATTCTGCCAGTCGCACTGCACTCAGATGTTATATGAGTGCAGTCCGATGTTTTCCACAGACTTTTTGACTTGCATGACTGAGTGCAACCTGAATATCGGATCACATTCAGACACAGCATGTCTTTGGTCCGAGTGTGATTCGATGTTTTGTCAGGTCGCACTTGGACCGAAATTATGGCCATGTGCACGAGCCCATACTGGGAGCATACAGATCTCCATAAAGGATTAAAGCAGTAGTTAAAATTAGAGATTACCCTATTTAACTTCTATAGCACTTGAAAACAATGGCTAGTATCCAGAATTAAAAGAAAAAATAATTAGGAGACATGTGCTGAGATCTCTCTGTCCAGCATTCACCATTGCCAGTTCCATATTTTAGGGAATGAGTAATCAATGACCTAATGTTAAAATCAGATTTTCATTTTAAATGTATTTTTTTTACAAATGTTTGTTAATACTTTACTTCACTTTCCATTCCAATATCTATATTAATAACAAAAAGTCTTGTAACTTTCACATAGGTCACTATGACTGACGCTATTCTCCTTCCTGTTGTACACAAAAAAAATTCAGCAGTCTCATTATCATCACAGACAAGATTACAAAGAAAAATAACATTTCTCTACACAGTTAGTAACACAGCCAGGAGGCACCATTCACAATATGGTCACAGTTCACGTCTTCCCTCTAATTTAACGATGACTTTTGCCTTGGTGAGAGCATCCTTATTAAATAACTCAACACAATTCACTAGGGTCTGAGTCAGAAAATCGCTGCTTATGTTATGCCTAACAGGAAGTAGGAGTCTATTGGGCCTAGTAGCCAGTGTGCAGATTGCAAGATTTTTTTTTTATTACTATAGATAAATTATAGTGATAGAAAAATAATAATCTAATAATATAGCTATTTATAGTGATATAAAAATAATTTAAAAACTATTAAAACTTAAAAAATAGATCATTTTTGGATTATACATTCCCTTAAAAGGTGGTAAAGATCCTGGTTAAACCATTTAGATCTCACCCTAACCCCCTATTACAATACATCCTTCCCTATCCAGTGTTGGATTGGGGAGCCAAGGGCCCACCAGTAACCAACTCCAGGGCCCCACTTTTCAGCTACATGCAGATGTGACATTTTCCTCTATCACAAATGTATATAACAATGAGCTGGATAGATTGTATAATGAATAAGATGCCGCCTTTGCCTGTACATAATCACATATATAGTGCCAAGTACTGCTCATATAAGAGGGTGGTGGCCCACTCCTGCACAGCAGCCCACCGGAGGATTCTCCGGTTCTCCCGTGGGCCAGTCCAAGCCTGTCTATAATCCCGCTTTACCATTATAGAGAAAACCCTTACCGATTCCAAGCATCCCAGTAAAAGACATCAGCTCACAATGTTCATTGCAATGTCTGTCTCTCTATAACTTCTAACCAGCCACTAGTTTAACCCTTTGTTGAAGTCTAACTATGCAAAATACGGTATATCCTAGTTGAGGAGAATTTTCAGGTTAGGCTCTGTGCATAACGATTGTAGCTAAATGAAAAAAAAATGTAAAGGCAGGTAATGACTTGTCATTTCTCAATAATGTTCCTTGCTCAGCTCTATTCACTGTAGGGCACAGGAATGTTTTATAAGATTCCATGACCTGATTTGTAAACCCATCTGCTCACGGCAATAAAATACGCACTGTGTTCCAAGCATCATTAGAATCTAAGAGTGCAGGATTTACGGTTGTGCAACAGTTTCGAACGCTCAGAAATCCTGGAAAATGTATTTAAATACAGAGTTTAGGATAAAGGAAAGTTTCCACCTATGAAATGGTGAAAATGAGCTTTCTGGGCAGTGTGCCGCAATGCGATCACCTAATATTATACTCCCTGGATTTGGAGGTGTGTTGTTTTAGAATTGGTGCCCTCTGAAACGCTGTTTTACTAGTAACTTTAGAATGGGCCGACAGAGCTGGATGTACAGGATACACTTGAGTATGCTCAGTTACATGTCATTTAATCTGTTCAAAGATGAGATTTAGCTCCTGACAAACTACTCATTGTGCCCTAGATAATGCCTGTAACTTGGCAATGTGGAGTAGTCTGTAGACTGTGTCACCGTAACAGCGTTGTCATGTCATACACTTCACATATGAGCACATAAAGTGACACAATTCAAGCTATCGACTTCTATTTCTTGGAAAAGAGAAACAATCAATATATGTTTGGACATAAAAATAAATATATTTTTTTATAACAGCCATATTATACCTTAGAACAATACAACCAGGGCCGGACCGGCCATCTGGCAATTCTGGCAAATGCCAGAAGGGCCTGTCTGGTCGTGGGCCGCCTTGTCTGCTACGTTGTTAACAGAATCAGTGTTCTCAAGACACCCATACTATTAACAGTTGTGATGGAGCACAAAGTCGATGACACCATCACTTACCCCAGCAGGCCACAGGTATCATTAGAAGTATTGGTCTTGTAGTAAATCTTGATTTCCTCCATCCAGTCTAATATTAATATATCCTATCTGGTTCTTGGGGACAGTGACAGCATGGGCCTGTGTGATTTCAAATGCCAGAGCTGAATTTCAGCCCCAGTCCGTACCTGATACAGCTGAAAAGCCATGGGGCTCCCATAGGAGGCTATGAGGCTCTGGTAGATCTCATTTGCTTTAGCTTTTCTTTTTACAATCTTTTCTGTTATTCCAGTAGATCTCAAAATAATTTTTAAAAAAAGTGAAATGCTTCACTGAAAGCAATACTAAGGTTCCCATGCCACTTTATGTTTTGGCAAAAAATTTCAGATTTCCATGCGATATTTGTAGCATTTTTAACACATATGCTTTGCCAATGCATTTTTTATCAGGAGCATGTTGCATTTGTAAAAAGATCTCAGAAAGTGAAAAAGATACACAATAATCCTGTACATTTTATGATGCATTTAATATTTAAAACCCAAAAGCAAAAAATGGACAAAAGAGCAAATAATAAAAAATAATATGCAAACTTTATTAATACAAAATGACAAATGAGTAAAACAGTAATATATAAAGTCATAAAAAAGGGAATTAGCGACACCTAGATACCACATCCAGGCTGGCTGGTATATAGCATCCGAATACATAGACCCATATATATGAAATACAATTATGAGGGTAAAAAGAAAGCCCAAGTCACAGACACTTATAAATATACATGAGGAACCACAAAGTTTTTTCACAAAATGTGAAAGTACAAAATATCTAATATAAAGTGCAAAAATTCCAATAAATGTGGTCAAAACACAGACCTACAAAAAATACTGAGATATATGTTCACAATGAGGCAAGGTTCCTAATGAAAAAGTACATTTGTAAAAAGGCTGACTAATGAGGGCAATAACGGGGTCTAAATAAATCCGAAAATCATATGACAAAATGAGTATAGATGTAGTATCAAAGACCAACCTTAATGGAATGTGGACAGGAGGGACCCCAACGCGTGTTTTGCACTTGTGCTTCTTCGGGGGGCGTCACGCGCGTTGGCGTCCTTCCTCTCCACGTTCCATTACGGTTGGTCTTTGATACTACATCTATACTCATTTTGTCATATGATTTTCTGATTTATTTAGACCCCGTTATTGCCCTCATTAGTCAGCCTATTTACAAATGTACTTTTTCATTAGGAACCTTGCCTCATTGTGAACATATATCTCAGTATTTTTTGCAGGTCTGTGTTTTGACCACATTTATTGCACTTAGTTTTTGCACTTTATATTAGATATTTTGTACTTTCACATTTTATGAAAAAACTTTGTGGTTCCTCATGTATATTTATAAGTGTCTGTGACTTGGCTTTCTTTTTACCCTCATAATTGTATTTCATATATATGGGTCTACATATTCTGATGCTATATACTAGCCAGCCTGGATGTGGTATCTAGGTGTCGCTAACTCCCTTTTTTATGACTTTATAAATTAATGTTTTACTCATTTGTCATTTTGTATTAATAAAGTTTGCATATTATTTTTTATTATTTTCTCTTTTGTCCATTTTTTGCTTTTGGGTTTTGATTAATCATGGATGAGCTTCTCTTGATTTAGCCTCTTTTTGGGATTTGCATTTAATATTTGCAATAAAAGGAGTGGGTGAAAAATGCAGATGTTGTGCACGTGTTCCCATTAAATTTTTCCTCCAATTGTCCTGATTTTGGCTTACTCATGTAAAATGCTGAATGTGTCAACGTGGCCTAACACAGTGCTTTACAGACGCGCCATACATAAGTATAAGGGATGACTAAGCCTCAACCTGGCTCCGAAACACCATGATGCTCGAGAGGACGTGTAATGTATCGTTTCCGAAAGTGGAACTTTGTTAGTTTTGTAATTTTTTCTTACATTCTTCTATTAACGGAAAAGCGCCATCCATGTTTCCTCACTGACGGAAGCGATCTTGTGGGTTGATTCGATAATCATCCTTCTATCCATTTTTTTAATTCACATGGGGAAAATGACGTTTTATTTCCACACCCGAAAACCTGTGAACTTGTCAGAGCTCCCATGCTCCTCCTTAATGTACACAGCCAGCCAGAATGCTGAGTAAGTGGTACAGCCTGTACCAATGTGCCGGGGAAGACGCGGCTGCCAAGTTTAGCTGACTGGAGCTAGGGAGATAAGCGCTTTTAATGTTTTGGGCTTGGACTGTCATAGAAGCCAAGGTCTTGTCACTCCTCTGATCCATGACGAACAGAAGAAGCTCAAAGAAAAGCCTGTTGACAGCATTCAGGGGAGCGCTAAAGACCTGTTAGGAAAAGAAAAGGTTGCATCATTTTTTTCTACAAGGATATATTAGTTAAGTATGTTTATAGCACTTGTGCGTGTAATGAAGGAGCCACACATGAGTCCCTGTGTGAATGGGCAGCTTTAGTGCCTGTTAAACCTTTGCATGAGCCCCGCATTTCCTAGGATTTCAAAATTGTCTGCAACTTTTGGATCTTAATTTTGTTAAAAAGTGTTATATGCATGCAAGCGAATTACAAGTATATGTTCATGTTTAAACTTCAATTTATAGTTTATATAAGCTGCATAAAAAGCAGAATTCTCACTTCTGTTTTTTAGTCCTCATTTTTGCATCAGTATTTGTAAGCATTAATGTAAGGGTGGTTCCAAAATATAAAATAGGTGCAATTTTTTTCAATTACCGTATATGATTGTTTTTTATTATTATTATTATTATTATTATTATATTATTATATTATTGTTATTTCTTTTTATGTTCCAATTCTGGTTTTGAGTTACCAATATTGTAATAAAAGAGTACTCCCTCTCGCTATCTGGTCAGCCCATATGAAGCTGAGTTCACATATATTTGTTAAATCATGCTTGTTTTATTTTTTTAAGCCTAATGTAATTCAACTGGATCACAAATGAAGGAAAAACTGATACAAATAGGCTTCAATGATCCTAAGGTTTGGTTCGCACAAGCATATAAAAAAAATCGGTCAGAGTTTTATCCAGAAAAGTGGGACAATTTTTTTCTCACTTGTTATCCATGCACAATGCCTATACAATCTGTTTTTTAACAGTATTAATCCTTTAGAAGACCATTTACAGTTTCCCATGTTACACAATTGCAACATATGTGTAAGATTCCAATACTATACCGTGGCTCCGAATGGGATCCAGTTTTTTTTTTGCTCACCCACAGAATTAAATCTTCCAATTTGTGGAAGAAACTAGTGCATCCTGTGATTGGTTAAGTGAAAAATCTCTCATCTGCATTTTCCCATTGAATAATATTGGTCCAAGTTCTGCCCATTTCTTTCACGGATAATACGTTTGTGTGAGTGAACCCTAAGGCTTTTTCACCATTTTACTCCCAAGCGCAGGTTCCAGGTTATGTGAAATGTTGTGATTCAGAAACCAGGGATTGCTGCTTGAACCTTTCCGGCACAATAATTGATACACCAGATCAGTGGGACAGATTCTATTGTAAATAATGGGATCACTCATCAATCAGTTCCCACCTTGCATTTTATCATGGAAATGGCACAAGGCCAGACATATGTGCAAGGGGGCGTAAAAAGAGTGTGCCTATCGTGAATAGATACTCAATTATACAGTAATGGCCAAAAGTGTTGGCACCCTTTAAATTGCTCAAGAAAATGTAGTATTTCTCCAAGAATATTATTGCAATTTCACGTGTTTTCTTATACACATGTTTATTTCCTTTGTGTGTGTTGGAATAATGTAAAAACAGAGAAAAAAAGACAAATTGGACATAATTTTATACAAAACCCCCAAAATGGGCTGGAAAAAATTGCTGGCACCTTTCCAAAATTGTGAGTAAGCATGTGATGCTCTTTCATACTCACCTGTGGCAAGTAACAGGTATGGCCAATATGAAAATCCAACCTGAAACAAAATAAAAAGGGAAATGTTAACTCAATAAACACAAAGGCCATGACTGTATCTAGTGTTATAGCCCAGAGCTGAAGTCACAATTTTGCTGTTTGCTATTAAAAACAGTTGACAAGCTTGTCAATAGTGATGAGCACAAGTGCTTATTACTCGAGCTTGCCTAGGGTGCTCGGGTATGCACCAAGTATCGCAGGTGCTCGAGTGACATATTCGAGTCACCACAACCGCATGTTTCATGGCTGTTAGATGGCCACAAAACTTGCATGGATTGCCTGACAAATACCAGCAATTCCAGCATGTTTTCTGTCTGTCTAACAGCAACGAAACATGCGGGTGTGGAGACTTGAACATGTCACTTGAGCAACTGCGATACTCGGTGCATGCCCGAGCACCCTAGACAAACTTGAGTAATGAGTAGTATTGAGCATTCCGATACTGCAAATATCGGGTATCGGTCGATATTCGCTGTATCGGACTTCCGATACTGAGTTCCGATACTTTTTGCATATCGAATACCGGAATCGGGAGTTCCCATACATAATGCTATACATAGTCAATACTGTAAAATCACACTGACAGCTCACAAAACACTAGATATATACACATAGAATACATATATATATATATATATATATATATATATACATGTCATTGTGACATATATATACAAATATTTATAGTTCATACACTTGCCGGCTTTTGTGAAATTACAGACCCGACATGAAATGACACATGGTTTACATACAGTTAACCATGTCATTTCATGTAGTTTGATATATGGTTTTCACTATCAATGACATGAGTGTATATGTGCAAAATTTCATACAGCTAGGGGTTAATTAAAGGTGTAAATTCGTTGAAAAAAAATGTGTGGGCTCCCGCGCTATTTTCTCCACCAGACAGGGAAAGCCAGTGAGTGAGGGCAGATAATAATAGCCTAGGGAGGGTGCATTTATTCTGTGCCCCCCCTGGCTACTAACATCTGTCCCCAGACACCCCAGAAAAGGCAAATCTATAATTAGATGCGCCCTTTCTGGCACTTAGCCCGTCTATTCCCATTGCCCTGTAGCGGTGGCTAGTGGGTTAATAATGGGTTAAAGCCACCTTGTTATTGGAAGGTGACTTTAAGCCAGGTTAATAATTGAGAGTTGTCAATTAGACAACGCTCAATTATTAATCCTATTGTATGAAATAAAATAAAAATACACTTTAATAAAAATTCATTTTAATGAAATAATCACACAGTTTTTGACCATCTTATATTTTACAGGTAATCCATGCGAAGCCCTTGTTCAGCTGTAATAAAAATAAAATAATAAAGAAACATTATTCTTACCTATCTGGTGCTCTGTCAGGTCCCACACTGTAATCCTTCACAAAGGGTTAACTGGCTTACAGCTAGCAGCACAGCTAATGCTGGCTGCTCAGCTGGAGGCCCCCGAATGAACGAGTTCCTCTCCCGGCGACAGGAGAGGAAGTGATTAGTGTGGGAAGCTTAATTGATTGCTTCCCAGGCCAGTCAGTTCAGGTCAGCCGGAGACACCGCACAGCATCAGTGACGTCAGAGGGAGTCCCGGCTGACCTGAAATGAACTGATTAGCCTGGGTTTTATTTTGCACACATACACTCATGTAATTGTTAGTGAAAACCATATATCAAACTACATGAAATGACATGGTTAACTGTATGTAAACCATGTGTCATTTCATGTCGGGTTCTGTAATTTCACAAAAGCCGGCAATTGAATTAGCACCGGCTATTATACTATGTAGAAGTGTATGAACTATACATATATAAATATATATTTATATGTCACAATGACATGTATTATATATATATATATATATATAATGTCCTTCTCAAAAAATTAGCATATAGTGCTAAATTTCATTATTTTCCATAATGTAATGATTACAATTAAACTTTCATATATTTTAGATTCATTACACACCAACTGTAATTTGTCAGGTCTTTTATTGTTTTAATACTGATGATTTTGGCATACAACTCCTGATAACCCAAAAAACCTGTCTCAAAAAATTAGCATATCAAGAAAAGGTTCTCTAAACAACCTATTACCCTAATCTTCTGAATCAACTAATTAACTCTAAACACATGCAAAAGATTCCTGAGGCTTTTAAAAACTCCCTGCCTGGTTCATTACTCAAAACCCCCATAATAGGTAAGACTAGCGACCTTACTGATGTCAAGAAGGCCATCATTGACACCCTCAAGCAAGAGGGTAAGACCCAGAAAGAAATTTCTCAACAAATAGGCTGTTCCCAGAGTGCTGTATCACGGCACCTCAATGGGAAGTCTGTTGGAAGGAAACAATGTGGCAGAAAACGCTGTACAACGAGAAGAGGTGACCGGACCCTGAGGAAGATTGTGGAGAAGGACCGATTCCAGACCTTGGGGGACCTGAGGAAGCAGTGGACTGAGTCTGATGTAGAAACATCCAGAGCCACCGTGCACAGGCGTGTGCAGGAAATGGGCTACAGGTGCCGCATTCCCCAGGTAAAGCCACTTTTGAACCATAAACAGCGGCAGAAGCGCCTGACCTGGGCTACAGAGAAGCAGCACTGGACTGTTGCTAAGTGGTCCCAAGTACTTTTTTCTGATGAAAGCAAATTTTGCATGTCATTCGGAAATCAAGGTGCCAGAGTCTGGAGGAAGACTGGGGAGAAGGAAATGCCAAAATGCCTGAAGTCCAGTGGCAAGTACCCACAGTCAGTGATGGTGTGGGGTGCCATGTCAGCTGCTGGTGTTGGTCCACTATGTTTCATCAAGGGCAGGGTCAATGCAGTTAGCTATCAGGAGATTTTGGAGCACTTCATGCTTCCATCGGCTGAAATGCTTTATGGAGATGAAGATTTCATTTTTCAGCACGACCTGGCACCTGCTCACAATGCCAAAACCACTGGTAAATGGTTTACTGACCATGGTATTACTGTGCTCAATTGGCCTGCCAACTCTCCTGACCTGAACCCCATAGAGAATCTGTGGGATATTGTGAAGAGAAAGTTGAGAGACGCAAGACCCAAAACTCTGGATGAGCTTAAGGCCGCTATCGAAGCATCCTGGGCCTCTATAACACCTCAGCAGTGTCACAGGCTGATTGCCTCCATGCCACGCCGCATTGAAGCAGTCATTTCTGCAAAAGGATTCCCGACCAAGTATTGAGTGCATAACTGAACTTTATTATTTGATGGTTTTTTGTTTTTTTTTAAAAAACACTTTTATTTTATTGGACGGTTGAAATATGTTAATTTTTTGAGACAGTTTTTTTGGGTTATCAGAGTTGTATGCCAAAATCATCAGTATTAAAACAATAAAAGACCTGACAAATTTCAGTTGGTGTGTAATGATTCTAAAATATATGAAAGTTTAATTGTAATCATTACATTATGGAAAATAATGAAATTTAGCACTATATGCTAATTTTTTGAGAAGGACCTGTATATATATATGTATTCTATGTGTATATATCTAGTGTTTACAAGGAAAGAAAGGGTTTATTTTAATTCCGATATTTCTGTCCCATTGACTTGCATTGGTTTCCGGTATCGGAATCGGCGATATCGGTCCGATCCAATCTGATCCGATATTTCCAGATATCGGAAAGTATCGCTCAACACTAGTAATGAGCTTTTGCACTTATCACTACTTGTCCATGACACACCTTTAACTTCTTCGGGTGGACTTACACGGTTATTGCTTTGTACTTTTTTTCAACGCCCCAGGAAAACCACTAGGGTGTATGCTAGATGTATGGATAGACCACCATTCCTCCAACTAAGGCAAAAAAAATAAATTGTTTAATTGGTAAAAAAAAGTAACAACGACTGAATTCTGTAACTTGGCGTATCTCAAAATAACGCATAAAAAGTGATAGCATTTTTTTATGTATATAAACTATATCCTATTATTTTTCTATGACAATTATTCAAGAACCATTACTGCCTGATTTAAAGGAATTTTAATTTGCTTAGTAAAAGTTGTAGTAGGGTGCAAACACCAGTGCATTAATGAAAGATTTTATATAAACCAGCAATTAGATTTTCTCTGTGCAAGGCGAAATGACAATGCCAATACCAATATTTGTAAATTAAAGCACTAATGTAGGGAGAAGATTTACTTAGAATATAACATGTAACGTCCGCTGTCTGGCATATGTTTATGTTCTGCTAGATATTCCCCAGACAAGGAAGTTATGTAGATATCTACGGTATTAGCCGGACATCAATAATACAAATGTTTTAAAAATAAATAGTAAAAATGTTAAAAAAATAAATAATAAAAGTAAACATGTAATAAAAATAATAATAAAATAGATAGTAATACATATAAAAATGTTTTGTTTGCAAAGTCATGTTTTATAATAATTTATTATTGTCTTTTTTGGTATTGGTCTAAATCTGCCTTTACACACAAAGGAAATAGAAAATATGTATCAGTAGATAAATATGTAAACTATACTTGGGATTGTGACGAACCCGCACCTCGCCATTCCGTCTAACGTCACTATTACGTCAGAGGGATCACGTGGTATGGTCCCCTCACTTGCACCAACGTGACGTTCCGCACACCTTAGGGATACGTTAGGTCCACATGGACCCAGGGAGGCACAGGAAGTGAGAGAATGTGGCCCACTCAGTCGCTGACATACCACAACACTCGCTCAAAACTCTGACAGGCTGAGAGGCCCCTTTTACTAGCACCAGTGAAACAAATCCTATCAGCCCGGTAGGACTGCCACCAGTTCCTCCTTATATATAAGCTCAGTCCGTTAACTGAGATTATATCAGGACAGAAACCAGCCAAGTAGCATGGAAATTTAAAACCAGCTTGATCTTTGACCATGTGTGCGGGGACACGACAGGAACCCCTCCTTCACAAGACAGCAAGCATGACAAAAAGAGTGAGAGCACATGGCCTTGCACAAGCATTTATCCCCTTGGTTGTTCACACCCATTTCGCCCCTAGCAGGGACCTTATTTCCCTCCCCGGGTGTTTCAAGCTAAATCATCCAAAACCTATGAAGGATCATAACTTCTAAACGGAAGATAATAGGGTGATGGTTCTGGCACCATCGGATCCGGCCGGGACCCCGTTATTCTTGGAGACCAAATACGGCTTTGTTACCTGGCTTCTACTAGCTGTTCTGCGTATCTCTCCACCCTAGAAGTGATCGAGACCCTGGAAGGTGTACGGGCCATTCCAGAGATCTCGAAAATGTAACCAGTGTGTGGCTGGGAAGCATGATAACTCCATATTCTCCTTAAATCTCCATATTAAATTTGCCTCTGACTGGACATAGCAGTTACACAGCGTGTGCTCCGCAGGAGGTCATCTTGTATGAGCTTGGTTGCTAGCTAGTGTGGCTGCTGAGCCAGGTGTCCTGTTACAGCTACACATTCTGAAAGAGGATTGTAAGCTGCCATTAAATCCCCCTATTCTTCACATGGGAGATTTACCTTAAAATTGAATATGGCGCCTGCATCTTAAACTATTAATAGCTTGCGACGTCTTCTCTGGATTTTTTTTTATTTCGTGAAGCTATTGAGAAATGACTATTATTGTGTGTTAGAAAACAGATGTGTGCGCATGTATGTTTAAATCCCTAAGGTTGAAAAATATTGAATTTATATATGAAGTATTTTGTATGATTACTCCACTGAGAAGTTTGCACTGTATGCGTTGTCATTCTTGTTTTACCTGCACACTGTATATAGCTTTTACTAGAACATTACTGATTCATTGAAATTCATTGAAGATACACAGCGGGCACCAGGAGATGATTCTACCACTGGCCCAGCTACTGACACAATAAAACGCTCTTTTTGCCTGGCAGAATACATTCTAATTATTGTGTAGTATATCTAAATAGTATTCTGTAAACTTATGAATCATTTTACATTTCTCTTTACTAGCATATTACAACAGGGTTGTTGCATGTGACATGACATGTGATGAGTATTGACACATTCACCAAGTAGTTCCCAGTTGACAAGTATATTTCAAGAACAACTTCATTATACTAAAGTAGTTCATTGTCTCAATCAGAGGAAAGAAATCCTCAATAGTATTAGTCCCCTCAACAAAGCCCCATCTCACAGAACTCAAGTGGATTACTCAAAGTAATCTCACATATAAAAACAAGGATTAATCTGTGGAGCACTTAGCTGTGTTACAGCCTACACCTCCAATTTAATGATTAATTCACTTTAACCTATTAATTTAATAGCATTAGTGTAAAACAGGAGGCATCACTATTAAAGATGATTTGTATGGTTCCCCAAAGTATCTTCTGAAGGACCCATTGATGAATGATACAGATAGTTGTGGATTCAATAAGTGTTGTTTGCAATATACTGTACTTTTATGTCAAGATCTAGTTACACTGAATAATGTGCAGAGCTAAATGAGTATAGATGAGCAACATGCTTACTGGTTGTTGGTCATTTAATAACTAATGATGAGCGAACGTGCTCGGATAAGGTGTTATCCAAGTATGCTCATGTGCTGAGTGTCTTTGGCGTGTTCAAAAAATATGTTCGAGTCGCCGCAGTTGCATGTTTTGTGGCTGCTCAACAGCTGCAACACATGAAGTGTTATGTGGTCTGTGAATATTTCTGTGATCTCTTAAAGTTAACTAAAGCTTTTAAAAATTTTGTAGGCTTTCATTTCTCAGACTTACAGTGTTATGTGGTCTGTGAACATTTCTGTGATCTGTAAAACTGCTATAAAAGCTTCTGACAATTTTGTAGGCTTCCATTTCTCAGACATACAGTGTTACCTTGTCTGTGAATATTTCTGTGATCTCTAAAAGTGAGCATAAGCTTTTAAAAATGTTGTAGGCTTCTATTTCTCAGACATACAGTGTTATGTGGTCTGTGAACATGTCTGTGACCTCTAAAAGTGAACAAAAGCATTGAAACATTTTTCTGGATTGAATTTTATTGTCATCCATACACTTGACCAATTTTTTTTTTTATTAAAAATGAACTTGGTTTTCAAGTGACTTAGCAATTAAAAAATGTGTAAGGCATGCTTTAAGGGATGGGAAAGTGGAAGTGCTGACGATGGTGCACACAGTTGCCGAGGAAGTGAGGCAGGTGTGACTACACCTGTTGCTGGAGCACAAGAAACATGCCCATCCACGACACGTAGGTTCCTGTCTCACTATACAGGAAGGTATGGTACACCACTTCTAAAACCAGAGCAGTGCGAGTGGTCAGTTTGATAGCAGCCTTGGAGCACCACAAAGTCTTCCACACAGTTAAGTATCACCAGTCTAAAGTCTGTATCACTTAATCCTCACCATGATCCTCCTTCTTCTCACCATGTTTTGTCCCAGGAGACTAGTGATCTCACATTAGGACACTCCGAGGAGCTTTTTAAAAACATCATTTTTTGATTGTGGACTCTCAAACTGCATGGTCCAAGATCGATAGGAGGATATGCTGTTTAGTGATGCACAAACCTTGAAGCAACCACCGCCACAAGAACATGACTGTGGGGAACAGCAAATATAAGTTAAGTAGGAAGATGATGATGAGACACAATTGCTGCTAAGTCTTGTTGTTGTCAAGTCACAAAGTCAGGAGGACCAGGGTGCGGTGGTGGAAGATGAGGTGGTGGATAACGAAGTCACCGACCCAACCTGGGAAGCTGACATGCAGAGCGAGGCTTGCAGCACTGTGGGGAAGAAATTGGCAGCACCATAACAGACAGAACGAGGCAGTAGGGTGACCAGAGGGAGATGGCGGGCAACTGTTCCGCAGAGCCAGTCCTGAATTTCTCCGTCAAAGAGATAGCTGTTCCCCAGTCTGGGACTTTTTTGAAAGAGAGTTCTGAGACAAAAAAATGGCCATTTGCAACCTGTTCCATGCAAAGATCAGCAGGGGCCTGACCACTAAGAATCTAACCACCACCAGCATGATCAGGCACATGTCATCTAAGCACCTGACTCGGTGGGCCGAATGCCTGGATCCACAATTGGTTACACCACTGACTCTTCCCCTGTGCTAGGTGCTTCCCAATCCCCTGTCCAAAACACTGGCACATATGCCTCCTGCACGGCACCTATCCCTGCACATTCTGACTTACCATAATCATGTACCTCCAAATCTTTGTCCCAGCCCAGCATACAGCTGTTCCTACCTCAGGCCTTGGAATGAAAAAGAAAGTTCCCAGCAACCCACTCACAGGCCCAAATGCTAAACGGACACATTTCCAGGCTGCTTACCATTGAAATGTTGCTAATTTAAGAAATGACGCGCACTCTGTCTAATAGGTGAGGTGCTGGCTGAACCTGGACCAAGTCCAGAAAGTTGTCATAAAAGGAAAACAGCCGCACTCAAAATAGTGATTTGCTTGAATGCAAGTGAAAACATTTATTAAATTCACCACAGAAAGGCATGACGAGATAACAAGGTAACGTTTCGACCCGATCACGGGTCTTTATCAAACCTCACTTTAAGTAAAAGGAGGAATGGCTGAGAGGAGCCAGGAGTAAACCAAGGCAGAGGGAATACAAGAACCAGCTGGGGCTTATTGTATTAGCAGGGCAGACCATTCAAATGTTGCCATTTAGGCTATGGTTCCACGGTCCGGAACCATAGCGCTTTGGACGGAGCGGAAATTCCGCTCCGTCTAAGCCCCGCCCCCTTTCTGACGCGCGATCTTTCCGGAGGTGTTCAGGACACCTCCGGAACACCTCCGGAAAGAGCGCAGGGCTACATAGCCCTGTGTTAATTATGTTGCGGCGACGCACCGTCGCCGCAATACGCGAGGACATGCTGCGGTCTAAAAAGACGCGCCGCATGTCCGTTTACGCAGGTCTGCCACCTGCGTATTGTTACGCATAGTGGAGACGGGATTTCTTGAAATCCCCTCCACTATGCTGTAACATCTGGACGCTGCGTGTTTGGCGCTGCGCCAGCGCACAGCGCCAAACACGCAGCGTTTCCTGACCGTGGAAACTCACCCTTAGGCTGTTAGACAAGGAGGATTTCCGCCAACTTAAAATCTTGCCTTATAAACAAGTCGTTATACAGGAAAAAAATGTTTCTTAACATTTTTTTCCCGTAAAATGCAGTTTCTTATCGGTTTGGAATGTTTCATTGTCACTCCTTAAATTGGAGTGAAAGTGTGACTACATTGTTCTAGTCATCAACCTGGAAGTCAGAGATGCTTCAAGGGGTCTTCCCCATGCTGTTCTCCTTCTATTCTGCACTTTTCACATCCATTGGAACATTTTCACTGCCATCCAGACCTCTTTATAGGGTCTGCCGGAAGAAAACTTAGCTTTCCCATTGACTCCCGTTATGCGAAACTAAAATGTACTATCAGTATTAGGAATTGCTCCTTTTGAGCAACGAGAACCCGAGCATTTTTGTCCTTTCTCATCCCTACCTTAAACTAAACTCTTCCATTCCAAATTGAGCAAAAAGGCAAAGGAAAGTGAACTTAAACATGACTTCTCTGTCAAATATTAATCAATCATAGAGTACATTTTAAAATTTATATTTTGGCAGTGAACACAGAACTGTTGTCATATTTTTGAATTACATTTCTGAAGGCAGCTGAATTTTAGGACCAGATAAAATATTGTGATGTGCCGATGGGTGCTACTTACTGCTATATCCCTAAGATGCTCTACACTACTGAAATTAACAGACTATTGTATGTCACATATACTACTTTATTTTAAAGGGGTATTCTTAAAATCAAAATGTATGAATAGAGGATCACCTCCTGGTCCCCAATGCTCCTGAGAATGGGGCTCTGGATCCCAAGAATCGACTTGTCTTTTATGGAGCAGAAATGCACATGCTTGACCTCTGCTCTGGTTATAGTTTATGGCACTGCTGGATAAAGCCAAGGATGGCCCTCAGCTATGGTCTGTGGATAACTTTTGATTCATTCTTGGAATACTCCTTTATAAGCACTACCAATTAGTAACATAGCTGGTCCCTGAAATTACTCCATGTCAATGGCTGCTCATAAAAAAACATCTGAACAACGTCATTATATTATAATGCTTATTTACTGGAATTTTTCATTCTTGGAACTTACGGTATGTACTGTATCAGGCAAAATGTATGAGGCAAAATGAATGCTCAATGCCTCAATTGCCTATTTTTTACATGGCAACTTGGCACTATAATATATTTACAGGTCTTGTATAAACCAATCTTTTTGACTTTGTGCCTATTCTAGTTATTCAGACATGTAGTTTTCTGTTTGGACTATATTTCACAACATATATAGAATATATTGCACTAGCCACACTACCAATTCCAATGGTTTTCAACTTTGTATTAGTTTTGTCTATTTACTAGTAATTACACCCATAACTGCATAAAAGTGATTCCACAGCTCACAGCGGTCTATGCAAACTGACAAAGAGGAAAAAAGAGGTGCAATAGAATCCAAGGGCTTACAATCTAATACTGCTATTCCTATTAGAACCTTTAAAGCAGGGGTCTCAAACTGCATTCCTCGAGGGCCACAAACTGCGTGTTTTCAAGATGTCCTTAGCATTGCACTAGGTGCTGGAATCATTATCTGTGCAGGTGATTAAATTATCACCTGTGCAATACAAGGAAATCCTGAAAACATGACCTGTTTGCAGCTCTTGAGGAATGCAGTTTGAGACCTCTGCTTTAAGGTCATGTTCACACATTCAGTATTTGGTCAGTATTTTACATCAGTATTTGTAAGCCAAAATCAAGAATGGAACAATCAGAGGAAAAGTGCCGTATTTTTCGGATTATAAGACGCACTTTTTCCCTCATCTTTGGGGGGAAAATGGGGGTGCGTCTTATAATTCAAATATACATTACCGGCCGCGGTGGAGCTGGATCCCAGGGTCGCTGCTGGAGGAGGCAAGAGTGTCGCGTTGCTGCAGGCTGCAGGCTGGGATGAGAGGGTGTTTGGAGGTGCAACACTGCGGGTGTTCGGTGGTGTGGGGGCTCTGCCAACATTTTATGAAAGCCTGGGACCCCCGGACTCAGGAGTGAACCTAGCCTCTGTGCTGCCTGAGGAGAAGTGCAGAACGGCGCCCCCCCACCCATAGTAAAAAAATTTAAAACCGGTAGAAATTAATTTAGTTCATATCCTGTAAAAATGAGGACAATAGTGGACATTTTAATTTAGAGAAATAGAAAAAAAGATGTCCAAACACAAGGATGTCACATGATCACACACACATACAAGAACCGCACAGAAGAATCCAGAACAAGAGTCCTTAATGGCAATGGCAGGCCTGGCATAAGCATACAGACACACAATGATGGCTGCAGAGCGGTGGTCCTGATGGCAGACACAGTCCTGCATCCTTATAGCACACACACAGGGGCAGGCACTGATTGCCAAACTATTATCTCTGGCACAGGCCTACAAAACTCTGAGTAGCTCCAGTGTGGCGGCTGCCTGACACTGACTTGTCAGACATGTCCACCATGCAGCACCGTCCACACACCATATGCAACGACCGGCAGTCTGAGCATCAACAAGCCGCCACTGCACTAAACTGGTAAAATAGCACGTCTTCCCAAACAGACCATACCTCCTTCTCCCTAAACGCTTAGCCAATCACTAGTGCCGCACACAGGTCTGTCCGGAGCTAATAGCAGGGGCCTTCCTATTGAGTTGAGTAAGTGATGTGAGAGCGGGTAGGGGGACGAGCGCAATCGACGCTCAGGAGAAACAGGAGAAACATAGCTGAATGCCTGTATGTACCAAGGGCAGCATTGGATGTGGTGTGTAACTTATGGGCAATCAGTCCTGCAGCAGAGACGCATGTGAAAGGGACAGTGCATCCTGCACCAAGGCGTACAAGGAGATCATGGGGCACCGAAGCAGAAGTTCTCATGGCTCCCTGTGAGGTAGGGACGCCACCATCTTGGATAGGGCCTATACCAGCCTCCATTTTGTCTGTTCACAGAGCCACAGGCTGCTAACTGCACAGGGCCTGTTAGCATATTCAATACGACAGGGTTTGATGTCCACTGTGAATCAAAAGGGCTTTAGTATGCTAAGTAATTCAGGCCCATGTTTGAATGGCAAGGTCTTTAGTATGGAAACGAGTTAGGAGCCAAGCCAGCATGGTGAATAGTAAGGTTTGTTAGCATGGTAATGAGATGCCTGGGGGCTTTAATTAGACTATACCTTTCAGCAAGACCATGAAAACACATCTAGTGTATATCCCAGACACGAAGGCTCTGTTCTAGGATTATGAATTATGAGCACATCTTTGTAGGTACATTCTCATAAAAATATCTGTGTGACCTGGCGGACCTCGGGCATTTGATGGTGCAACTCCCGAGTCGGTGATGGCTTGGGGGGCTGAGATATAGAGATTGGCCATCCACAATGACCCAATCGGGCCAGGTTTGATATCCATGCGACAGGCAAAACATACTGCATCCGCTGGTACCTCTCGTGTCCTGATCCGATCGTCCTGGAGAAAGTTAACCCCTTTGCTAGATATTGGGAATAAATTCTGCAGGGGGGTAAGGGTGGAGATTATCATCCCACCCTCGGACACTAAGGGGAGGGACCTAGCAGGGTTAAGAACTGTGAGCTAAGGGCAGACCAGATCCATTCTCACAGCCGCAAGAAGCAACAAGGGACAGACCTGCCAAAGGAGCAACAGCACACGTTTTGGGGGACTGTCTAGCAACTAAGACTTTTACCTGTGGATCACAGAGCTTCCTACCTCCACATGTCCCTACAACCTGGTAATATTGACCTCTAGCTAATACCTCTAAGCCTTGTACCATTATTGTTGTATTTTACTCTGACTGCAAATCCATTGTAATTCCGTTGTATAGCTTACTGTTATGTTAGGTAACTGAGGAGGACAGGAACAACAGCCGGGCAGCCGAACACTGAGATGTTGGTAACTAATGCGTTGCAGATTCCTAAACTAACCACACAACCTAGAGGTAGCCGTGGAGCGTTCCTACGTTGATCCTAGACGCCTCGTCACAGCCTGAGAGATAACTACACCTAAAGGCAGAAAGATGAAAGCTATCTGCCCCGGAGCAGATCCCCAAAGAAAATAGGAAGCCCTCAAACATGTAATGGCGGTTAGACAAGAAGAAAGCACGGACACAGACAGAAAATAGAATGAGCAAATGCTGGGGCCACAAGCTGACTAAATAGGATAGGACAGGAGAGATTACTTTCTGCAACCCAGAAAACCCTACAAAAATCCAACAATTCTGATTACAAAAATACTGAGATCACACGATCTCGCCACCCACTAAATCAGATCTCAGTTTGAACAAAACCAAGCCGCAGCCGCTGAAAAAGCAGGAAAAGCAAAGGAAAAACAACAGTGGCTACAGACAAACTGTGAGGAGCACAGGCCCCAGGAGGGGACCCCGCTGTCCTCCACAAATGTGCAGAAAACTATGCAAATAGCAAGCACAAAAAGAAAAGCAGAAAATATCTTATCTGAGAGCAGCAGACGCAGGCAAGACACCAGCAAACTTCCAAATGAACCAGGAACCACAATTGAGACCAGAACAATTGATCACCGGTGACCATCATGGGAGGGAACCTCCCTTATATCAGTCCAGTCAGTGATCCCAGATTGCCATTCCTCGCTGGAATGTTCAGTACTGTCTGTAACCACCAGAGGGAGCCTCTGCTCATTCACAACAGCTTACTGTATATTTCTGTAATTATCTAGTGCGCCCTTAAGGCAATTAAACCATAAAATTAATCTTGGGCTGATGCTTTTACTCTGATCACGAATCTTAGAATACCCAGTGGGTAACAGGACACCCTCCCCGGCGGCCATTTGCTCTAAGTGCAGTTCCCTTACTGACCTGAGAGAGAAAGGGGGCGACGGAGAGCTGTGCCTGTGGAGTTACGTCACATTGGTGAGGTGGAAGGACGGGGGCCGTCCTTCACACTCCCCCTTCCAAACAAAAAAAAACTGTCTAGGTCACATAGGTACAAATCTCACAACTTTGCTGCCGTTGCAAACTAATTTTCCTCTTATTGAAGCCCCCAGATTCCTCTTTCATTGCCCCCATAAAGAATGATGCCAACAAAGGTGCCACACAAACAATATGACCCCCACAGTGATTCCTCCACAAGCACAGTATGATGACCTTACTGTACCCCCTCAACTATCCCACCACAGTATGATCCCCAACTGTGAGCCCCATACAGCCTTCCATACTATATAAAGGACCTACGTACAGTATAATGGCCCCCAACACAGCCCTCCATAAAGTATAAAGGCTTCCTCATAGTCCTTCAAGTATTATCATGCCCCCCACAAATCCCTCCAAATATTATAATTACTTTCATATAGTATAATTGGCTTCATATAGTCCTCCATATATTATAATGCACCCCCACAGTCCTTCATATATTATAATGCATCATCCATAGTCTTCCATATAACATAATGCATCCCCATAGTCCTCCTTATACTATAATTCACTCCTCAGAGTCCTCCATATAGCATATTGCCAGCGTGCGATATTGTATCAAAGGCAAGGATACAATTTTTGACATGTATGAACGTCAAAGGTGGTAAAGGGGTTACATTACATTATACACTTGTATACAGCACACATATACTGGACAACACATACTCATTACATACACATCATACAGTCACACAGACACACACATCATACATGTCCTTCGTACACACATGCTATATAACAGATGCACAGCAGGTACACATCATATACACAGAACATGCATACAGGACAAGTATATATACACACACACTTCAGTATACTCAAAATATATCTAAACACACAGACACAACCCCCCCACACACATACAACACACAATAAACACACAGACACACAACCCACTCACATGCACACACGCAGACACAACCCACACACAGTTAACAGAAACACAACCCACACGGACACACAACAGACAACCTACATACCACACAGAGAGACACAGAGACCACACAGAGAGACACAACCCATACACCACACAACACAGAGACACAACCCACATGCAACACACGCAGACATACCACAGACACAACCCACATCACAAAGACACACAACACACCACAGACACAACCCACACAACACACACACAGAGACACAACTACACACAAATACACAGAGACACAACCCACACACACAAAAGAGACACAACCCAAACACACAGCCCACACACAGACACAACCCCCACTCAGACACAACTGACAGACACAATCATAACCCACACAGTCAACACAGAGACACAACACACACACCACACAGAGAGCACAACCCATACATCACACAACACAGAGACACAACCTACACACAAATACACAGAGACACAACCCACACACACAAAAAGAGACACAACCCAAACACACAGCCCACACACAGACACAACCCCCACTCAGACACAACTGACAGACACAATCATAACCCACACAGTCAACACAGAGACACAACACACACACCACACAGAGAGCACAACCCATACACCACACAACACAGAGACACAACCTACACACAAATACACAGAGACACAACCCACACACACAAAAAGAGACACAACCCAAACACACAGCCCACACACAGACACAACCCCCACTCAGACACAACGACAGACACAATCACAACCCACACAGTCAACACAGAGACAACACACACACCACACAGAGAGCACAACCCATACACCACACAACACAGAGACACAACCCACACACCACACAGAGAGCACAACCCATACACCACACAACACAGAGACACAACCCACACACAAGCTGACACACCACAGACACAACCCATACCACACAGACACACAACACACCAAAAACACAGATACAACCTACACACAAAGACAAATACAGACACAATCTACACACACGCAGACCCAACCCACAGAGAGACACAACCAACACACACACACAACCCCCACACACAGACACACAACCACAACCCACACCAGAGGTGTATCTAGGCTTTCTGGCACCCAGGGCAAGAATTCGGTTTGGCGCCCCCCCCAAAGCACATATGTGATTTGCACACTTAGTCATGTACCGATGAGCTGCTCTCCCTAATGCTCTCAATGTTCAGTGAAAAACTGAGAGAAGCAGGAAAAGAAACTCGTTGTCACAGGACCATAAGTATGAAAATCGCATATAAGTGAAGTGTCCATGTGATGACTACTGGAACCTGCAGAGCTAAATCCTGACATTGCAGCTTCTGAATTCTCACAACGAATGCACTGCACACTGTTAAGATTCTCCTTTACCGGTGGCGAGAGTGCACCATCATGTTAGCACAAGCATGCGTTTTGTATACTTCTGGGCACTTTCCGACTAGACATGCCCGGCCTCGCTCTGTTCATTTTCATTGAGTGAGGCCACACATGTCTAGTAAGCACGTGACTGCATGTATGTAAATTACCGACACGAGAGAATCCTAACAGTGTGCAGTGAGCACTGTGAGAATTCTGAAGTCTGCAGTCACATAGAATGTCTGCAGACTCAGCATAAACCTGAACAACCCCTTTATTGCTCCTAACATAAATAAAAACATGAGAATTAGTCAGTTTCACAAATAATATTTACATCCAGGTACCTCATAGATGACGTCGTCTCTGGAGTCGTTCTCCTTTTCTTCTTCTTGTCCAGATCCCATGATGAGTTTTCTCATCCACAGCCGTCTCTGCAGACCTCCATCTTCTCCGCTCTTCTGCACCAACTCTCCCCACGATGCCCTTAAAGACAGAAGAGTCATTATAATGCTCCTGAATAAAAATATCTGCAATATACTGTCGCCTCACACTATTCCCCTCCCTCCTCACACTGTCTCCTCTCACATCCCCCTGTTCAGCATACTGTCTCCTCATATATTTACCCCCTCACTCTCTATACTGTCTGCTCACACATACCCCTCACTCCCCATACTGTGTCTGCACACATCCCATCACCCTCACTCCCCATACTATGTCCTCATACATTCACCCGTTCGCTCCCCATACTGTCTGCACCCATCCCTCATACTGTTTCCTTATACATACTCTTCAGTGTCCTCAAATCCCCCCACACACATTAAATCCCCATCCCCATTCCAAACCCCCCCATAAGTTAAATGCCCCCATCCCCCACTCCAAATCCCCCCACACACATTAAATCCCCCCATCCCCATGCCAAATCCCCCCACACATAAAGTACCGCCCATCTCCACTCCAAATCCCCCACACATAAAGTACCCCCATCTCCACTCCAAATCCCCTCACACATAAAGTACCCCCCCATCTCCACTCCAAATCCCCCACACATAAAGTACCCCCACCCACACTCCAAATCCCCCCACACATAAAGTACCCTCCCATCCCCACTCCAAATCCCCCCACACATAAAGTACCACCATCCCACTCCAAATCCCCCCACAAAAAAAGTACTCCCCCATCCCCACTCTAAATCCCCCCCACATTATGTACCCCCGTTAATCTTTGGTGGTTTCTTCAGCTCCACAGTGGAGCACACTTACCCCCAGAGCAGGTCCCACTTCTGCGCGCCGCTGGCTAGTGACGTCAGCAGCTAGTGACGTCAGCAGCGTGATCAAATGACTTGATCACGCAGCTGGCGTCGCTCTGACCCAGCGGTCAGAGCTTCAATTGTACTGGCGTCTGTATAGACGCCAGTACAATTGATCCCTGGGAACCGGCACTCAGCAGCTTCTCTGTGCCGGCTGTCAGCTTGACAGCCGGCACAGGGAACGCCGACTCCCAGGCCGGGGCGGCAGAATGCAGCCGCAGTGGAGACACTGCGTACCGCCGCATTAGGAAAAAAGCTGCCAATCAGTATTGAGGCGGGGTTATCCTAAGCTCCTGACTATGATGGACTATATTACAGGAGGTCTACTAGTCCTCTAGTGATAATCTCCTGCTCATAAAGCTGTGATTTTATCAAAGCTATAGCCAGCCACCCAGTAAGTAACACATCATAGGAATCAGAGTTTATGTCTCTGCTCCATGCTGCACTCAGATTAGTAGCAAAAACCTAGTGACAAATTCCCTTTAAAATAAGCCTTTCTTAGGCTGCTTCAGACGTCTGTGCAAAATGGTCCGAGCTTGAATTGACCATGGCTCTCTCGACCTGATATTCACAGGCTCATAGACATATATGAAGCTGTCATGCTCAGATCAGGAGACTTGCGGTCCATTTTTTGCATTGTGGTCCGCGGACCTTTAGCAGCCCTTAAACCGCTCAATTTTCTCTTGCGTCACGTTCATTATTTCCTTGCTATCCTTTATGCCCTTTCATTGGTGTCAGGCAGATCATTATAAATATCTACTTGTCTATTAAGTCTTATAAGACTAAGCAGTGTATATTTTTTTCCTTTAGACTTGTGTGTTGATTTTGTACGCTGTTTGGTCGCACATTGCAAACTACACATTCCTAGAGGGCTCTTGGTGAATTGTGTTCTCTTCTGAGTCACGCCTCAGTTCTTTGCATTGTCTAGCCACTATTAAAAGTCACTCATTTGTCACTCCACGAAAGAAAGAAGTATTCACTGCTGTGTACATTTGCATGATGCTGGCAGTGCGTGAGGGCCAGATGTTGTGTGGTACAAGCCTATGTTCTTACTAAGGTACCGAATATTTGTTATACTGACTGTGCTTTCATTATATTTCATACATCCCTAAATGAATAGATCTTCCATTTTTTTCCACATTTGCAAGCACAACGTACTGGCTTTTCTCAAAAAGAATAGTTGTGACACGGGTTTACCTTGTTCTGTTTTTCAAAGCAGCTAAAAGCTAAGTAATTCTCCGAAAATAGTGATAGAATGGGCGATTAAAACAAAATGTACCATTTTCCAATACTGTTTGCTATTCACCCTGCCTCCTATTTGTTTTCTAACTGTAAATATGTCCGTTACTCCTTTCGTATTATGCCTAATACACTTTGTAAGGAATCACAGAGTCATGGCATCATTTCAGCACATAAAATCCTATTGTGAATGTGGCCTCAATTACTGAAAGGTCAGAGAGAGTATAAAGGAAAAAGGAAGCAAAGAGTATTGAGTTTTACTGTAAAATAGTCATACTGTTTAGTAATAGAAAAAGTAAAAAGCTCACCAGCTCTGCCAATAGTTTGCCGACCGGGCTCTATGTATCGACCAGAATTTGCCGTATCCGGCTGGGAGAGTCAGCCCAAACAGGTAAGAAGGGAAGTCCAACACAACCATTCGTTGGTAAAAAATTATTCCATTTTATTAGTAATCCATTAAAATTAGAGGAAGAAAAAAGTTGAAGAATATTTAAAAAATTCTTACCCCCCTTAACCATAGCATGGGCGGTTGGGCTATGCTTAAGGGCGGTTGTTCCGCTTGAAACGCATAAGGCTGGGTTCACATTGCGTCAATGGCAATGCGCTGACGGCATCCGTTACATAGCGGCACTAACGCTATGTAACGGATGCATTAGCGCACCCACTGACTGCCATTATGTAGCGCATTGTAACGAATGTCATAATCAGTTGCGTTAGCGCAGTCCGTTTAACACATGCATTGAGCGGACTGCACTAACGCAATGTGAACCTAGCCTAAGGGTTTTTAAAATTTTCTTCACCAACTTTTTTCTTCTTCTGATTTGAATGGATTACTAATAAAGTGGAATAATTTTTACTAAAGGATGGTTGTGCTGGACTTCCCTTCTTCTTACCAGTCATACTGTTTAGGCTGTGTTCACTTCATGTTTTCGCTCTATGCTTAGCATGTTCCTTGGAAAGCTCCTGACATGCTAAACTTGTCCATACAGCTCTAGCTCCAGATGAAGGTGTACTTTTGGCCTTCAAATCTCAGAACAGTATAGTCCTGTTGCAAAATGTTTAAAGGGAATCTGTCACCCTAAATTGGCGGGATATTTAAATGATGGCAGTCAGGTCAGATGGGCGGTGTTTTGGGTACTTGCCTTAACATGTTGTTCGCCGCTGTCTCCATTATTTCTGGGAATTGCAGTCGTTGCCCTCCATATAACGCGCCTGCGCATTGCAATCTGCGGGCAAAGCATACTGCGCGTGCGCAATTCAAGATTGCAATGCGCGGGCGCGTTATATGGAGGGCAACGACTACAATTCCCAGAAATAATGGAGACAGCGGCGAACAACATGTTAAGGCAAGTACCCAAAACACCGCCCATCTGACCTGACTGCCATCATTTAAATAACCCGCCAATTTAGGGTGACAGATTCCCTTTAACAAAGTCCAAAAAAGCCTATGTGTGACAGAGGTCATTGTATGTCATAGATCTCAGTCAGTTAAAACAGATTCTTCAGGGAACTCTAGGAGCATCGCTCCTCATTTATGGACAGTTGTCATGAAGCCTCTCTGTGACAGCAGAAGTATTTACAGTATTCTGGTTTTCTATAATATGGCCGCCCTGCCCACACACCTATCACCTATGAATAGTGACTTAAAGGGAATCTGTCACCCTAAATTGGCGAGATATTTAAATGATGGCAGTCAGGTCAGATGGGCGGTGTTTTGGGTACTTGCCTTAACATGTTGTTCGCCGCTGTCTCCATTATTTCTGGGAATTGCAGTCGCTGCCCTCCATATAACGACCAGTTTTTGCTATTCTTTTATTTTCGCTGCTCCCCTGAATATTGCGTATTTTTTGTTTTCTTATTTTTAAATCCTCCATATGGTTCCAGAGATATGGGATTTTTATTTACTGATAATTTTTATGGTCTTTACCAAAGGGGCGTGACTCACAGGATTCTCTGGGGGTGTGGTTTTAGGCTGTAACGCCCCCTTGGTGAACATCATAAAAATTATCACTAATTAAAAAGGCCCGTGTCTCTAGAAACATACAGCGGATTTAGGCTATGTGCACACGTTGAGGATTTTTCGCGGTTTTTTTCGCATTTTTGCGGCGGTTTTAAAAAACGCATGCATTAAGCATCCTATGATTAGAATGCATTCTGCAATTTTTGTGCACATGGTGCGTTTTTTTCGCGGTAAAAAAGCAGCATGTTCATTAATTTTGCGGTAAATTTGCAGATTTCCCGCTATATTATTGACCCTAGGATATTCAGGAAAAAACTGCAAAAAATCCGCAAAAAAAAAAAGCGCTAAAAAACGCGCAAAAAAAGCGTCCGGATTTCCTGGAAAAAGTCCGGTTTTTCTCAGGAAATTTCTGCAAAGATTCCTCAACGTGTGCACATAGCCTTAAAGGTAAAACAAAAAAGAAAAATAATCAGGGGAGCAACTAGCATAAAATAAGAGCAAAAGCTAGTGTTTTTTGATCTGGCGACAAGTCCTTTTTCAGTTTAAAGGCTTTGTCCGGAATGAACATATTGATGACTTATCCAATGGATAGCTCATCAATATGAGATCTGTAAGATCCAACACTCAACATCCTCACCTATCTACTATGATCAGCTATGGCAGTAGCCAGATGTAAAGAATGTACAGTCATGGCCAAAAGTTTTGAGAATGACACAAATATTATATTTTCACATGATCAGCTGCCCTCTGGTTTTTATGTGTGATTGACAGATGTTTTTATCAAAGACAGAAATATAATTGCAAACATATGAGTAACAAAAGCTTATATTGACAGTTAAAGAGTTAATGCAGCAAGTCAATATTTGCAGTGTTGACCCTTCTTCTTCAGGACCTCTGCAATTCTCCCTGGCATGCTCTCAATCAACTTCTAGACCAAATCCTGACTGATAGCAGTCCATTCTTGCACAATCAATGCTTTCATTTTGTCAGAATTTTTAGGTTAACAGAAGAGAAACAATGATGCCAAGCACCAGCCTCCTTTTAAAGTGTCCAGTGGTGTCATTCTTACTTAATCATGACAGATTGATCTCCAGCCATGTCCTCATCAACACCCACACCTGTGTTAATGGAGCAATCACTGAAAAGAGGTTAGCTGGTCCTTTTAAGGCAGGGCTGCAATGATGTTGAAATGTGTTTTGGGGGATAAAGTTCATTTTCTAGCCAAATATTGACTTTGCAAGTAATTACTGTTAAGCTGATCACTCTTTATAACATTCTGGAGTATATGCAAATTGCCATTAGAAAAAGTGAAGCAGTAGACTTGGTAAAAATTAATATTTGTGTCATTCTCAAAACTTTTGTCCATGACTGTACAGAGCCAGAACAGTGCAGCGCCACACATTGTTTAGTGGCCGATCCTGGGTACTGCATGTTATTGCCTATTCAAGTAAACGGGAGATGAAGTGCGGTACCTGGGAGCAGCCACTAAACAATGTATGGCGCCGTGCTGTTCCAGCTCTGTACATTGCTTGTATCCAGCTGCTGCCAGAGCAGATAACAGCAGATTATTTGAGGTGCCAGGCAAACCTCCGCTGATCTGATCTAATTTGTGATATGAATTGGTCATGAACATGTTGGCCCTGGGCTTTAAAGCAGTGCTGTCCTGCTGTTTGTTTTCTATAATTATTTGCTGCTTTTGTGCTAACTCCATCTTTGACATGTTCCCATTTAGAGCAGTGACTTTAGCTTTACACTGCAGCATTATTGTCCTGTATGGTTACTTTACAGAAGCACAGGGCCCCACAAGCTTCCTAGTATGTTAGCTGATGACGTTGAGATGTTTTTTTTTTTCTTACAAAATATATTTATTTTGTTTTAGCCCCACTAATAGGCTATTATACCTTGGGCTGTTTACCCTCATATTTAACTCTTCTTGTCTCCCACATTACATGCATATTTACAGTGCCGGACTGGGGTGCTAAGGGCCCAACAGAAACATTGACTTTTGGGGCCCACTTTTCACCTGCATATAAATATTACACTAACCCTGTTCACAAATTTACCTACTGTATATATACTCATGTATAAGCCGACCCGTGTATAAGCCGACCCCCTAATTTTGCCACAAAAAACTGGCAAAACTTATTGACTCGAGTATAAGCCTAGGGTGGGAAATTCAGCAGCTACTGGTAAATTTTTAAAAATAAAAATAGATACCAATAAAAGTAAAATTAATTGAGACATCAGTAGGTTAAAGGTTTTTGAATATCCATAATGAATCAGGAGCCCTATATAATGCTTCATACAGTTCATGGTGGCCCCATAACAAGCTCCATACAAAAGACTCCCCATATAACGCAGCATAAAGGTTAATAGCACCATAAGATGCTCCATAGAATAATATGCCCCATATGCTGCTCCATAAAGATTATGCCCCCATAAGATGCTCCATATATTTTATGCCCCATATGATGCTCCATAGATTATGCCCCCATAAAATGCTCCATAGATTATGCCCCCATAAGATGCTCCATATATTTTATGCCCTATATGATGCTCCATAGATTATGCCCCCATATGATGCTCCATAGATTATGCCCCATAAGATGCTCCATAGATTATGCCCCATATGATGATCCATAGATTACGCCCCCATATGATGCTCCATAGATTTTTCCCCATAAGATGCCCCATAGATTATGCCCACATATGATGCTCCATAGATTATGCCCCCATAAGATGCTCAATAGATTATGACCCCATATGATGCTCCATAGATTATGCCTCCATAAGATGCTCAATAGATTATCCCCCATAAGATGCTCCATAGAATAGGCCCCATATGCTGCCGCTGCAAATGAAAAAAAAAATGACATACTCACCTCTTGTCGCTGGGGACCAGGTGCCGGTGTCCTGAGCAGGCGGGGACGCCGGCACGCTATGGGGGCCAGGTGCCGGTGTCACCGCTGGCTCAGGGCCCCCGCACTTGAGATATTCACCTGTCCCCTGTCCACCGCTGTGCTTCGCTGTCTTACGGGCCCTCCGTCAGTGAGTGCTCAGGCAGAGGGCGTGGCGCACACTGACTATGTCATCGCACCCTCTGACCAGAACATCGCAGCCAGAAGATGCGGAGGAGAGAGCGGTGCGCAGCGGTGGACTGGGGACAGGTGAATATCGCATATACTTACCCCTATACTTGGAGCATCTCTGCAGCCCCCCTGCATCTCTGCAGTCTCCGGCAGCTATTCCTTCCTTCAGCGGTCACGTGGTACCGCTCATTAAAGTCATGAATATGCGCATATTCATGACTTTAATGAGCGATACCACATGACCGCTGAAGGAAGGAGCCTGAGATCGTGGGAAAAGCAGGGGGCTGCAGAGACGTGCCAGGAGGGGGTGAGCATAAACTGACACCCCCACTCCCCCCCGCTGTCCCCTTGGCGTATATGACTCGCGTATAAGCCGAGAGGGGGACTTTCAGCCTTAAAAAATAGGCTGAAAATCTCGGCTTATACGCGAGTATATAGGGTAGATCTCTATGTAATAATAAACTGGGTAGTTTGGTTAATGAATGATTGAATGATGAAATGCTGCTTTTTTTCTGTACAGAGTAAATCAAAAGAATTATGCCAGGTACTGATCCTACAGGGTGACTGGGTGCCCAGATCTGCAAAGGGGCCCACCGGGGGATTGCCCTGTTACCCTATGAGCTAGTCCAAGCCTGCTTACATATTGCATACACTCCTTTATTCCAGCAGTTGATTTTTTTCCCAACTGCTTCCACCTGCTTATGATTTTTCATGTTGGGCCCAACATTTTGCATGCACTTTATTACCGTTCTTGGTGACACCCATCTACAGTTACTGATATTGTTTGATATTGTGTATACTGCATACCTTGTATTGGTTGTTTCTCTTTTCTCTGAGTCGCCCTAGCAGGAAAGGTCCCTTTTATATACAACTCTGTATATAGACCCCTATGGTATGTTCATGAGTTTGTTCAACTGTGTCACGGTTCATACTGATTCTATATTGACTCTATATTCCAGGGATGTGATTGTGTTGTTTAATATTGTTTTTAAATGTTTTTAATCATCTTGAGTGTTTTTTGTCTGTCCTCAATAAAGTATTTTGAAATTTTTTCTCATCCAGAAGTGCGCTATGCTCATGCATTGATTTTTTCTCCCCATTTTTTGTTGAAGACACACAAGACTGTGCTAATTTTGTGAAAAATACTCTGAAGACTATCTCATACCCTCCAGAAAGTATTGTCTTTTCAAGGGAATATGTCAGCAGGTTTTTGCTATTTAATCAGAGAGCAGCATTATATAGGACAAGGGAGTAAGGGATGTGTCAATTATTAGGCTGTGTACTGTAGCTTCAATACAATCAGTGTTTTATCAGCAGGAGATCATCAATGCTGTACTAGGTCTCACATACACACCAGTCAGGCTAATCTGTGCAACAACCTTTCGACCACATTGGCAGGTTGCTGACAATTGATGCTATACACCGGAAGCTGCCGATCAGTGGTGCTCATCAGGTTATGCACAGTTTAGTATTAGGACCACTGACAAATCTACAAAAGAGAAAACACAGATTCTATCAAAACTGCCCCAAACAGTCCAGTAATTTATACACTGCTGGAATCAGGCTCTCTTTCTCTACATCATGCTTCTCTAAGATTACAAAGCCATGCTGACAAATTCCCATTAAAAAAGAATGTTTGGAAAATTTACCCCCAATGGTCCCCTATAGCAGTCATGGCCCTTTTCTCTATGGCAATTATGCCTGTAGACATTTTGGGAAATCCGGGAGCTTTAAAAGCACAATGACCTACTTATTCAATTACTATTCAATTAGTTGATTGGTTTTGATGTTTCATTTTCTTCTTATGTAAAGTAGATGCCGTTATGATGACTTGCTCTAAGATAAAGGACTGTGATAATAGTGATGTACAGCACAATCCCAATTTGTATACTTATCCATGAAAAAAAAATGTTCTGCTTTACTTCATCTAAGTGAAGAGAATATTCTAGCAAACAATTCTGGACATAATTTAGCTTTGACTTGTTCTTACTTCTGCCCTTAATGTTTCTAACAACAAAACATTCCACATATCAACAGGAAAGTGTTTGTGTTGCAGGAAAGGCTTTCCATATTGAATAGAGGGCATGGCGCAGCGTCATCTCATCATGCTCTCTGTGAATGTGATTTACAGGTTTAGGTCCGAGCCACGGTAACTACTGTTAATATCTCTACTAGAAACATCTGTGAGCGGATTTCTTGCCAATCTGTGAAACGCTGGGTTTATAATACAAGTCTGAGGATGTACGAGCCTTACATGCTGCACAGTTCTATTTAGGCTTTATTTTCTCTTCTGCTACCCTGCCTATGTTAAAGGGAATCTGCCATCATTAATATGCATTCTAATCGGCCGTGCTGTAGAGCTGGAGACAATGAACAGATTAATATATAGGTTTGTGGGAAAAGATTCTGTTTAAAATCTCTGCTCTTTCTGGAATTAATAGTCAAGTGGGCAGTCCTAATCAGTGATTGACAGCCTTCGCTGTTGGATTATTGTACAGCGCTAGCTGTCGATCACTGCTTAGGACCACCCACTGGACTGCTAAATCCAGAATGAGCCCAGATTTTATGGATTAAAATACGTTATACTAAATCTTTTCCCACGAGCCTATATGGTATATCAATCTGTGCATCTTCTCCAGCTCTATAGCATGATGCAGATCAGATCAGACTGTATGTTCAATATGACAGCTTTCTTTTAAGTTTTCCTTTTTTCTTGCATCCCATCATAGATCGTGAACACCCATTGTATGTCACAAATGCCGGAGGAAAAGATGCTTTGAAATGAGTTGAACTGGAGCCAACCAAGTAGTCTTTGTGCATGATAATCTTATACAACTGGAGTAGAAAGATTTGTTCACCCTTTTCCGACATATAACATACTGGTACAACCTGTCAAGTTAATTGTACAAGGCAATAAATAATATAAAAGGAAAAGCAAAAAAAATAATTGCACAATTCCGTTTCCGCTGTTTTTTTGTTTTTTTTGTAACTTCACCGCACTTCAATTTCTTCCCATTTTACAGTACATTGTATGGTAAAATGAATGGTGTCATTGAAGACTACAGCCCATCACATAAAAACCAAGTGCCATATGGCCGTGTCGACAGAAAAATAAAAAAGTTTTTGCTCTTGGAAAGAGGGGATGAAAAAATTGAAGCGCAAAAATGAAAAATAGTTGAAAGCAAAAAAGGAAGAGCGCCTAGTCGGGAAGGAGTTAATGTTTTCAGTGCTGAAAGCAGGACATAGGAGATTTACAATGCTTGACCAAATTATTAGCGCTCAGAAAATTATGGCATTTATATACATAGTTGCCCAAGATGCGCCAAATGTATTAAAAGGCCTATACTCCAATGTAAATCAGTTTAATGCTGGTGTAGAAAATAACGGCCTTTGTAAATCTACCCCTATGTCTGTAGTCAGCTTATGCCTCATGGGCGTACCCAGGATCAAAACTAGGGGGGGGGCAAGCCAATGTCGCATCTTATACAGGTTACATCATATACACTGTACATTATCCTGCATATTAGGTATAAAGCATTAGAACTGTTGTATATTGTATAATACAGCAGTGTATGCGACACTACGCTGTATACAGTCATGGCCAAAAGTTTTGAGAATTACACAAATATTATATTTTCACATGATCGGCTGCCCTCTGGTTTTTATGTGTGTTTGACAGATGTTTTTATCACAGACAGAAATATAATAATTGCAAACATATGAGTAACAAAAGCTTATATTGACAGTTAGAATGAGTTAATGCAGCAAGTCAATATTTGCAGTGTTGACCCTTCTTCTTCAGGACCTCTGCAATTCTCCCTGGCATGCTCTCAATCAACTTCTGGACCAAATCCTGACTGATAGCAGTCCATTCTTGCACAATCAATGCTTTCATTTTGTCAGAATTTTTAGGTTTTTGTTTGTCCACCCGTCTCCTGATGATTGACCAAAAGTTCTCAATGGGATTAAGATCTGGGGAGTTTCCAGGCCATGTACCCAAAATCTCTATGTTTTGTTCCCTGAGCCATTTAGTTATCACCTTTGCTTTATGGCAAGGTGCTCCATCATGCTGGAAAAGGCATTGTTGATCGCCAAACTGCTCTTGGAGGGTTGGGAGAATTTGCTCTTGGAGGACATTCTGGTACCATTCTTTATTCATGGCTGTGTTTTTAGGCAAGACTGTGAGATAGCCGATTCCCTTGGCTGAGAAGCAACCCCACACATGAATGGTTTCAGGATGCTTAACAGTTGGCATGAGACAAGACTGGTGGTAGCGCTCACCTTGTCTTCTCCGAATGAGGCGTTTTCCTGATGTCCCAAGCAATCGAAAAGGGGATTCATCAGAGAAAATAACTTTACCCCAGTCCTCAGCAGTCCACTGCCTGTACCTTTTGCAGAATATCAGTCTGTCCATGATGTTTTTTCTGGAGAGAAGTGGCTTCTTTGCTGCCCTCCTTGAGACCAGGCCTTGCTCCAAGAGTCTCCGCCTCACAGTGCGTGCAGATGCACTCACACCTGCCTGCTGCCATTCCTGAGCAAGCTCTGCACTGTTGGTAGCCCGATCCCGCAGCTGAAACACTTTTAAGAGACGGTCCTGGCGCTTGCTGGTCTTTCTTGGGCGCCCTGGAGCCTTTTTGGCAACAATGGAACCTCTCTCCTTGAAGTTCTTGATGATGCGATAGATTGTTGACTGAGGTGCAATCTTTCTAGCTGCGATACTCTTCCCTGTTAGGCCATTTTTGTGCATTGCAATGATGACTGCACGTGTTTCTTTAGAGATAACCATGGTTAACAGAAGAGAAACAATGATGCCAAGCACCAGCCTCCTTTTAAAGTGTCCAGTGGTGTCATTCTTACTTAATCATGACAGATTGATCTCCAGCCATGTCCTCATCAACACCCACACCTGTGTTAATGGAGCAATCACTGAAAAGAGGTTAGCTGGTCCTTTTAAGGCAGGGCTGCAATAATGTTGAAATGTGTTTTGGGGGATAAAGTTCATTTTCTAGCCAAATATTGACTTTGCAAGTAATTGCTGTTAAGCTGATCACTCTTTATAACATTCTGGAGTATATGCAAATTGCCATTAGAAAAAGTGAAGCAGTAGACTTTGTAAAAATTAATATTTGTGTCATTCTCAAAACTTTTGGCCATGACTGTATACCATATATTATACATGGCAGTCGCGCTCATGTCAGTAGCGGTACCAGCAAGTCCGAGGATTGCAGTGTGATCCACGCATGAGTTATACGGCTGTCTGTCTATGCCCTTGTTATAATAATACTGAAATATTAATCTATTATTAAAGTATTAAGGAGCTCACAAGTAAAAAAAGCCCCCTACCTCCCTGTCCCCACCCACATCCCAACAGCCCATCGTCTCACATGCACCCCTTAGTGTTCTGTCCCACTGACCCCACAATACCCCCCTCCTCTCACATGCACCCCTCAGTGCTCTGTTGCCCCTCGCCACTTCAGTCCCCACAATACCCCATCCTCTCACAGTAAACCCCCAGTGCCCTAGCCCCACAATACCCCCATCCTCTTACATTCACCCCAGTGACCTGTCCACCCTCCCTCACAATACCCCCATCCTCTCACATCAACCCCTGTGCGCCAGCCCCCACAATATCCCCATCCTCTCACATTCACCAACCAGTGCCCTGTTGCCCCTCCCCCACTTCAGCCCCCACACTATACCTACCTCACTCCTCCTTCACATTAACCCCCAGTGCCCTAGCCCCCACAATACCCCATCCTCTCACATTAACCCCCCCAGTGCCCTAGCCCCCACAATACCCCATACTCTTACATTCACCCCAGTGCCCTGTACCCCTCCCCCACAATACCCCCATCCTCTCACATTAACCCCCCAGTGCCCTAGCCCCCACAATACCCCATCCTCTTACATTCACCCCCAGTGCCCTGTACCCCTCCCCACAATACCCCCATCCTCTCACATTAACCCCCCAGTGCCCTAGCCCCCACAATACCCCATCCTCTCACATTAACCCCCCAGTGCCCTAGCTCCCACAATACCCCATCCTCTCACATTAACCCCCCAGTGCCCTAGCCCCCACAATACCCCATCCTCTCACATTAACCCCCCAGTGCCCTAGCCCCCACAATACCCCATACTCTTACATTCACCCCAGTGCCCTGTACCCCTCCCCCACAATACCCCCATCCTCTCACATTAACCCCCCCCAGTGCCCTAGCCCCCACAATACCCCCATCCTCTTACATTCACCCCCAGTGCCCTGTACCCCTCCCCCACAATACCCCCATCCTCTCACATTAACCCCCCCAGTGCCCTAGCCCCCACAATACCCCATCCTCTCACATTAACCCCCCCAGTGCCCTAGCTCCCACAATACCCCATCCTCTCACATTAACCCCCCCAGTGCCCTAGCCCCCACAATACCCCATACTCTTACATTCACCCCAGTGCCCTGTACCCCTCCCCCACAATACCCCATCCTCTCACATTAACCCCCCCAGTGCCCTAGCCCCCACAATACCCCATCCTCTCACATTAACCCCCCAGTGCCCTAGCCCCCACAATACCCATACTCTTACATTCACCCCAGTGCCCTGTACCCCTCCCCACAATACCCCATCCTCTCACATTAACCCCCCAGTGCCCTAGCCCCACAATACCCCCATCCTCTCACATTAACCCCCCCAGTGCCCTAGCCCCCACAATACCCCCATCCTCTCACATTAACCCCCCAGTGCCCTAGCCCCCACAATACCCCCATCCTCTTACATTCACCCCAGTGCCCTGTACCCCTCCCCCACAGTACCCCCATCCTCTCACATTCCCCCACAGTGACCATGACATGCCCAATCTGAATGAATTTAATAAATTCCATCCCTCTTACCATGAAGCTTGCAGGTAGTGGCTGGGGCAGGAGCAGGAAGTGTCCAGTGTGTGCACACAGAGGGCACTAGGACCCAGCGTGGCTCAGACAACCAGAGCCTGCAGGGCAGAAAGTGAAACTACAGCTGCTGCAGGCCTGGAAGGAAGGAAGGCACTCCTCTGGTGAGACAGCAGCTCGTGCACTGCGAACACAGACAGGCTCTGCAATCAGTGGCAGAGGGAGCCGCATTGTGCTGCTCTCTCCGCTCTCTTTCATTGTGTGCCCCTGCTTCTAGGGGGGGCAGTTGCCCCCCCCTGCCCCACGGTGGGTACGCCCATGTTATGCCTCCTGAAAATGCATCAACAGTAACTAACAGAAGTAAATCTTCTCTACTTCAAATTAAAGTATTAAGTAAAATGGTCACATAGTAAAAAAGCTTAAAGTAAATCTTCACTACATTCATAATTAAAGTATTAAGTAAAATGGTCACATAGTAAAAAAGCTTAAAGGATTTAACACCCCAAACTATGTATATGCGCCTGTAGGTCTTTCAAAGACAAGGCCAACACATACCTTTACATGGCCAGTACTTCACTGTCTTACTGAGAAATCAGCATTTGAATTGATACGCAAATGAGTCTGCAGAGCTATTTGTAGACCTGAAGCCTCTGTCACTCCAGCTCTATTCCATGCCCAGTCCTGCTTCCTCCTGCTTCAATGATGGTTCCTTTATCTGAAGTCAAACAAACAGCATAGAAGTTGTCAATCAAGTAAGAAGAGGTGGCTCTGGGAGGAAATACAGATGAAGAAACGGAGGCTTTAGCTCTACCATAGCTCTTCAGCCTCATTAACATATCAATTTAAATGCTGAGTTCTCAGTAAAGGAAGAATAGTAAAGCCATGTAAAGGTATGGCTATTGTTTACACCAGCAATGAAAAAAATACATGTACACATACTTAGATTTTATATACAGTAGTACTTAGAAAACTTAACTGAAATACTTTCCACTACATAATACTGTAAGTTGAAATAAGTTGGTACAATAAACAAAAGTGATAAAACATGAAGCAAGATTTTCTTTTCTGTGATTAAAGAGGTTATAAAGTATTTTTTAAATTAACTATTGTCAGGAAACATATTAAAATTATTAAATATCCATCAAGCCTCCTTCGGACATCCTGGTGATTCCTGTACTGGATAAACCAGTACTGGTGAGATCCGTGATTCGTGTTAGGGGTGCAACTCGGGACGAGTTGCGATGTGAACGCTGCTGCATCATATATAATACATGCAGCCGCACACTCCACTCCCGAGTGCGGCGCCAGAGCTCAGATTTCACATGCGGGCGTCGGACGTTTTCGCCGCCAGTGAGTATGTACCCTTAGTGTGCCATCTGTATGTACATACAGATGTGACATCCTTGTGACATCCGTGTATCCGTTTGCTGTGCGTGTCCATGTCTCCATGTGGCATCCATGGGCCGTCCGTGTGCCCATGTGACATGTACAGGTGCCTGGGAAAAGCGGCCCAGTAAGTTGTTCTGAAGGCAGCTCTCATGATTGTCGCCTGGTCTCCCTGAGATTAACGCAACCAGATGACATTGAAAGGAGTTGTATTCAGCACCTGCTGTGTACATATTGTGTAAAATTAAGAATTACATCGAAAAAATGGTGTGGGCTCCCTTGTAAATTTGATAACCACAGAGAAAAAGTCCACGGCTGGGGGCTGATGTTAATAATCTGGGAAAGAGCACAATATCCCAAAAGGTTCTCAGGTTAAGGCCTCTTTCACACATCCGTTGTGCGCCTGACGGGGGCCCCGGCATTTAGCCGCAGCGCCGCATCAGAAAACCGGATGCGCCACTTGCGGTTTTTGGCCGGATGGTTTCTGATGCCCGGAGACATCAGGCGACTCCGGCAACAAAAAAAAACGTTACATGCTGCGTTTTGTCCGGCCGCGGAATGTACATTTCCGCCGGATCCGGACAAAACCGCATACAACGCACTGACATGCGGCGCCATCCGGCGCTAATGAAAGTCAATGCAAAAAAAAACCGCATCCGGCATTACATTTCGCCGGATGCGTTTGGACAAAAAAATGCCGGGGGCGCCGTCAGGCGCACAAGCGGATGTGTGAAAGAGGCCTAATAATAACAGCTCACAGCACTTACGGTGTTTATGACCTAACGTAGGTTCCCCTATGAATTCAAATCAGCAAAGACTAAACAGACAGCTGTGGGTTGATATTAATAGCCTGGGAAGAGGCTAGAGATATTGTCCCCATAAACTAACCAGTAAAGGCTAAGCAAACAGCTGTGAGCTGTTATTTATAGGCTGGGAACTATTAGGGATATTGTCCCTTTCCCAGATAATATCAGACCCCAGCCATTTTTTAAATTTAATTCTTAATTTTATACACGATGTACACAGCAGGTGCTGAATACAACTCCCATCATTGTCGCCTGGTCGCGATCATCTCAGGGAGACCAGGTGACAATGATCAGAGCTGTCTTCAGCATCCAACATCTGGGAAAAACATGAACTGTACTGCTTTTCCCCAGCGCAGATACATGTCACACTTTTGACACACGGATGTCACGTGTGTGAGATGCTTTGTGGTCCGTGCTGCTGATAAACAATGGACATGTCTGTTTTTCACATGGACACATGGTCCGGATGACAAACCTGACATGTGTGCACCACCATTGAATACAATGGGTGTGTGTGTCCGTATTTGCAGTCCTTTAAAAACGGACTGTATACTGACTCAAAAAACGAACTTGCGAAGGTGGCTTTAATCACATCTTGAAACCCCCAGCACTCTAGCCATGTTCCGTTAGCCACCAGTGCTACAGCGATTACATTATGTCTATCATTCATGTCACTGCTACAGAAATTCATTGGCCTCAGCAGCCTTATGTCATATATGCTTGTATCACTGCTAAGGCCAGTGATTGGCTTCTGTAGTTACACTAATGATGGACACAAAGTCAGTGATTGTCTGCAGTGGTCACATGGATGTGGATGTATCACCCCAGTAATCGCTACAGGACCTGTGGAGACCACTGGAGCAGTGGTGCTGGATCTGAGGCGGTTTGAATAAATTAGTAATACATTTTTAGTACAACTTATTTTAAAAATTCTTGGAGAGCTACCATAATAGAGTGTGAGTAATAGTTTACTCAATAGTTAGTGTACATAGAAGCTATTATTTAAACTACTAGGCTCTCTTATTCACTGCAATTATCTGGCAAACCATTCTATCATCTGTATAGATTAACACATATTAACCCCATCCTGACATTTTCAGTATATATGCGTCATTGTTGGTAAGTACTTCCCAACCAATGAGGTATGTATACATCATGGAGCAGAGCAACGGTCTAAGGGGCTTGTTTCAGTGCAGTACTGGCATGTATAAATGCTAGTGCATTGCAATGCTTTATACCAAGGATCAGATTGCTGAAAGTGAAAGTCCCATAGAGGGACTAAGTTAAAAAGGAAAAAAAATCAAAAACAAATTGTAAAAATATTTTTTTAAAAATCACAAAATAATATTAAGAAAAAAATTAAACATATTGTACCCATATATACGGTAAGTATTTTTATGTAAAAATAAAGAAGTACCCATATTTGGTATCACCGTGTAAAGAATGTTTGACCTAAACTGTCACACTAGTTAACCCCTTCATTGAACACCGTAAAATAAAACTAAAAAAACTGGGCAAAAAACAATGCCTTTTCGTCATCCTGCGACAAAAAATGAATAAAACGCAATAAAAAAGACGAGTGTAAATAAAAATACTATCGCCGAAAACTTCATGTTGTCCCGCAAAAAACAAGCATCAATACAGCTCCATCAGCAGAAAAATAAAACATTTACAGCCATGCAAAAATAATTATTTTTTCTATAAAATGTTTTTTTTGTGTAAAAGCGCCAAGACATAAAAAAATGATATAAATGTGATATCACTGTAATCATACCGACCCAAAGAACAAAGCTGCCTTATGAATTTTACCACACGCGGAACAGCATTAAAAAAACAAACAAACATGACAAACATAAAAACACAATATAAATCTGGTATCGCTGTAATTGCAGCGGCCCGAAGAATAAAGTTGCCTAATCACTTATACTGCACGAGGAATGGCATAAAAAAATAAATAAAGCCAGTTCTTCACATACTGTTGATTTTTTTCATTCTGTCTCCCAAAGATCGCAGTAAGGCTCAGAGCACATTTATCCTGTGCTCTGCACTGAGTGCTTGCAACGGGGTTTCTGTGTAAATCCCTGAAATACATGATTCAGACTGAATTCCTGGTGAAAGATTCTCTATAATGAGGCAGATGGAGGCACTGTGGACGCCATACGACCTGTGATACGGCGGTGTCCGTCTTTTTAATACGACTGTATAAAAGTGTCGTCAGCCACAATTTTCTGCTCCTCTGAAAAAAACAACACCGCTGAACAGAGGCCAGACAGAGTCCAGAGTAAGGGTATGTGCCCATGATCAGTAATTGCAGCGGGCTTGACCGCAGCGGCCAGCTGTGACAGCATCGTGGATGGGATTTCAAGAAATCCCATATCCACTATGCATCCATGGATGCCTGCGGATCACCCATGGAGACTGACATGCGGCGCATCTTTTCAAACCGCAGCATGTCAATTTCTCTTGGGGAGATGCTGGTCTCCGCAACAGGAATTACATCAATAGAAATGTATTGAATGTGGTAAATCCACATGGTTCAGTGAATACATACGGATTAACCTGCGTTCAATAGAAGGCAGCACTTTGGACGCAGTGAACATATGCTGCGTCCAAATAGCTGCTAGTTCTGGATCGTGGGTATCCAGCTAACTCTGCTGCCTCATTATAGTGAGTGCTTCCCTCCGTGGTTTCATCGGAATTACGTTACTTGAAGATTTAAAAAGAAACCCAAATTTGAGTGCTCAGCGTAGAGTGCTGAATAAATGTGATCCAAATTGTTATGTAAAATCCTACCAATAAAAGCTTCAACTCAATCCACCAAAAAAGCAAGTCCCCACTGACATCCGTCATCTGTAAACTGAAATATAGGGGTTTCCACGTTACTTGTAGCTCAAAGGCTCTGGAAAAGTGAAATGGCCCTCGCTCCCCAACAGAAATTCAGGTAATTCTGTGCTCCCAAATGCTAACAAAAAAAAATCATGTTTCAGAAATTGTGCTGATGTATAGTAGACATGTGGGAAATGTTATTTATTAGCTATTTTGTATGATATAACTCTGATATAAGTGCATGAAAACTTAAAGTGTGAAAATTGAAAAAAATTCCAAATTTTCATAAAATTTCCAATTTTTTCACAAATAAACGCAAGTCATATTGAAGAAATTTTACCACTATCATGAAGTACAATATGTCACGAGAAAACATTCTCAGAATCAGTGGGATACATTGAAGCGATCCAGAGTTATTACCACATAAAGTGACAGTGTTCAGAATGATAAAATTTGGCCGGTCATGAAGGTGAAAACAGGCTTGGGGGTGAATGGGTTTAAAGTCCTCACCACATATCTAGATAAATTCCTTGAGGGGTCTAGTTTCCAAAATGGGGTCAGTTGTGGAGGGTTTCCACAGTTTAAGCACATCAGGGGCTCTCCAAACACAACATGGCATCCGCTCTTGATTACAGCCATTTATGCGTTCAAAAAGTCAAACAGTGATCCTTCCCTTCTGAGTTCTGCCATGTGCCCAAACAGTAGTTTTCTCTCACATATTGGGTATCGACGTACTCTGGAGGAATTTCACAACAAGTTTTTGGGTCCATTTTCTCCTGTTACATTTGTGAACATAATAAATTTGGGGCTAAAGTAAAATTTTTGTGAAAAAAGTAAAATGTTCTTTTTTTTCCTTACACATTGCATTAATTGCTGTGAAGCACCTGATGGGTTATTAAACTTCTTGGATGTGGTTTTGAGCAGCTTGAGTGGTGCAGTTTTTAGAATGGTGTCATTTTGGGGTATTTTTTGTCATTTAGGCTTCACAAAGTCACTTAAAATGTGAGGTGGTCCCTAAGAAATGGTTTTGTAAATTTTGTAGGAAAAATTAGAAATTGATGATCAACTTTTAACCTTTCTAACTTCCCAACCAAAAAAAGTTTAAAAAATGATGCAGATGTAAGGTAGAGATGTGGAAAATGTTATTTATTTTATATTTTGTGTGACGTATCTTTCTGGTTTAAGGGCAAAAGAAGTAAAAGTTTGAAAATTGCGAAATTTTAGTAAAATTTCTTATATTTTCACAATTAGATGTAAGTCACATCAAACATATTTGTACCACTACCATGAAGTACAATATGTCACACACAAAAAAAAACTGTCTCAGAATCACTGGGATCCATTGAAGCGTTTTAGAGTTATTACCTCATAAAGTTACACTGGTCAGAATTGTAAAATTTGGCCTGGTCATGAAGATGGAAATAGGCTCGCAAGTGAAGAGGTTAAGTTTCCTTTTTATATTGCCTTGCCAAAATTACAATCATGTTAAATGTCTGGGAATTTTGAAGATGAATCAAGCTGGCCCCAATGCAAAATCTCTAAGAGGGTCTCCCAAATACCACATGGCAATTATTCTCCTGCCATCTTATTAGGCACAGGGTGTGTTTGGCCGTCTCAAGCCCCAGAGCCAAAAGTGACTGGAACCTCTGTATCCAATATAGCTACATATTTTCTGGTGGTTACTAGAATCTATCATTTCTACTCAATACAAGAAAGCCACCAGCCGAGTATAGAAGCTCTGGAGTGCAGGGTGCTGACCAAGTACCTCTTATGACCTGCCTAAAGACAGGAATCAACAACACTATCCGACCTCAGTTTTTACAATACATTGAGATTCCAGCATTCCTACTATACAACATTACAGCAGTATCACCACTTCCATTGAATAATGTTGTAACAGAGCTGTTCAACTTGTGGTTTTTGTTGTTTCAGAAAAGGGAAGACCCTTGCCTTGCTCATCTGTTTGTTAGGGGCACAGAACATCCAAACCACCAGCAGCAGAAGTTAATCAGGTCTGGTTATGATGTCAGATGGATCAATAATCCAGTACATCTTCTCCCGTTTATGCCTCAAGTCAACAAAGTTATTGACTTTCAAGTAATGTATGGTAGATTCATAAACATTGTCTTTACACAATGTTGGATATCCATTTGACCCTTAGTATTAAGCATGCAATAGCCACCCTTTGAATGCCAAAGCTAATTTATTCTCATTTAGTAATACCGATCTGACGCCAATTACCAAATGTGTTTCTTATGATCTATTCAAATTTATTTGAAGAACAACTGCTGTTTGCTCGTTTTTTATTATTTTTGTAAATCAATAGTACAAGTGAAGAGAGGAAACTTTGTAATATATTTTTTCGAGAAATCGACTTCTTCCTCCTCCTAAACCGATCATTCACTAACAATTCACTGGAAAATTCTGTCTTCTGTGGATCCAGATTTTCAGCATATTGAGGTATGAGATGAAGCTTGGTATTTATAAAACTTTATGGAGGAAGGAGGGATAAAAGAGATGGAGAGGCAGAGGGACAAACAGGCGACTTGACTTAAAATGACGTTACACTTTAAAGGCTAGTGAAACCTCTAACAGAAAACATATGTAGTAGTTGACTTGTCTTAAAAATGTTGTACTGAACTTTAGGCTTCAGTCTTCATTCCTTCATTTTTTTCCAGGCTCCTGATATACAATTTGCAATCTGCTACTGGTTTCAGACTGTTCTCATGTTGGGGTATTGCTTCCAGTTATACATGCAGTATGTAAGGTCTGCGTACGCAGACCTTACAAGCTGTTGGTCTGTGTGTGCTGCTTTCACTAGTTCTGGGCATGGCTTCATTCCTGTACTGCTTTTTCCTTTTACAGCACGTGAAGAATCTCCTCATGCTTGTATTGCCATTCATTAGGCTAGTTTCACATTTGTGTCTTTGTGCACAGCGCATTGTGCGCAAGCGCATACACATGCAAAAACGCATGCAAACGCAGCATTTTTTTACACGCATCAGCGTACGCATGACGACAAAAAACTGAGCTTTTGCATGTGTTTGCGTTTTTTATGCGCATGCGTTCTCTAGATGTCACATTTCACAGGAGGAAAATCCTTGAACAGACTCCACCAATGGGACACCAGTGGGCGTGGGTCATGGGAATTCTTCATATAGACCCTATAAAAAATTTTATGCAATAAAAAAAGAGACATTAGTACATAAAAATTGAGATAAAAGGACAGACAGACATTAGGTTTTTATACTCACATTATCCCAATTGCTAATAGTCTCCAAGGTCCTTCTGTCTTGCAGACTGTAGAGTAGTGGACTGCCAGTGCCAACACCTTCTTTTATATACACTACCCCCAATGTTTCTTTGTGTAGGGGGTGGTTTTAAACCAGTGTCTAGACATGTTTACTCTTAAAACCTCCTTTACATGTAGACTGCCTTGTGCATCCTCTCTATCTTTTGCCTCTGTGATCTCCCTTCTCCCCTCTCTGCCTGTTCACTCTTTAATTTGTCCCCTCCATGCTGTTATCGCTAAGAGTGGTCATTCATATTAGTCTAACTTTGTTTAAGCTAGGAATTTCAAGTAAATTGAAAATTAACAATGAGCAATTATTTTAGATGGTATCATCCAGAAAAACAACAGCAGATACTTAAAATGTGTTTCTGGTACATGAGCGATTATTCCTAAAAGATTGTTCCTAGAAAGACTGTTCATCCTTCATGCCATGTCATTGAACATGTATGGCCACCATAAGCGACTGTAACAGCAAATATGGAGCACATTGTGGCTTCATTTGCATCTGACAGTTCAATAGTTGATCACTCTCCAATCTATTGATATCAAATGTGTGTTTCCACCACGAGGCTAAGTTCACACAATCGTATTTAAAGTCCAAGTGCTTTCCATTGGAAAAACCGACATCAACGGGACATCATTAGGCGTCAATGTGACAGCATGCTATTCAGTTAAGCTGCTCAGGTGACGGTTTTGTGCATAGATTGAATATACAAATGAAATAATTGCAGCATGCATTAGTCTCTTCTGTATTTCGGATGAGACTCCCACATTCAGGTCTACGGGTGTGCAAAACAAATCAGATCCCGTACGAATCATCTGTATAACATCCGATTTTAATGGATACATTGCAATTCTTGAACTAAGAAACTGTATTTGACCTTGTAAATGTTAATACCTGTTGATGTATAACAATGGATGACATACAGATGCCATAAGGATTGCATGCAGAGAGCATACAGATGACAATACAGATGAAAAGTTGTCTGTTTTTGTGGACAAAAATCCTACAATTTTTTTATAAGCTTGTGTGAAGTGAACTTAGCGAGGGAGTGAGTAGAGAGCCGAGATAGCGAGAAGCATTTCACTTTCTAATCATTGTCAGAAGCAGCAGGACAGTCATTTATTTGAAGGAGTTGCACATGCTTTGCAGCAACATAATGTTTAGATGATTTTTATGGAGGCTGTTTAGAAAACTGTATAATTTTGCACTTCGGCAACAAATGAACAATCTGAAAAAGTCAGTGCAAAGGTGTACATATGTTTCAAACTGCTTTTTTATTTAATTATAAGGGCCATTATATTCTGCAAAGGACATTTAAATGTACGAGCACAGTCGTTATAACAGCATTAAATATTACATGAAAGGCTAATCTGAAGTGAGCGATGGATAGTGGACATGGAATTGAAAGGGAACGACTGGGGGTTAAAATGAGTATAAGAAAAAAGTGGAGGTGTTTCCCACAGCAAGTAGGTGGATTCCAAATATAATCCTTTATGCTGTTAGAAAATGAATGTGGTGACCTATGGACATATTTTACAGCATTGTATACAGTATAGTAATGTGAACAATAATAAGTAGCATTCAAATATAAATAACATACGTAATAAAAAAAGCAGAATTCCTTTTGAGGTTTCTTTTCCTCACCTCATCTGAAGGCAATTGTCAATGCTGTGAAGCATCTGAAAAAACAGATACTGGAAGCCTGTGCTAGCATTTCTTCTGCAGTGTTGCTATCAGTGTGTCAAGAGTGGGAGAAGAGGGTTGCATTGACAATCCAACACAATGGGCAACACTTTGAACACATTTTATAAGTGGTCATAAACTTGTAAATAACTCATGAAAGAATAAAGTTACGTTAAACGCACACCATTGTTTTTCTTGTGAAATTCTCAATAAGTTTGATGTGTCACATGACTCTCTTCCCATTGAAAAAAATAAAGTTGGATCCAAAATGGCCGACTTCAAAATGGCCGCCATGGTCACCACCCATCTTTAAAAGATTTCCCCCTCCCATATACTAATGTGCCACAAACAGGAAGTTGATATCACCAACCATTCCCATTTTATTTAGGTGTATCCATATAAATGGCCCACCCTGTAGAACAAGTGAATATGAAATGCTAAACACGTCAGAGACTGTAGGACGTTGATAGCAGAATACTGTGATAGTCTCCTTTGCATTTACCTGTACGTTGTCCTGCTATTAGAGGAAAACACCTGCGTATGTCACTTCACAGAAAAGTGATCTGTATACAGGCTCGCGCAGACAACCGTATTTTCGGTCTGACAAAACATTGGATCACATTCGTACCAACGTTATATTATGGAGCTGTGCACATGTTCAATTTTTCCTTTGACCAAGTCTCACCGAGTGAAAAATCGCAACGTGCGCTATTTGCAACCGTAAATCTGATCAATCTCAGCCTTGCAAGTTGATGGATTTGTCACTTTGAGTGCAGTCCAATTTTTACAGATGGAGAAAATTGGATCACACTATGATCACAATCTGATCAAACTCTGATCAGAGTGTGATTCGCATGATCGGCTGGATTTTCTCAGCTGAGAGTAAAATGAAGGTGGGACCCTAGCCTACATGAAAAAAATTTAGTAAAGGACAAAATGCTAATTTTCATACATCACTAGTCCCTAGAAAGTCTGCATAATCAATCATGATACATTCATTACGCCTTGGCTTCTTCTTCATTTTACTCTAGTATCAATTATGCTAAAGTTACAGATCTAGAAAATCTCATTCTAAAAGTTTCATTAGTCCTGATGCACATGGCAATATCACAGAAATATTTAATAGAGTACCAAAAGATTGCTATAGCTCTATACTGTACCTCCGTCGAGAATAGACAGCAATGTCATTTTGAGTTTTATGCTATAACATATAACTGTAGTAGACCGCACACCATTCAGTAGCAATGCAGAAACAAAATGGTTAGATATTTTTAATGAAGAATAATTAAAAATGGTTTAATTGGCTGATAGCCAAGAAATGAACAATATAGAGAATTCAATGCAAATATGTCTTTATCTTCCAGTGATTCAGGAAACATTTTTTTCCTGCTTTCCTTTTGCAAAAACTTTTATAAAAATCTTAAAGTTAAAAAAATAAAGGTAAAAAAAATAAAGTAGTACTAATGGAATGTGCTGTATAGGGACAAAAGCTGCTATAGACAAAACTGGCATAAAGTAGAGGGATGCACCCAGCGGCTCTCCGGGAACTATAATCCCTAGCATCCCTTGGCAGCAGCTTGAGCTGTAGATCTGGAGAATCACAGCTGGCGGTGCAGCATTTTATCCCCGCAGTATCACTGAGGCTTAGCATGGGTGCTGACAGAAGGCTGAACAGCAAGGCCTGGGAGACCGGGAAACTCCTTCTGGAGTGTGAGAAGTCTCCCATTTTTCCAGGAGGCCCCCAGATGTTTCCGAAAAGTTGGCAGGGATTACCTAGACTCTAAGTTGGAATACTGTAACATGTGAAGAGCATGAAATGTCTACAGTTATGTGCCGTGGTGGATCAGTGCACCTCTATTAAGAATCCATATACAGAGCTTTGCCTTAAGTCATAGGGAAACCTTCCTGCCTGTACATCAGCCATGCTCACCTGCACCAGCCAGCTTGTATATTAGCCATGCCCACCAGTACCTGCCTCCCTTTACATCAGCTGTGCCTGCCTCCGCAAAACGTGCGTTGGGGTACTCGGCATGGCACCTCATTAGACGGCAGCATGATGGGTATGTCTCAGTGACTTTTCTCCTTCCATTTACCGTTTTTCCCCCTTCTCTCTTCCAAGCACTTGCCGCACTTTATCCATTGAGAACATTGTTACAGGAGAGTTTTTTTTTTTCTCCTCAGCACTTGGGCTGCACTCAGCAGTATTTAGACTGCCAGCACTCTGCACTCATGTGCTCATGATGATGCAATCCTCTTTCTCTTCCCCATTCTCTTCCATCTAGTATGAGACTTGCAACCTTAGCATATAACACTAACTTACAGTCCTCATTTTAGGGATTATACCTTTTCATATATACTTTTTGCATATGAAATGGTTTCTTTTCCCACCCATCACACTAGCAGAGAATGATATACTTGTGAGGCAAAGTGCAATATGATTGTTATCTATATACTGTGATTTATACTACATGTAAATATGATGTTCATGACTAAGGCTACTTTCACACTTGCGTTTTTTTTGCGCTGCGTTTCGAGCGCACATGAAGCGCATTAAAAAAACGCATGCAAACGCTTGTAAACGCTGCGATATTTAGTCGCATCAGCATGCGCATTTCGACAAAAAAACACAGCGTTTGTCTGCGATTTCATGCGTTTTTGCATGCGTTTGCGTTTTTTGGCGCATGCGTTGTCTATGTGTCACATTTCTATCATCTCTGGCTCCATCATCTCTGTCTCCATCATCTCTGGCTCCATCATCTCTGGCTCCATCATCTCTGTCTCCATCATCTCTGGCTCCATCATCTCTGTCTCCATCATCTCTGGCTCCATCATCTCTGTCTCCATCATCTCTGGCTCCATCAACTCTGTCTCCATCATCTCTGTCTCCATCATCTCTGGCTCCATCATCTCTGTCTCCATCATCTCCGGCTCCATCATCTCTGGCTCCATTATTTACAGAAAAATCATGTGCGTGCAAAAGCGCTGACGAGCATGCGTTTGCATTTTTTGGCGCATGCGTTGTCTATGTGTCACATTTCTATCATCTCTGGCTCCATCATCTCTGTCTCCATCATCTCTGTCTCCATCATCTCTGGCTCCATCATCTCTGTCTCCATCATCTCTGGCTCCATCATCTCTGTCTCCATCATCTCTGGCTCCATCATCTCTGTCTCCATCATCTCTGGCTCCATCATCTCTGTCTCCATCATCTCTGGCTCCATCATCTCTGTCTCCATCATCTCCGGCTCCATCATCTCTGGCTCCATTATTTACAGAAAAATCGTGTGCGTGCAAAAGTGCTGACGAGCGCAAAGCCATGCGCACGCCAGCGCCCCCATAGACTGCAATGTTATTTTTTGCGCATAGCGTGCGCACACGTGCGCACGCGTTTTTTTAAAGCGGTTGGCCGAAAAAAAAAAGCAACATGTAGCGTCTAGCGCATATGGGCGCACACCGGGAAAATGCGCAGCGCACGACAAACGCACATGAACGCGTGCAAGCGCTAGACTCTGCGCCCGCCATGTTAAAGATAGGGTAACATTGCGCATGCGTCCGATAGCGCAAGATGCGCTGCGCAAAAAAACGCAAGTGTGAAAGTAGCCTAAGGAGGGATATCCCAAACAACTTGTTCATTTATTCTGAGACAGTTATCCGCATTCAGCCACGCCACATTGGCTCCTTGCAAATGAGTTGCTGTTCCGTGTGTTTTTTGTGATTCTGGGCTATTAATCCATTGAAAGCCGCCACATTTTATAATTGTCCTGTTTCTCCTACATGTGTCCTTTTTTGCACTTAATAAAAACATTGGTTTTTCAAATAGCTTTGAACTCAGGTTCTGTTTGTTGTATTATAATTTCTATGAGTTGTCGCTATTGCATATTACTTTCTGAGGCATAATTGGTATTTTCCCAGATAATGAACTAATAATGTGTATTTGGAGATTTTTTTGTTTCATGTTGCTGTATATCAGCAGTGCCCACCAGCACCTGCCTGCACTTGCTGTGCCAGTCTGTGTACCAGCTGTACCTGCCATGCCAGTCTGTATACCAGCCACAGCTGCTTGCACCTGCCGTGCTAGTCTGTATACCAGACATACCAGCCTGCACGTGCCTTACCAGCCAATATACCAGCCGTACCTGCCTGCACCTGTGGTGCCAGTCTGTATACCAGCCGTACCTGCCTGCACCTGTGGTGCCAGTCTGTATACCAGCCGTACCTGCCTGCACCTGTTGTGCCAGTCTGTATACTAGCCGTACCTGCCTGCACCTGCCCGGCTAGCCTGTATACCAGCCGTACCTGCCTGTACCTGATGTGCCAGTCTGTATATCAGCCGTACTTGCCTGCACCTGATGTGCCAGTCTGTATATCAGCCGTACTCGCCTGCACCTGCTGTGCCAGTCTGTATATTAGCCATACCTGCCTCAACTTGTCATGCCAGCCATACCTTTTTACACCTTCCGTGACAGTGCGACTAGTCCAACTAGTCTTGGCCCTTCCATCTACCTGCCCCTTGGGGGTCAGTTGCCGTGCGTCTGAGGTCTGTCCTCTAGTAGCACCTGGTGTCCATCTGGAGCCAAGTCTAACCCCACCATCAGGGGTTCTAGTGAAAGGTCAGGTGTTCGCCTAGTCATGTGCTTCCAGGCTCTCCTCAGATCACGGCACATTGGATCCACCAGCCCCGTTACAGTGATGCAATATGTTAGAAATACCACATACTTTGCTCTTAATGGTCTGTCTTTTCCTATAGGTTTTAATACAAAATAAAATGAAAAAAAAAGCAAACCCATATAGTACTGCTTATTTTAGGCAGAAGATGGTGAACAAAATAAAGATTATTATTATTATTATTATAACAAGTATATTATACATGATGGTCCCGTATTCCTCAGAGAATGTGCCGCTGCGGTGTGTTATTGGTGCCCATAGACATTACATTATCGGTCTGTAGATCACACTTAAAGCATTGGGAACTGAAGACGCATAAGTCTTGTCTATGCCCTGCGGACAGCTTTATTTATGCTGTGACTGGATATGACATGATAGAATTATTGCAGAAATAGGTGCAAACTCCACAGATGTTTACCGACATGAAATGCATTTTATGTATTTATATACAGAAGCCAGGTTTGTGTTCTGCAAGATTTTATATTAATGCAACCTTTACTCCTTCATCACTAGCAGCTTATTATGAAACATTCACAAGTTCCTCTTTCTCAAGTAGCATTGTGATGCATACACATTTTTTAAGCTTGATTGAACCTCCCACATACTTCAAGAATTTGTAGTCAACACTCAACACTATAAAATTACAACCGCACAGCACAGAACAGCCAGTTATCATGTGAGTGTGTAGTTAGTAGTAGGAAGCAAAAATGTGTAGTAACATTGTGACATGGGCATCAGGGCGTGCCCTTCCTGCCTATGCTTCTCTCGCCAGATGACGTATCCATCCTTCTTCTTCCTCCAAACACGGCGAGTGGAGTTCATACCAAAAACTTCTATTTTGACCACATGACCTTCTCCCAGTCTCCTCTGGATCATCCAGACGGTCATTGACCAGGTCCTCCCATGTAGTTTTGGGCTAATTCCTGACCTTTCTCAGAATCATCCTTACCCCACGAGGTGAGATCCTACATGGAGCGCCAGACCGAGGAAGATGAACAGTCATCTTGTGTTTCTTCCATTTTCTAATAATTGTTCCAACAGTTATTGCCTTCTGACCAAGCTGCTTGCCTATTGTCCTGTAGCTCATCCCAGCCTTGTGCATGTCTATAATTTTGTCCCAAGTGTCTTTAGACAGCTCTTTGGTCTTGGCCGTGGTGGATAGGTCAGAGTGTGATTGATTATGTGGACAGGTGTCTTTTATTCAGGTAACAAGTTCAAACAGGTGCAATTAATACAGGCAATAAGTGCAGAGTAGGAGGGCTTCTTAATGAAAAACTAACAGGTCTGTAAGAGACAGAATTTTTGCTAGTTGGTAGGTGATCAAATATTTATTTCATGCAATAAAATGCTAATTTAATTATTTAAAAATCATACAATGTGATTTTCTGGCTTTTATTTTTAGAATCTGTCTCTCACAGTTGAAGTGTACATACGAATTACAGACCTCTTTGTAGGTGGGAAAACTTGCAAAATTGGCAGTGAATTAAATACTTTCCCCACTATATATATATATATATATATATATATATATATATATACACCTTGTAATCTATCTACTTCAGCAGTACCCAAGAATGGCCACCACATAATGTATAGAGCTGAGCTGTCCTTGGTCCATACACTATTTTCTTGCAGGATGTACTAGCAGCTGATTGCAGGGTGTCAGATCCCACCTATCTGATACTGATGACCTGTTCTATCAATATCAAAATCTTGGGCAACCCTTTTCAAAGCACTGTGTCTAATGACGTAGAGCTTTTCCCTTTTTTTACGTGGAATTTTAGATTTTTGCTTTATTTCAGTTTCTGTACTGCCTCTATATATGTATCTAATTTCGTAGTAAATTCCTGGAACACACTATCCATCCACAGAATAGAGGTAAGAAGTTTGTGGTCAATATGTCCTTAGAGAGATCACTTAAGCCTTGTGTAAGTGCTTCTCATCTTATATCCTAGAAGAAAAATCAATTATACCAAAAATGAAATGTGAGTCAATATGTGAGTCAATATAAGAGCATGATCTTTCCTATTCCACACCAGTTATAAAGAAAACCCAATGATAACTGGAAAATTTGGGAATGTTAATGGGAAAACCCAGGAATGTTTTATTCGTCTAACAGTCTATATAGTTTTATGTTGTAGTTTACAGTGATGTTATAGAACATGAAAAAAATCAATGAATTAGACTTGACTCATTAGTATCTGATGTGGTCCCTCGATGGTTAGTCTTGGGGGTTATTCACTGAGCTCTTTGGCAACCAATAGTTTGGTCTACACTGTTTTTAAGGTGGGAAGTTACGGTAACTAATGGTAATACGGCCAAAGATGTAAGTAAATGACAGAAGAGTGAGAACATATGGTCAATGAAAAGACTATCATAGAAATAGAAGACAAATTATTTTGGTCAGTGTCTCCACTGAAGAAGAAACTGCCTGGTTGGTGCGTCTTTGTGTTGTCTTGAGATATGTTACATCAGGTTAAAACTATGAAGAACAGCAGAATATAAAATATAAAAAGGATCTCTACTGGATTATCCACTACTAATGAAATAAAGTCCATCTGACCCACTGAGGGTTAAGGAGCTCCTCACACAAAGCAGATGGATATTGCTGTGCAGCTGTAGGGTGTGGTGATTGAATCCTCAGCATGTTGTTACATGTTTTACTGTACGTGGACTGTGAAAGGCGCACCAGCATGCAAAGTAAGGTGAGCTCTAGAGAAATGGAGATGGGATGCGCTGTAGCAAAAAACTATCAAAAATAATTATGCCAAGTACTTTACCGTAAGAGGTTTATCTGTGTAGTAAGGAGAGGCAGATAGAAGTCATGCACGTATGAGACATGAGCTTCATGTAGGACAGGGGTCTCAAACTGCATTCCTCGAGGGCCGCAAACCGTGCGTGTTTTCAAGATTTCCTTAGCATTGCACTAGGTGCTGGAATCATTATCTATGCAGGTGATTAAATGATCACCTGTGCAATACAAGGAAATCCTGAAAACATGACCTGTTTGCGGCCCTTGAGGAATGCAGTTTGTGACCTCTGATGTAGAACCATCAAGCAGTACTTTATATTACATAGGAGTATTTATGTAGCAGTATTAGTATTATTACTTCATTTTCTTTGATATTATAATGAGTTGCTGTTGTCTATTTGCAAACTGTTTTGTGCTCTTTTTGGCCTAGGCCATTGCTGTTTTCATTACTTCTGTCATAGCATCCATCCATATTGTTGTTGCCCACATGTTTAATCTCCTTTTGATTTTAAAAGGAACCTGTCAACAAATTCATACTGCCTGAATCATGAGAAGAGTAAATCTAACACTGGCTAATAGACTACGAAAAGCCGGGTGCTAACGGCCCCCATACGCATTAGACTAAAGCCAACTGAGCCCCCCGATATCAATGATAGTCTAATGTGTATGAGGGGGTGCCGGCCGACCGATCGTCAGGAGAGATAGCGATTTTTGTAGGTAATTACAGCTCTAAGTTGGTTTCTGGATCTTGTCTTCTGCTACTGTGCAAGCGACTTCTTCAGCCCCTTGTCGCTGCAGCCCAAAAAATTTACACTACAACAAAATGGTGCCAGAGGCGGCGCATGCACAGTAGCACCTATCGGTACGCGATAAATGCTAATGCGCAGGCGCAGCCCACGGCACCATTTTGATGTAGTATAATTTCATTTTGTCTGCAGCAACTAGAAGCTGGCAGAGGCGCATGCTCAGTAGCATCTATCGGAACATGATAGATGCTCTTGTGCAGGCGCAGCTGACAGCGCCATTTTGATGGTGATTTTTGTTTCTTTTCAACAGCACAAGATAATAGGCATTAACTGACAAGTGATAGAGCGCAGGCGCTGCCATTTTAATGAAGTGACATGTTTTTTTCAAATGCACACATTAATATATTCATTATGCAAACTAGGGGGCGGGTCAGTGAGGGAGCAGTGACCTGTCAGCAGTCTGCATTATGAATATATAATCAGAGCACCACATACATCAACCCCCCTTAGGACACAAGCATATCATTAACTAAAAACTAAAAGTAAGGACTAAAAAAGCACAAGACGGATTTAATCAACAAAAGTATCATTTTATTCAGTATAACGGCGCCGACCTGACACTGTGTGTGTTACTATGCACAATCCTGCTGACAGGTTCCCTTTAAGGGATTTCCCCAAAACAATGTGCTGTCCAATTGATAACCACAGAAGCAGTAATGTACGGGCCAGAAACAGGGGGCTGAGGATCTCAATGTTATTGATTGACTCATGGGTTGGGTACTCAATAATGGGTTCCTCTGCAAACAGAAATTGGTCTCCTATCTCGAGGATAAGGAATAAATGTAATTTGTGGGAAAGGCCCTATAATTTGATCTCAGAAGTTTTTCTGAATGAATAAAAAAAATCTGTTCTTTTTCAAAATCAGATAATTAAGGCAAATCACTTACGGGTTTGTAACTTTCTGGCGCCAATGGGACGTGCATGGCATGGGATTTTTTACAAATGTCTTTTATTGGAGGTGGGGAACCTACACGTGTCTGACAACGCTCTCTAATGACCCTAATTATAAACCTTGGCTTGTCACTTAACTTTCTCTGGTGAACACCACAGTTTTATTATCATTTCTCTTAAAATTGAATGAAAAGCAATCAAAAAAATTGTCATGAACCCCAAAATGATACTAAGGGCAGATGATCGTAGATTTCCTATCCGAGAGAATCGGGTAGATTATACTAAACACATTCTGATGAAGCTCTGATCAGAGTTTAATCAGTGTGATCACAGTGTGATCCAACTCTCTTGGATGTGTAGAAGATGGAGAAAAAAATTTCTCCGTCTTCTCCATTATGTTAGTCTGTGGAAATTGGACTGCACTCAGATCTCATTCGCGTGCAGTCCGATGTGCCATGAAGCCTTAGCCATATTGTTGGGACATGCCATATAATATCTTTCTTGGCTGCTAAAACGTTCTTCTGTTTCTATTGATTATTTCCAGGCATCAGATTTTGTCTTTACAAATTGCCAGTTCATTTAATTGGTAAAGTATTGCCCTAAGAAGGCAAGGTTAATATAACGCGAGACTGTGGTGATAATTAGCACTGGACAAGCAATTCGATAAATCAGATCTATTCTCTGAATTAATTTCAAGCATACAGTACAGACCAAAAGTTTGGACACACCTTCTCATTCAACGATTTTTCTGTATTTTCATGACTGTGAAAATTGTAGAATCACACTGAAGGCATCAAAACTATGAATTAACACATGTGGAATTATATACTTAACAAAAAAGCGTGAAACAACTGAAAATATGTCTTATATTCTAGGTTCTTCAAAGTAGCCACCTTTTGCTTTGATTACTGCTTTGCACGCAGAAAAAGTGAACGGATGGACTCTACATGCCTGGTTCCCACGTGAAGCATGGAGGAGGTGGTGTGATGGTGTGAGGGTGCTTTGCTGGTGACACTGTTGGGGATTTATTCAAAATTGAAGGCATAGTGAACCAGAATGGCTACTACAGCATTTTGCAGCAGCATGCTATTCCATCCGCTTTGCGTTTAGTTGGACCATCATTTATTTTTCAACAGGGCAATGACCCCAAACACACCTCCATGCTGTGTAAGGGCTATTTGACCAAGAAGGAGAGTGTTGGGGTGCTACGCCAGATGACCTGGCCTCCACAGTCACCAGACCTGAACCCAATCGAGATGGTTTGGGGTGAGCTGGACTGCTCACCGCTTCAATTTTGAATAATCCCCAAGAGTGTCACCAGCAAAGCACCCCCACACCATCATACCACCTCCTCCATGCTTCACGGTGGGAACTAGGCATGTAGAGTCCATCCGTTCACCTTTTCTGCGTGCAAAGCAGTAATCAAAGCAAAAGGTGGCTACTTTGAAGAACCTAGGATATAAGACATATTTTCAGTTGTTTCACACTTTTTTGTAAAGTGTAATGTATAATTCTACATGTGTTAATTCATAGTTTTGATGCCTTCAGTGTGATTCTACAATTTTCAGTCATGAAAATACAGAAGAATCTTTGAATGAGAAGGTGTGTCCAAACTTTTGGTCTGTACTGTACATACACAAAAATTAAGAATCTTCTGTCTTGGCACTTAATTATCACAGAGCGACTATAGTGTCTCGTTCATAAACTCACCTTCTTATTTTCTCTGCTTCCATTGTGTGAAATCAAGTAACGATTACATGAAGAGCGGCTGAGAATACATAGCATTTTATCTATTGCCTAAAAAAATGTTTATCTATCTGTTTTATGAATGTAGCAAAGCCCGTGCACCACCATAATATTACACAGCCACATCGTAGAGCAATGAAGAAAATATGAGTTCTACTGGACTGAGATGAAAGATCGGTAACAGTCAGACGTATCATACAGTAAATGCCTTGTTCTCCTCCCTATACAAGTTGTATAAGTAGTGGGATAACCAAAACGCTAAAATTTTACATCGGTTTATATCTGTCCATGCTGATAAATTGTGGGGCTTTGATAAATTAAAAGAAAATCATAAATGTTTGGGTGCATGGGAGTTTATCCTTTTTTTCCTTTTCCTCTTTTTTTCTATAGAAGCTTTCACATTTTTCACAAATAACAAAATTAGTTGTTATGGAAACCCATCTTTGATTGTATGTATGGCATTTCCTGTCTTTCATGGGTTCAAGTTTGCAGACCTTACAAATACTTGGAAACATTTCTTGCTATAACTGTACGGTTTGCCTGTTAACTCGAGATAAGTGAATATATTCGAGTGGAATTCAGTTCTATTCGAATATTACCAAAATCCGTATTTGCCAAACTGTGGAGTATTTATAATTTGCTTCCGTGTGGATTAAGTGAACCTGAAAGGGCCATATAAAGGTTAAAAGGTTAAAAAAAAATTCTTACACTCACACCCCTTAGTGCCTCACCATCACCAGTCCAGTCCTTCTCACATCTTCTGATCCCAGCCACCCACGCTGAAATCCCTGGGCTGATCACACTGAGCCTGGACTTTTGACACTGATGAGGCCTGGGACAGATCAGTGCACATGTGCCCGAGGTCACAGCGAATGTCATGATGTTATTATTATTTATATAGCGCCATTAATTCCATGGTGCTGTACATGAGAATGGGTTACATACAAAGTTATAGATATAATTTACAGTAACCAAATTTACAATGACAGACTGGTACAGAGGGGAGAGGACCCTGTCCTTGCCCTTGCCGACTTACATTCTACGGGATAATAGGGAAGAAACAGAAGGTCGGGGGTGCGGCAGCTCTGGTCGTGGTGGTGGCGAGGCAGCAGCCCTGGTGGTGGCGGCGAGGCGGGAGCTCTGGTGATGGCGGCGAGGCTGCAGCTCTGGTGGTGGCAATGTGGCAGCAGCTCTGGTGGTGGCGGCGTGGCGGCAGCTCTGGTGGTGGCGGCGAGGCGGAATCTTGGGTGGTGGTGGCGAGGCGGAAGCTCGGGTGGTGGCAAGGCGGCAGAATGGTTATTGCAGGCTGTAGGTTTTCCTGAAGAGATGGGTTTTCAGGTTCCATTTGAAGGAGCAAAGGGTTGTGGATAATCGTACATGTTGAGGCGTGGAATTCCAAAGGATGGAGATATTCGGGAGAAATCTTGGAGGCGGTTGTGTGAGGAATGAATAAGTGTGGAGGATAGTAGGAGGTCTTGGGAGGATCGAAGATTACGTGAAGGAAGATATTGGGAGATTAGTTCAGAGATATAGGGAGGGGACAGGTTGTGGATGGCTTTGTAGGTCAGTGTTAGTAGTTTGAACTGGATTCGTTGGGGAATTGGGAGCCAGTGGAGAGATTTGCAGAGGGGAGAAGTAGGGGAGTAGCGAGGGGAGAGGTGGATTAGTCGGGCAGCAGAGTTGAGGACAGACTGGAGTGGTGCAAGAGAGTTGATGGGAGGCCGCAGAGGAGGGTGTTGCAGTAATCAAGGCAAGAGATGATGAGGGCATGCACAAGAGTTTGATGTTGTGACCTTCCATGTGCTTGCACAGAACCCTTCCTGGCCTCCTCAGAGCTGGAAGTCCCATCGCAGTGTGAGAAGCCCAGGGATTTCACTGTTGGGAATCGGAAGATTCAATGAAGACCATACAAGTGATGGTGAGGAGCGAAAGGGCCACATAGATGAGTGGTGGGCTGAATATAAGGATTTTCTTTGTTTGATCAGATTACTTTTGTTATACTTTGGGGTCTCTACAGACCCCAGAATACAATAGGGAACATTAAAGGACATTGAATTTGCTAAGAACATTTCCCAGGAAAATCTGCATGAACAAAACTTTGAATTTTGCCTGATACACTCATCTTTTATGTTACATGGCCTTGTAATCCAGGCAGATCACTTACGGTAGCTTTGAGCTTCCTCCTAAAAGAGTGGAGCCCATACACAGCATATAGATCAATGTGGAAAACTTTACATATAATAGCAGCGGAATAAGCGAACACGCAGCTTCCTCAGTCATGGTTTACGAGATTTATTCTTGGGGACCAAACTCAAAGAATTCTCTGCAAAAAACGTTTGAACTACGGTTCTGGTACAAAAAAATTGTTTATGTCTCCATTTTACTAGACCCATAACTTTTTTACATTACTATTAATGTAGTTATGTGGGGGCTTGTTTTTGCGTGGCAAGCTGGTGATTTTATGTATACAATTTTGGGGTACATATGGTGTTTTGATCACTTCTTATTGCTTTTTTTTGCATTGTTGCAGCAACCAAAAAGCTACAATTCTGACGTTTTATTTATTTTTCCTCTATATAGCATTTACCTATCAGTTTTTAATTAATTTCATATTTTTATAGATTGGAATTTTCTGGAAGTAGTGATACCACATATGTATATTTTATTATTATTTACATTTCTTTATTGTTAACTTGAGAAAAGGGGGGTGATTTCCAAAGCTACAAGTTATCCCCTATCCTGATTATAACTTTGATTTCTGGATATCCCAAGAATCCTGAGAACCTTGAGAATGTGAATCTCCAGTGCCATCTTCAATAAAGCAGAGGTGCTCCTACATGCCAGTCATTGTCTATGAGACTGCCTGAGTACTGCATTCATTATTTATGGGACTGCCCAAGCACAGTAGTAGCTGTGAAAAGTTTCTATCACCACATATACTGATGATTGATCTAGTGATATAACCGGTGTGTGTTCCTGAATAGCACAGCTTAATATGCATATAGAAGTGAACATAAGTTTGTGGGTACCAGATAAGGGTCCCCTGGGATCAGGCTTTGACTGGCCCACAGGAGAATCTTCCAGTGTGCAAGAGTGGACCACCACCCTCTTATATGAGCAGTACTTGGCTCTATATACGTGAATCACTATGTACAGACAAAGGTGGCATCTTATTCATTTACCAATCTATCCAGTTCATTGATATATACATTTGTGATTGACGATAATGTCACATCTGCATGTAGCTGAAAAGTGGGGCCCTGGAGTTGGTTACTGGTGGGCCCTTGGCACCCCAGTCCGATACTGCCTGAGATAACTTGGTATGGTCTTGTTCCAGTTATGATGTCACTTATATGAATACATATGATACTGTATGACTTATGGGTACTTTAAGTTTTCATACTAGTACATATTAAAGAGATTGAGAAACCATTGCCTAATATGCAGGGCAAAAGAAATGTCTTGCAGACAAAATTACAACTTGCAGCAGCCAAGCCAAACTGTAATATTTGATATCATGCCAAGCATCATGTTCATTTTCCAGTGCCATGACACTGCATATTCTAGAATTCACTCAACAATGGGCGGAGGGTCTCAGGATATGTGTCTGAGGCTCATGCCTGCTTCTTATCTGCTCAGCATATCTGCTCTCTGCAGATTTTCCGTGACAATTTTGAATTGTTCTACCACACAAAGCCTATGACTTGCCTGACTTGATGAAAATGTTAAACATTTTTTCTGAGTCATTCAAATTATAGAATGCTGGGGACTTTATTTTGGATAACAACTTGTTCTAGAATGGAATCCATGCTCTCCTCACCGAATTGCATCATATTTAGATGTACAATAGTGAGTTAATCTGGCTGTGCTGGTCAATTCAGACATATACATTTTAACAATTTTTACATCGGGTTCAATTTTTTTTAGATTCAAGCCAAATATATGATAAACCCCATAGATCTTTTCACTCATCCTTGCACCAATATTTTAACAAAAATATTTTAAAATGCTGGATTTATTGATTTACTGTAGGTGAAATGCTCTACAACTCATTGATTATAGATCAGAGATAACACATTGGGAGTAGTCATAAGTTACTCAGCTCTTCTACATTTGTGATAATGTGCAATTTTTTTTGCAAGGGCTCATACACATAGTAATGGCGTGTTCAAGAACTACTGACTTTAGTATCTCAGCATTATACTCTATGAGGGGGGGGCTGCATTATACTCTATTAAGGACCATGGGGAGTGCATGATACTATATGTACTATATAGTACTTGCATTATACTGTATCGAGGACTATCTGCACCAATCATTCTTCCTCAGCCGGAGTAAGGGTAGGTGCACACGGTTATTAAATGATGCGTGTAGGATGCTGCGTACTTGTGCAGCATCCAGATGTTACAGCATAGCGGATGGGATTTCAAGAAATCCCATGTCCACTATGCGTGCACAGACACCCGCAGATCACCCACGGAGAAAGACATGCAGCATGTCTCTCCAGACCGCAGCATATCTATTTATCTTGTGGAGACACGAGTTTCTGCAAGATAAATCAATGTATTGGACATAGTGATTTCGCAAGGTTCAATAAACACATGCGGAATCACCTGCGCTCTATAGCCGGCAGCGCTATGGACGCAGCGGACATGTGCTGCTTCCAAAGCGCTGCCAACTACTTGAACGTGTGCACCTGCCCTAAAGAAGCCGGAAAACAAGCGTCGAATGACTTCCATATTGCCGATCACGCTCGTTTACCAGCCTGAACTCAGCACTGAACTCAGCACTTGTAAATACAACAGAAATATTTCTGTGTTATGGTGCAATATGTGAGCATTTGAGGCCCCATTTTAACTTTTGCCCAGGGCCCCACTTTGTCTAAAACCGCTCTGGCTGTA
>JARQOD010000006.1:289171794-289260630 GCA_033576555.1 Oophaga sylvatica
ATAACTTGTTGGCAGATATCTGATTTCAGGTAAAATCATTTCACTTGCATAAAAGAAAGCATTTTTTATGTTATCCAGATCATTAGAGATCTGTTCTTGTTTTTGGTAAATGCTTAGAGACTAAACACAGACCTCCTCATTACAGCAGGATTTACCCCCATTAATAATAAGACCTATTTTTGGCAGAATCTTTAGTTGTTTTTTCATCACATTATTTAGAGAACTTTTCTGATCTGGTGATGAAGTTATCTCTTTGCTTGTTTTTGCTGTGTAAATTGCATTTTGTAGTGGTGACAATTTGGGTTACATATAATTTAATTAATTATTATTTTTTAGGGGAAATAGAAATAAAACAGGAATGCTGTAAATTTTTTGGCATTTCTAATTTCTATCGTTCACCTTCAACATAAATTCTATGGCTCGGTGCCATTTATTTTTTAATAGAAAAAAAAATTGTTGATATGTTGCCACATTTCAAGTGCCATAACTTTTTTCTTATTTTATCAATGTAGCCGCTTGTATTTAGTGGGACAAGTCTTATTTTCTAATAGAACTATTTTTAATTAAATATAAATTATTGAGATTTTTTGAGGGGGTGGATTGCATTTTTTAAGCACAGTGCGTTTTAAAGAACACGTCATTCCTATTTTTCATCAGTACAAATGCGATGGTACCATATAAGGGGTATTTCTAGTCTTATGCATAGAAGATCCAATTTTAGTGGGAAAAATGTGTTTTTTGGAAGTGTTTTTTTTCACTTTTTTAAAATTGCTATAAACTTTATTAAATTTTGTTAATTAATTTTTAGCCATTCAAGGGCAGTTCAAAGTACAATTATTTGATGCTTTTATAAAAACCTTGGTATGCTGGTATGCATACCAAAGCATTATAGCCTTTCAGTAATCCACTGACAGGTATTTTATAAGGCCGTCGCTAACTGCCCTTGGGAACTTTTTAGAACAAGGCTGCTATGTCAACCTATTGACACCTTGTGATCGTATTGTGGTCACACATTGAGCCCCCTTCTTCTATCTAATACTCTCAATGCACTGGCATAGCTAGAATCCGATGGGCACTGATGCAATATTTGGACCTGGGCTTCCCTCGAATGTTGGTCAGAAGTACGGATGCTTATAGCATTCTAAATCTTATAAGGACATATATGTTACCTCCCTTCCCCCAATATGTAGTAATGTCCCCCAACCTTGGTCCATCCTTGTATGTATGCCCACCATCCTGGTATATATGTCCCTCATCCTGACCCCATCCTGGTATATATGTCCCCATCCTGGTATATATGACACTCATCCTGGTCCCCTTTCTGATATGTTTGTCTCCCATCCTGGGCCCCTTTCTCGTATATATATATCCCGCAACATGGCATATATGTCACCCATCCTGGTCCCCTTATTAACATACACGTCACCCATCCTGGCCCCTTCTTGGTATATATGCCCCCCCACTTTGGTATATATGTCTCCCATCCTATGGCCATCCTGGTAAATATGTACCTCATCCTGGTATATATGTCCCCCATAATGGTATATATAATCCTCATCATGGTATATATATATATATATACATATATATATATACGGTATATTAGGAAAAACACCGTATGCACTACTTAGGAGTGTACACAAGTAGGTCTCCACACCTTTAGTAAAAGCAAAAGTACTTGGCACTCAACTTTAGGAATAATGCTGGTGTAGTTTATTGCAGCCAAAATAAAATACTTATTTTTTTGATCAAATATTGGACACTATTTAGCAGTCTGTGTACTGATGAAGGCCGCTGTTGGCCGAAACGTTTATTTATTTTGGCTGCGATAAACTACACCAGCATTATTCCTAAAGTTGAGTGCCAAGTTCTTTTGCTCATCCTGATATATATTTCCCCCATCCTAGTATACAAGTCCCCATTCTTCCACTGTTCTTATTTTTACAAAATTAAACAGTTGAATTCACCTTATCCCCACTCCCACACCGCTTGGTGTCTTCTTCTGTAGCTGACTTCAGCGTTCAAGCAATGGGCATCGCATGATGTCACTGCCATGTGCCCCCAGTCATCTGCATGCCTAAATCAGCTGCTGGCCTCTGATTGGCTGGCAGCATGTATTGCAGTGCAGGTACCCTGTGGGTCTCTGCCCCACAATACAGTTCAGCTGAATTCACGTCCATGGACACACATCCAGCTAAAATAGGTGCCAGTGTTGGTGGGTCCCCTCATTATGCCCCTGCCCTTGGCTCGGTCCCCATTGACTATGGCATCTAAGGGTTTAGTTTCAGATGATAACTTTAAAGAGAATCTATCCCCATGTTTTAGTCCACTAATCTAAGAGCAGCATGATGTAGAGGCAGAGTCCTTGATTCCAATGATGTATAACTTACTGGTGGGCTGCTTGCTTTAGATTTTATAAAATCACTGTTTTATCATCATGAGATTATCACTAGAAAAAGTAGTAAACCTGTTAGAACGTATCCCCTCCATATTCATTAGCTCTGTGTAACCCCACCACTCACAACTTATTGGCTGCTTTTTGCCTATGCAGATCATATGCAGTGCTCAGCATTGAGAGAACCAGTAGATCAAAAACTGTAGCAAGCAACAAGCAGCCCAGTAAGTGATACATCACTGGAATAAGGGTCTCTGCCTGCATCATGATACTTTCAGATGGGGTAGCAATTGGGTTTCCATCATGGTGTGCATCATTATAGCATGCTGCACCATTTTGCCTTGTAAAATTTATGGAATCTATGAAAGAGGCTCTTAGACTCCAACCTAGATGTGAACCTAGCCTACCCAGAATGCAAAGCTTTGTTTTGTGGTGAGGCTGGTGTAGGAGGTCTGTCTAGGATGTGTTCATCTTTCATCAATATGAAGGTTAAATTGTATTAGTCATAGAACTTACAGTGGTTTCGACCAAACAACATAGCAGCAGCAGGATGACTTACTGCTATAAACATGCTACCTGAAACTTTCTGTACTTGCATTTCATCCTACTTACAACCAATATACATCTTTTTTTGTAACTTATATTTTCAGTTAGCAGGTCATACCACTAAGTATGGTTGGTGTGTGTCTGTTAGTGTTTGCACACTTTAGGAGAACATGCTTCAACATAAGAAGTAACTTCTCAAGGCCCTTTCAGGCTATATAAAATATTTTAATGTAATTTAAAGTCTTTTCTTTATTGTTGGATTCAAATCAAATGGCTTTAATGTAAAGCTCCACTTTAAAGTCACATAATACATTAGGGAATGGATACATAGCAAATCTATAGTACTGCATAGTGTTCATAAATGCTCATTTTTTATATGCTGTTTAATTCCTTCAGGCCTCGGACATATGGCCATATTAGAGCTCAGAACAACTTCTAAGTTATTCCAAGCTGTAATAGGGCACCGGTAAACTCCTCTACTTCTCTCCTATACCTCTTTAAGCCTCTAATGTCCTGCAGATGTACCCAGAAGTTTTGTCTGACATATTCCAAATATTCTGACATGCTTGATCAAATGCTTTAGAAGGTATTTTCCTCTAGAGGCACGGAAGCGGTATTCTCAACTGGAGAACCATAATTCTATGCACTGTGAGTAATGTGGTGGTGTGCATGCACCATGCTACCTGGTAACATTTCTACTTGTGGAGAGTGACATACCGGCTCTGGCATGCCAAGGTAAGGAGGCTTATTTGCAATGCTCCTCTGGGAAATTTAATATGAAAATTGCCTCTTTAGAGAGGAAGAGGAGCTGAACTCTATTGCACCACCTGTTGGAAGCAGCAATCCTACAAGTCATTATCAACACTCTAACAAACCTTGAAATGTGACTTAGTATAAAAGCCAAATCAGAAAGTCAATTTCCAGACACAGTGTTTCGGGGCATTGCCCCTCGTCAGTTGAAAGTATGAGAACTGATTTAGCTAGGTGAGAGGCTCTGGACTGAGGTCTAAGGGGTAACGTATCTCCCTGTGGAGAGTGACATACCAGTTCTGGCATGCCAAGGTAAAGAGGCTTAATTGCCGTGCAATGCTCCTCTGGGAAATTTATTAAGAAAATTGCCTCTTCAAAAAAAGAGGACTTGAATTCTATAGCGCCACCTGTTGGAAACAGCCATCCTACAAGTAATTATCGACCCTTTGATGAGCCTTGAAATGTGACTTCGGATAAAAACCAAATCAGAATCTCAATTTGCAGACATGGTGTTTTGGGGCATTACTGTTATGTTTTGGTAGCTGAGGAGGCAGGAGCAAAAAACCCCATAGGAAGCCTAACACCAGAGTGGTTGGAAACTAATAGGTTGCAGACCCCTAAACTAATCACACAACTAGACCGATATACAAAATATGAACCTACACCATATATATAAAACTAAAAAAACTTTATTGAAAATTATTTAATACATAACAAAAACAGGTAAAAAGTGGGAAATCCAACACAAGGGCACCATGATCCACAATATATAGTGTCAGAGGTATAACATTTGGACAAAGTCCGGAGGCACCACGATCCACCAGAGGTATTTATGCTCTAGTTTTTATTGTTTGCTTTAGTGCTTTGTTCTGATATTTATTAGTGGATTATCCCCCTGAACAACACGGTTCTTTTTGGGTTAGGGGAGCACTAGCATGCATATATAGATTCCTCCGGACTTTGTCCAAATGTTATACCTCTGACACTATATATTGTGGATCATGGTGCCCTTGTGTTGGATTTCCCACTTTTTACCTGTTTTTGTTATGTATTAAATAATTTTCAATAAAGTTTTTTTAGTTTTATATATATGGTGTAGGTTCATATTTTGTATATCGGTCTAAATGTAATTTTTGAACCTTGATATGGGTCCCTTTGGTCAGCAACATAGGTATCCTATTAGGATTTACTAAATACCAATATGTTGCTATTTTGGACTTTAACATTTCTGTTAAATAATCACACAACTAGAAGCAGCCGTGGAGCGTACCTACGGTGGTCCTAGACACCTCGGCACAGCCGGAGAGATAGCTATCCCTGAAGATGGAAAGAGGAAAGCTAACTGCCCCGGAGTAGACCCCAAAAGAGTAGGAAGCCCAAAACATATAATGGCGGTTAGACAAGATGAAAATACGAACACAGACAGAAAATAGATTGAGCAAACGCTGGGGCCTAAAACTGTCTAGATAGGACAGCACAGGAGAGAATACTGTCTGCAACCCCGAAAAACGCTAGGAAAAACTCCAACACTTCTGAATCCAAAAACACTGAGATCACACGGTCTCGACCACCTATATCAGATCTCTGGTGTGGACACGTAGCTACCCAGCAGTAAAATATCACAAGGACTGAGCAAATGAACAAATACAAAAAACGAATGGAGACCAGCCAAAGCCCCCCAAAGGGGACCCGGCTGAAGACAAAAAGCAATGCAGCAAAAAGCAAGAATTCAAACCACAGTAAAAAAAACTGAAAGGGACTTATCTGAAAGCAAGCAGGAGACAGCAGGAAAGCAAGCTGAATTCCAACCTAGAACAGGAAGAACAATTCATCACCTGCGAGGATCATGGGAGGTCAGCTCACTTATGTCAGGCCAGTCAGTACCACCTGACAACCACTCGTTATCTGCAGGTGTAGGACTCTTGGTGTTCAACATAGGTTCAATACCCTCAGCAACCACCAGAGGGAGCTTCAGCTCCGAAGTCGTCTCCAAAACGTTCACAACACATTACCCCTCGTCAGTGCAAAGTATGAGAACTAATTTGGTAAGGTGAGAGGCTCTGGACTGAGGTTTAAGGGGTAATGTTTCTCCTTGCGGAGAATGACATACCGGCTCTGGCATGCCAAGATAAGTAGTCTTATTTGCCGTGTAATGCTCCTCTGGTAAATTTTTAAATTGTGGCATGTAAGACACTGTAAAATGTCTTTTTAAGAAGAACAACAATATCAGAAGATATTTATACGGATGGGGCAATAGCAGAGCTGCCTGAGAGCTAAACGTGTGAGTTTGATGTTATGGTTACACAGATAACTGCATTCATTACAGTAATTCATTCTATGCTTTCAATCAGGAGGTGTCTGAGGTTTAGTACAACTATAACAAGAGAAGGGTCTTGGATCCAAAGTGACTCTTGTTATTGGACCCAGATGCCTATATTTACAACTGTGAAACAAGAAGTGTCCAAGACATCGGATATATTCCTCAGTAAGGTTCTTTATTAATCAAAACATATATAGGATTAAAAATAACACAACATTTTAGCCACAATGGCCTTTATACAGCCATAAATTGAAATGGAGGATATATTGAAACACAGTATGTGCTGTTTCAATGTAAGGCTTGAAATAGACCATTTGTGGGTGAAACATTGCACCTTTTTATCCTAATTATGTTCTGGTTAATAAAGAAGCTCATTGAGGAATATATCACGTGCTTTTTTGTTGAACTTACTGGCAATATGGAAGAGAGTTGCCCGAAGAGGCACGGAGTTGATGGAGTGGTGCACAAGAATTGTGCACTACAATTGTATATGCAATGGTGATTTTCAAGTGAAAGTAATCAGAATAATTGAATGCAATCAGATATTCTGTGGGATTTGTCTATATATCGATTTGTTCACTTTATGTTTGAGCCTTTGATCTAAAGTTTCATCTTAGGTCAAGAGTGTTTCTTGATGTAAATGTCTTCTGACTATTCTGTATGCCACAGTATAAGCAATCAGTGGAATATATTTCAAAGAGGAGGACATTGTAAATGCCATGTTACTGAATATATGCATGGAATAGCTTAGTCTATAATGCTGTTTTTATAAAATGAAGAAAAGTTATGACCCATCCCATCCCATTGTAAATGCCAAGTAGACATCCTTTTCGCATAGTCTATGTGAATGGGCCTATGGATTCAACTTGTGTAGCAGGACTTACCAGGAGCATGTACTAAAATGTAGTGGTAAAATGTCATGTGAATACACTCTTGATAAATAAAATATAGAATAATAACAATTTTTACGTCATGTTAAAAGCAGTATGACCCATCAAAGTTGTTCCATTTTAATCTAGAAATGACCAATGATCTGTAATGTTCACGGCTGATGTGTGAAAATCAGATTCTTTAAATATCAGGAAGCAGAATAGAAATCATCTGAGTGACAGGAATAAGTGTAAAATGTGAATGTGGTATCTAAATGCTTCCACATGGTCCTGTTATATTCGAAATCCAGAAAGGCAGTGAAATCATCTAGCATCCCTTTGGTCCAATAATCACAGAGGGATTGTCTGGTAAGGATAAGTTATTATCACCAATCCACAGTGAAAAAGCCAAGTGCAGTGCTCAGCAGCCACATAGGGATTGAGTGTAGCGGTGATCGGGCATCTGCACTCCTGATCCATTCTAGTGGGGACAGAATTGTCCCTTTGGAGTTAAAGTATCTCCATTCTGCCAATTGGTGCGTACCCCAGCACTCAGACCCCCACCGATCAACCGATATATAAATTATCACATGTGGATAGGTGATAACTTATCTTCACCCCTTTAACTTGTTTTTGTAAATGTCCGCCTACCTCTTGGTCTATAGTCAAGTGAAGCCTGCGCTAAACCCCGTTGGTATGGATATTGGTTTTGTTAACGTCTCACAAGCTTTATCGTTTTATTTCAATCAAGATTTATTATTACTTGTTAGTAGAATAAAACAGGACAGACACTTAAATAATTCAATCCAGAACTCACAATTATGTGAACAGGACCCCGAAGCTCATTCAGACCCCAGATCAGACCATAGATGAGGCAACAATACTCATTAAAACCCAAAATCTGACTCATTAACACTCCAAACCAGACCTCTAAAATTAATTAAGTCACAATCTAGATCCCTAATGCAATTCAGATGCCAGACCAGATCCCTTGAAGGAAGGCCCTTAAAAAAAGTTACCCCCAGACCAGGTCTCTAAAATAATTCAGTTCCTGACTAGACACCTGTATCCAGTCCCCAGACCAGCAATGAAGTCAAATCGGGCCCCAGACCAGTAAAATTACCGTGATTACAAACTGGGTCTCACATATGATATTCAAAACGTGCATTTCCCCGGAACATAACAATTACTGAGATCCTTTCCTTACATATCTGCATTATGTCCGTTCTCTGTTTTTCCTTTTAGAAATGTAAAAATAAATGAACATTAGGACATTTCCATTCCCTTTGTCTATACTGTACAAGGAAATCCAGCGCTCCATTATAATGAAGATATCCTCCATGCGGTAATATAAACTTTGTCAGGGTGTGTAAAGACAATTCTTTTTGATATTTGGAGCTGGAACCAGGGACCCACTTATCAATTATCAGTTTATTTATACATTACAGGAGGAATAAGAGGAATAGTACGATGTACATTTGTATGAAAAGATGGTCTAGCAATGGTATTTTATCAGAACACAAGTATTTATAAGCGCAGCCATGTCAGGAATGATGGCAGATTCTTTTTTCTAGCCAACCAGACCTGAATTGTGACCATTGTTATGAGACATTTCTACTGTGTTCTACATACAGAATATATAGGAAAAACACCCACTTATTATAATGTGACCACTGGATTTCAAAACCTGCATGACTGAATGCAAAACTAAGTAGGATGGATGTTCTCTTTTTTAGTCATCATGATGCTCATCGTGTTTTCATGTTCATGTTTATTTATCAGCATGTTACTAAAGTCCTTTATAGAGTCCAATATCAGGGTATGCCCTCAAAAATACCATTCGGGATAAATGGGCAGACATTTTCACAAACCCCCTCCTATATAAATATAAATATATCAGACACTGATGTTGGATGAGAGGATCACAATGTAAGACTGATTGATGAGAGGGCCACAATGTATGACTCAAATGGATGATAGGGCCTGGCTCACAATGTCTAATTTAGTTAATCCCAAAATTGTTCAGTGAGGTTGAGGTCAGGGTTCTATATGGCCAGTCATGTTCTTTCACTTCTTACTCACCCAACCATGCCAGCATCAAAATGTGGCAACAGAATTATATCACATCTGAAGCTTGGCATTGTGCTTGATGATGAAGGCTTGCATGCAGCTTCTCAGCTATAAAAACCCATAACGTCAAGCTCCTGGGGTACAGATTTTGTGCTGATTTCACTGGAAAAGATGGTTTGTAACCGCAATTATTGAGTCGACTTTTATACACTTTGCTTCTCCGCACTTGGTGACCTCGCTGTGTTACTTTACATGGTCTACCACTTCATGACAGTGTTGCTGTGGTTCTTAACAATTTCTACTTTTAATTAATACCACACACAGTTGATCATGGAATATGTAGGGGGAAGGAATTTCACGAACTCACTTGTTAACATGGTATCATCCTATTACAGCACCACTGTCAAATTCAATGAGTTCTTTAGAACTAGCCATTTTGTCAAAAATGAGAGTAAAGGCAGATTACATGGCTAGGGGCTGGATTTTGTAGATTTGTGGCAATGGGACTGAATGAAAAATCTGAATTCACTGATTAAATGGTGTTTCCCTATAGCTTTATTCATATATTTGGAAGAAGAGCCAAGGAGTGTCAGTCAAATTGAATGAAGTTACTAATATTTCTATCGATGAGAAATGCCAGTGGTCCATTGGTTGGTATAATGCTTTATAGTTTGGGCCCTTGGTCACCGTCTAACTCCAAGCAATTCAGTCTCGCAATAAACAGATGCATTTATACCCATCTATGAAATATCAGTCTTGAGCCCCTCGGAATTATCTTTGCAGGGTTCTCCTAGGATGGTTTGGCCTCTTTTGTCTTATTTTTATGCATTGCATATTAAAACTTGATGTGTATAACTTGTATGCTCAAGCAACTAAAGCCAAGGTTTATTTAATGTTTTACAGTCTTGTGACAATGGTGGTAGACAAGCCTCGTAATTACATATTCACAGTGATGCCAAGAATACAGAGACTGGTAAGTGTAATCCTCTGGAATATTTTCAGGTGCATATTGTTGTTGCCAAATGATCTGACCATATTTTAGGCAACCAGGGAACCTAAGGTCTAAGAGAGCAGACTGCATTCTCAAATTTTATGGTCACTGGCTTACTATAGTTGGCTGGATCTTTTGATTTAACAGTGGTATTTTTATTGGAATTGCATTTTGTGAGTGTAAGAGAAAGTCCTACATTGTAGTAATAAAACAGCCCACTTCATCTTGGAGATTTCCTTTTGTTCTCACAGACGATTATTAAATTTTAAAGTTTTAGTCTGCAGAAAAGTTAAGTAAGGTTACCAGTACTTTGCTCATTTTTGTGTACTAACACATGTGGACCATGTTTTTGTGGAATATGACACATATCATCAAACAGGTTGGTCCAATGATGTCAATGAGCACATAGTCGGGAGCAGTGGCGTAGCAACTGTTTGTGGTGCCCGGGGCTGCAAATTTTAGGCCACGCCCCTAGCCATACCCGTTTCACTGGTCACACCCATATCCATGCCCTGACCACACCCATTTAGCACTGCTAATCACACTGTTTCATAAACAATAATTATAAACACATACCTCCCAACCATCCCGGTTTCAGCGGGACAGTCCCGATTTCAGGTCCCTGTCCCGCTGTTCGGGGCAGGAGGTTTACTTTCCGCATTAGAATCGTACATACGGAAACCCCGGGGACCTCCCACACATTCTGGCAGCCACACATCACGTTCCACTGCTGACCTCATTTCCCCAGGATTTGGAGATCTCATCAGCTATGCAGCGCTCCATTCAATACCCAGCTCTCACTGAGCGAGACAGGCAGGATCTGGTGATCTCATCATCTGTTGAACAGATCCAATGATGAGATCCCCATATCCTGCCTGTCTTGCTCAGTGAGAGCCGGGTATTGTATGCAGCGCTCCATACAATACCCGGCTCTCACTCCACAGATCCCGCGGCTCGATGCGTTGCCGTTCTGAAGACTCTCCCGAGAACGAGTTACAGTACCTGCTGCTGTAAGCTGACTTCTGGAAATGAGGTCAGCGGTCATTTCCGGCGTTCAGCTGACTTACAGCACGTCACTTCCGGTGGAACGTGACGTGTGGCTGCCAGAACATGTGAGATGTCCCCGGGGTTTCCGCATGTACGATTCTAATGCGGGAAAGTAAACCTCCTGGCCAAGACAGCGGGACAGGAACCCAGCCCTACATAGATAACAGCATTCGTTCCATCCCCATGCAGATAATGGCACCCCTCCTTCCCCCCTGCAGCCCCCAAGCACACAGCTCCCGCAAGTAACAGGACCCTTGTACTTGCGCGGCTCCACTCTTCGTGGCCCCGTACACACATGGCTCAGCTCCGCACACCTCGTACTCACGGCTCCGCTCCGTACACCTCATACACACACGGTTCCGCTCCGTACACCTCGTACACACGGCTCTGCTCCGTACACCTCGTACACACACGGCTTTGCTCCGTACACCTCGTACACACACAGCTTTGCTCCGTACACTTTGTACACACACGGCTTTGCTCCGTACACCTCGTACTCACACGGCTCCGCTCCGTACACCTCGTACACACATGACTTTGCTCCGCACACCTCGTACACACACGGCTTTTCTCCCGTACACCTTGTACACACACGGCTCCACTCCGTACACCTCGTACACACACGGCTCCGCTCCGTACACCTCGTACACACACGGCTTTGCTCCGTACACCTCGTACACACACAGCTTTGTTCCGTACACCTCGTACACACGCGGCTTTGCTCCGTACACCTCGTACACACACGGCTCCACTCCGTACACCTCGTACACACACGGCTTTGCTCCGTACACCTCGTACACACACGGCTTTGCTCCGCACACCTCGTACACACACGGCTTTTCTCCGTACACCTTGTACACACACGGCTCCACTCCGTACACCTCGTACACACACGGCTCCACTCCGTACACCTCGTACACACACGGCTCCGCTCCGTACACCTCGTACACACATGACTTTGCTCCGCACACCTCGTACACACACGGCTTTTCTCCGTACACCTTGTACACACACGGCTCCACTCCGTACACCTCGTACACACACGGCTCCGCTCCGTACACCTCGTACACACACGGCTTTGCTCAGTACACCTCGTACACACACAGCTTTGTTCCGTACACCTCGTACACACACGGCTTTGCGCCGTACACCTCGTACACACACGGCTCTGCTCTGTACACCTCGTACACACACGGCTTTGCTCTGTACACATCATACACACACAGCTCTGCTACATCCACACTGTAAACCTCTTCTGATCCCACACATAAACTTACCATCATCCAGCACCATGACGACCAGCACAGCAGTCCTGCACACAGGGGCCTGACCATGTGACACCTAACTCCTCCCCTCCTGTGACCTCATCACAGGTCCTGCTCGCACCTTTACAGAGGACAATGGTAAATGCTGGCTGTGAGAAGTAGGAGAGCCTGGGAGGGCAGGAAGGGGTGCATGGGGGGCGTGGCGGCTTCTCTCACTTCAGGACACATAGTGTCACAACCGTGACAGCGGGTGGGAGGGGTTAGAATTGGGTCTGTTGGGAGGTATGGAAGTGCTGCTGCTGCCGCGCTGCCCCCACACACGTGCCGCCTGGGGCGGACCGCCCCCCTGGCCCCCCCACGCTACGCCACTGGTCGGGAGATTCTAAATGTGCAATGTAAAGGGCTGTCAAGTGAGTCTGGGTAATACAGAATAAGTGAAGCAATGCATTTGAAAAGCTTTACAATGCTTGAAACCTGTCAACCCCTAATTGTCTTCATGTTAACCAAGTCCATGTGCAGTGTGAGAGTGGGAACAGTGCAGAGGTTATTCTGCACACTAGGCTCTTCTTTTTATGTTTCTGTGCCTTTATTCTTTTATCCTTATTTTATCATTAGTCTGACATTCCATTGTCATGAAACATTGAAAAACAGAGCTGTAACACTGTGAATATGAATGTATTGTCGGCCTAAGTGTGGTTTTTAGATGGTTATAATAACACTTATATATGTATTGTATGTTTGCCATCCTTTGCATTGAACGTGTGGATTATGCTGCAATTTTCAGCTTTTACTATATCATTAGTTATATACACTAATACTATTACACATTGTCAATGGTTTTTTGTCCTGCCTGTATGCCTTGCCTCATATTAATGGTCTTGTTGTGAGAAGTCTGCAGTATACATCACATAGGAGACACTGAGACTTCTGTGTACATAACATAGGAGACAACAAGACTGCTGTATACACATCACATATGAAACACTGAGACTCCTCTATATATCCCATAGAAAACACTGGGACTGCTGTATATACATCACATAGGAAACACTGAGACTGCTGTATATATATGACATCGGATACACAGATACTGCTCTATATATATCACATAGGAAACACTGAGACTGGTGTATATATATATATTATTATATAACAATTTGGCACACACCGGTGATGTTTTTGAAATATGCTTATTTAATGAAAAATACATACAATAACAGCAAATGGCAGACGTTTCCGTCTTTTTGACCTTCATCAATGTGCCATGTGGTGCATTGTTTAACCATATAATTTTAGATAGGAAATGATCCTATTAGATATCCGCTAGTGGAGAGCCTGCTATGGTAAAATCTTACTAGTCCCATATGTGAGGAAAACGGCAGATAAGTGTGCAGCACAGACGCGGTATCCACCACTTGTCTTTGAGTCTTTGAATATCCTGTGGCTAGTGTATATGCATCACATAGTAGACGCTGAGGCTGGTGAATATACATCACATAGGAGACCCAGAGACTATTGTGTATATACCAGAAAGGATACTACTATATTACATAGGAGACACTACAACAGCTGACAACATCATTAGGAACGGGACAGGAGCACCAGTGTCAGAATGTAATTTTTGTTGCATGCATTTAGAAGCATTTAGCAGCATTTAGAACTGCACACTGCATGCGTATGCTCATTATTAGACGATGCACGCAGCATGGCCTAATAAACTAATAAAAAGTATACCCATCAACCAATCCACATCTCTCTTATCATTAAACAAGTTCCCTACTGGTCTTTGTGGTTTCCCTTCTGGCCACTTATTTTGACTGATGTGTCCCCTCTGGGACTAGTGATTAGCAGAAGAGGTAACATGCCTGTTCTGGCCATAAGAGAAACTGTGGAGATCTGTGAGGAACAGAAGAGACTCTAGGAAAGGAACAATAGGACAATAGGGGATCAATGTGGGAGTATGCTAGTTTATTTTATTTTTAGTGTTTTTTAATCTTGAGTTATGAAACCCATTTATGTGTCTAAAATTCATGCAACTTCAATTTTAGGATACAGGCTGTAACGCAGGATCAGTAGACGACAAGTAATGTGTATTTTTCTGCTGATCATCTCTATTTAACTGTAAAATGTGGGTCAAAAGTGACTTTACCTTTTAAAATATCTAGTGAGAATACATTATTCCAATCTTTATTCTAATTGGAAAAATAACAAATTTCTTTTGTGACTTGTACTGTATATCAACAAAGATTTTACTTTTGAAGAAAATGGTTTGTTAGAGATCACTGTGGATCGCTGTGGATTTTAGGATTTAGACTAGCGGAAACAATATTTCCTTCTCTTTCTGGCAAAGAGCTGCTGTTCACAGTAGATAAAAATATATTATGCACTAATTAGATGTACTGTTCTTGTCAGATTTCATCCTTATTGCTTGACTTCAAGTGCATCTGCTCAAAAACAGGTTGTTCAGCTCCGAGTTGTTCAGTGTGTATATTTTTTATATTTAGCATTTGACAATGAATTAGAGAAGTTAGATATAGCTACATTTGTTTATATAGTAATGTGTTAAAATTTTGATATTATGTTATGTGGCTGAAACCCAGCAGAGTTTTGAGATCTGGAGGAAGATTTGGAGAAATTCCTCGCACCTTCCAAAAGCTCCTAAAAATATTCTGAACACATAACCTTGAGAGAGGTTGACAGCTGACTTCAAAAGGCAACCCTTTAAGACTATGTGCACATGTTGACTATTTGCAGCAGTTTTTTTTGCAGCATAAAACCAGAGTGTTGGAAGGAAAAACGCAGAGTAAAATATGTACGTTTTTTAGACACCTTTGACTTGTTTTGTTAGACTTTTTTTTATGCATCTTTACTTATTTTTTTCCCCAATTCTCTTGAATGGGTGAAAAATGCTGCAAAAACGCTGAAAGAATTGACGTGCAGCAGATTTGAAAAAAACAGTTGGATGGTTCAAATCTGCAAGGAGAAAATAAGCAGCTTGTGCACGAGATTTCAGAAATATTTGTACTGTACTATGATGCATTTTTTTCTACACCAAACAAGCATAGAAAAGACAAAACAAAAAAAGCAATGTGTGAACAAGCCCTAAAGATTTTCACACCATTCTCATCCTACTGTTTTTATTTCCTCCTAGTATATGACTAATATGTGTGTAACCTACTCGCCATAATTTCTATTGCTAACATGGCAGAGAAAGTCATAGGAGCCTGTGTCCTATGTTGACTAGTCTTAGTATTCACTTTTACCAATTAAGTCATTCTTCAAGTTTTATCATTATATATATGTATATACAGTATATATATATACGGCTTATACTTATTCTACAGAGGAGAATTTCCCTTTTGCTGAATACAATCTCAGCCACTGAATATAAGCAATGCATATTTATATTCACTTAAAGCAAGCAGAAATATCGAACATGGAAAGATTTTTTTTCCCTCTGTAAAAGCTCCAGCTTTGGTCCTATCTTCTGTGCTAAAGCTTAGCCGCATTCAAGTGAATATTAGGCACAACTCAAAGAGCCAGTGGATTAATCCAGTAGAGTAACTTTAGGGGAGCACAAAGCTCTGTCATCACTGGTCATTACACAGGCAAATAGCGGGGTCTCTAGTGCCACCTGCAGAAACCCGTTCTCGTCCTCTGTAAAGAGTCTTTTTGCATGTTGTATTTCACAAGGGAGCATTGCATGGCCTATAAGTCTCCCTATGCCAACTTGGCATTTTCCACAAAGAGAAACTTTACTCCATTTACCACAAGTTTTTGCCCAGTGGATAATGTCATTGAGCTAGTCCAATTTATTTTGACTATGATTGAATATAATATGGAACATAGAATTGTGTTTATATGTTTCTTGCTTAGTTTGCATAAACCTGTGTACATATCATTGTGCGGGATTGCAAACCACGTTTTATGCTTAGGGGTAGTGATATTTTATGTGACCCGGTGGTTTTAAGCAAGTGTAACATACAGTCGTAGTTTTAGACTTTACATTGAAAGTCATGGAGGGTGTAGATAAAGTTGAGGTTTGGCTTTTAAATATTTCTGAGAATAGAGACATGTCAATTTCTCGGGGTGTACATAAAAGCCCTGCTTTCTTACTGTTATGTGTGAGAGTGCAGTCTTCGTTATTAAAGTTTATTTAATTTTCTTAGTTCAGTGATGGAAATAAGACACAAAACCCCAAATCAATCAGACTTACTAGAATGTTATGTTGATCTTTAAGTTTAAAGTGAAGAGTCTGTTCACCAGGGTGTCCAAAAGGACTGACATACAGTACAGACCAAAAGTTTGGACACACCTTCTCATTCAAAGATTTTTCTGTATTTTCATGACTGTGAAAATTGTAGAATCACACTGAAGGCATCAAAACTATGAATTAACACATGTGGAATTATACATTACACTTTACAAAAAAGTGTGAAACAACTGAAAAGATGTCTTATATTCTAGGTTCTTCAAAGTAGCCACCTTTTGCTTTGATTACTGCTTTGCACGCAGAAAAGGTGAACGGATGGACTCTACATGCCTGGTTCCCACCATGAAGCATGGAGGAGGTGGTGTGATGGTGTGGGGGTGCTTTGCTGGTGACACTGTTGGGGATTTAGTCAAAATTGAAGGCATACTGAACCAGCATGGCTACCACATCATCTTGCAGCAGCATGCTATTCCATCCGGTTTGCGTATAGTTGGACCATCATTTATTTTTCAACAGGACAATGACCCCAAACACACCTCCAGACTGTGTAAGGGCTATTTGACCAAGAAGGAGAGTGTTGGGGTGCTACGCCAGATGACCTGGCCTCCACAGTCACCAGACCTGAACCCAATCAAGATGGTTTGAGGTGAGCTGGACCACTCACCACTTCAATTTTGAATAACACCGGAATCACTGGTTTGTCAGTAATCAAATAATCAGAAAGTTTTTGGTCAATGATGCCCAAGGCCAGGGAATCACTGACCACCAACTGTAGTTCCCTGAGGAAACCAAAAGATGGATCTTGCGGTAAACGTTCATAGACCACTATGTCATTAAGTTGACGCATAATTTCTGCTTTATATTTAATGCTATCCATCACTACCACAGCCCCGCCTTTATCGGCTGGCTTTATAGTGATGGAGGCATTATTGACTAGGCCCTCCAAAGCCACCCTCTCACAATTTGACAGATTAGACATAGTTTTATTCTTGTAGCCTCGCCTCAATTTATCAATGTCCCTTTTAACCAATTCAATGTATGACTCCACAAAATGATCATGACTGGGTGGTTGGAAATTGCTCTTATTATATAGTCCTAGACTATGCAAAGTAAAGCCAGATGACACCCCATCAACACTAGCTGAATCAGATACATTTTTCCCTGAAAAAAATGATGACAGTCTGAGTCTCCTAAAAAAAGATTGTAGATCACATTCAACATTGAACCAATCTGGTTGATTGGAAGGGCAAAAAGATAAACCCTTGGATAAAACGTCTAATTCAACTTCTGTAAGTTCTAAGGAGGAGATATTTACCACCAAGTCTCTCAGTGTTCTCTCCGATTGTCTTCCTTGTTCCTCATTTTCAACGTGGCATTGCGTATCGGTCGCTGTTCGCGTCCAGTGGTCTTGTTTCTTGTGCTTCCGGCCTCCTCTCCGGCTCCTTCTCTTGGAACTGGTCCGTCGGTTTTGCCTAAAAAAGATGTTTTGTCAGTGTTCCCAAGGCTAGAGTCATCCGTAGATTCAGAGTCTGCAGTAGTAAAACCAAAATTAGACATTTTGTTGTCCTGTGGTCTTCTACGTCTTCTAGTAGACCCTAACCGCTTTCCACCTGTATTCTGGCGGGGAATATTCCTCATTTGCCAAGAAAAAATGCGGCCTGTTTTATAATCATCCGCATCACGGAACCACTTAGAGCGTTTCGTTAATTCAATGTCATTACGGAATTTAACAAGATTTTCTTCTACCTTGGTCTTCATTGCGGCCCATTCCTGTGCTGTTGACTGTAGTACCAACTGCTCCTCCACATCATGAATGTTCTTCTTAACTTGATCCAATTCTTTCTGCAAAAACTCAATGTTGAGCAACATGATGTCAAATGCATATTTATTGGATATGGATTCAAATTTGGAGCAGAATTGTGCATTATCGGGCAGTAAGGTAGGTCTAAGGTGTGGCCGCAGGCCTCGTGGGATCCTGCGTGCTTTGTAGTATTCAGTCAGTGTGACCACATGCAGCTCAAGCGAGATAAATCTCCTCTTCTCATTTTCCCACTTTCTTCTGAGCATATCACTGGTCGGTTTACTTAGAAATGTATTGTCAATATTGTGTACAGACAGAATACGTAAGGCATCATCTTCAGTATATGAAAAAGTAATGGCTTTATCCAGTTCACCCACCTCTGGATTGGTAGAAGCATCCATGTTTCAGGTATGGGTGCCAGTCGACCTCGGTTCAGCAGACAATCAAAGAAAAAGATAGTCAACAGCACTCTCTGGTTTAGGGGCGCACGTACCACGATCCAAGGAACCAGCTCGGAAATTGCATGTAGGAGAAAAAAGAGGAACAGCGCTCCATCCAGGTGAAGTAAATAGAAAAAACTTTATTCAAGCCATCAGAGAAAACGACGTTTCGACCTCACAAGGTCTTTATCAAGTATATACAAACAGTTAAAATAGGCTGTCTTATATAGTGAGGAGCAAAACATTTGCACCAATCACCGCATAGTATACGCCTAAAAAATGACATATAAACAAAACAATGCAATACTTACATGCGTCGTGGCACCGCCATGGGGTCCAATGTGGCCCCCACCTACGCCAACATCTACATGGCGGTGCTTGAGGAGGAGTTTGTGTACAAGTCCCATCTCTGGTGCCATGTCCGGGCCTGGTGGCGCTACATTGATGACGTGTTTGTGGTGTGGGATGGCGATTTTGAATCGCTGTCCAGATTTCATTCAGAGTTGAACCAAATTTACCCTGAGCTCGATTTCACAATGTCGCACTCCTTGACACAAGTACAATTCTTGGATACGTTAGTATACAAGGAGCATGACTTTTTGAAAACTGATTTGTTTGTCAAAAGTACAGATAAGAATAACTTCTTACTTTATAGCAGTAACCATCCCAAGGGGATGGTTAGCTCCTTGCCCTGGAGTCAACTCCTGCGAGTTAGGAGAATAGTATCCGATGAGGACTTAATTGACCAACGCCTTGAGGGCATGTGCAATAAATTTTTGACAAGGGGATATCCACAGAATGTGGTAGCGAGATATAAAACTAGAGCCCTAAATACGACACGTGAGGCTGCCCGCCACAAACCCCATATTACTTCAAGCGATAAACGTATACCGTTCGTATCCACCTTCAATCCCGCCAGTCATGGGATCAGTTCTATTTTAAAAAAACATTGGGTCCTATTACAACGTGGACACCCAACCATTACTGAATTTGGTTCCCTACCTCTGATGTCCTATCGCAGGGGACGCAATTTACAGGACCAATTGGTTAAATCTGACTTTGGTCCCTCCGGATTATCAATTCAACGAACTTTATCCTCTCCCCGGTACGGCAATTTTCCCTGTTTGGGGTGCGCGTGTTGTAATAACATGCTAAAGGGTGAATTCTTCTATCACCCATTGACTGGTAAAAAGATTTTTTTGAAAGAGAGGTACACTTGTGCCTCTAGTTTTGTTGTCTATATGGTTGTCTGCCCATGTGGCCTTGTCTATGTGGGGGAGACAACGATGGAAGTGCGGGCTCGCATAAGTAAACATAAGAGCACCATAAGGACAAAACTCATTGATCTACCAGTCCCCAAACACTTTATAGATACCCGACACTCTGTAAACCAACTTAGGTTTAGAGTTATTGATAGCGTGCCATTACTTAGAAGAGGTGGGATAGAACAAGAATACTCCGTAAAAAAGAACTAAGGTGGATACATAGATTGGGTACTTTACAACCGGCTGGACTTAATATTGAATTCAATCTAAATAACATATGTTGATTGGTTGGCTCTTTTTTTGCATCTTTCTTTATATCTATTGTTCATTACTATATAATGATGCTTTTATATAAGTCTATATCATATGCTCTCTTTTCTCTTTATCCCTAGGATTCTGTGATAGACTAAGGGTATGATATTCTAATTGTACATACATATGTTTATTTTCTTGTTTGTTCCCTTTTTCTAGGCACCACTTAATTTGTGTTTAGTTCATATAGGTTTTATGGGCACGATGTATTGCTATAGTGATGGGGCTCAAAACATAGTCATGGTATGTGTTTTGCAATATGGAAACCTTAAGATGCGGGGGTGCTGGTACTATGTGCCAGGATTATACATTTGAAGTGCGCATGCCCCCTTCTCCGTTGTCTTTAGAGTCATGGCAACGGCTCCATTACGTCGAGACGCGGAGGCGTCATTAAGTATATGGGAGGGGTTTGCATGTGCGCATGCGTTGTGCTCAGTTTTGATGTACTTCCTCCTTACTATCTCCTAGGCAACGCACCCCGATGACGCGATTAGCGTCTTGTGTCTCTGGCAACGCACCCTGATGACGCGATTAGCGTCTTGTGTTTCTGACAACAAACTCCATGATTGGCGGTAATGTTTTTGTTCTTTTGTACTACTCCTGCGGATAGGTCGCTGACATGTTTGGCGCCTTGCGAGAATTCTTATGGGATTGGCTAGTATAATCTGACATATCGGCAAGCTGAGCCTGATTGGTTCAAGACTCCTTGACAACCTGATAAACACCCGGCTATGTATGTGATTCCTCGTGCTCTATATATGTATATTTTGTTGTATGATTGATTTTTTATTTGCCGATTTATGCCGCAGCACATATGTTTATTTGATCACTGTTTTGTACTGTCTATATTTGTAAGTATTGCATTGTTTTGTTTATATGTCATTTTTTAGGCGTATACTATGCGGTGATTGGTGCAAATGTTTTGCTCCTCACTATATAAGACAGCCTATTTTAACTGTTTGTATATACTTGATAAAGACCTTGTGAGGTCGAAACGTCGTTTTCTCTGATGGCTTGAATAAAGTTTTTTCTATTTACTTCACCTGGATGGAGCGCTGTTCCTCTTTTTTCTCCTACATGCAATTTCCGAGCTGGTCCCTTGGATCGTGGTACGTGCGCCCCTAAACCAGAGAGTGCTGTTGACTATCTTTTTCTTTGATTATATCCAAAGTCCATCTAACTCCATAAAAATAGACATTTCAAATATAATATATATTTTCCTCTACTAAGATAATTTAACTAGCAGATATTGAACCAGCAAGAGATTCTGGGAGATTTCAGCTCTTAGAACCAGTAGAATTGTGAATGCAGCTCTGGGTTGTCAGCTAGCTTTAGCTCAACGTTGGTATACAGTACAGACCAAAAGTTTGGACACACCTTCTCATTCAATGATTTTTCTGTATTTTCAAGACTGTGAAAATTGTAGAATCACACTGAAGGCATCAAAACTATGAATTTACACGTGTGGAATTATGCATTAAACTTTACCAAAAAGTGTGAAACAACTGAAAATATGTCTTATATTCTAGGTTCTTCAAAGTAGCCACCTTTTGCTTTGATTACTGCTTTGCATGCAGAAAAGGTGAACGGATGGACTCTACATGCCTAGTTCCCACCGTGAAGCATGGAGGAGGTGGTGTGATGATGTGGGGTGCTTTGCTGTGACACTGTTGGGGATTTATTCAAAATTGAAGTCATACTGAACCAGCATGGCTACCACAGCATCTTGCAGCAGCATGCTATTCCATCCAGTTTGCGATTAGTTGGACCATCATTTATTTTTCAACAAGGCAATGACCCCAAACACACCTCCAGGCTGTGTAAGGGCTATTTGACCAAGAAGGAGAGTGATGGGGTGCTACGCCAGATGACCTGGCCTCCACAGTCACCAGACCTGAACCCAATCGAGATGGTTTGGGGTGAGCTGGACCGCTCACCACTTCAATTTTGAATAATTCCCAACAGTGCCACCAGCAAAGCACCCCCACACCATCACACCACCTCCTCCATGCTTCACGGTGGGAACTAGGCATGTAGAGTCCATCCGTTCACCTTTTCTGCGTGCAAAGCAGTAATCAAAGCAAAAGGTGGCTACTTTGAAAAACCTAGGATATAAGACATATCTTCAGCTGTTTCACACTTTTTTTGTAAAGTGTAATGTATAATTCCACATGTGTTAATTCATAGTTTTGATGACTTCAGTGTGATTCTACAATTTTCATAGTCATGAAAATACAGAAGAATCTTTGAATGAGAAGGTGTATCCAAACTTTTGGTCTGTACTGTATGTATATGCAAAGTTACCAATCTTGTATGTAGGTAGATTAATTATATACAGTACAGACCAAAAGTTTGGACAACACCTTCTCATTTAAAGATTTTTCTGTATTTTCATGACTATGAAATTGTACATTCACACTGAAGGCATCAAAACTATGAATTAACACATGTGGAATTATATACTTAACAAAAAAGTGTGAAACAACTGAAATTATGTCTTATATTCTAGGTTCTTGAAAGTAGCCACCTTTTGCTTTGATGACTGCTTTGCACACTCTTGGCATTCTCTTGATGAGCTTCAAGAGGTAGTCACCGGGAATGGTTTTCACTTCACAGGTGTGCCCTGTCAGGTTTAATAAGTGGGATTTCTGGCCTTATAAATGGGGTTGGGAACATCAGTTGTGTTTTGCAGAAGTCTGGTGGATACACAGCTGATAGTCCTACTGACTAGACTGTTAGAATTTGTATTATGGCAAGAAAAAAGCAGCTAAGTAAAGAAAAACGAGTGGCCATCATTACTTTAAGAAATGAAGGTCAGTCAGTCCGAAAAATTGGGAAAACTTTGAAAGTGTCCCCAAGTGCAGTTGCAAAAACCATCAAGCACTACAAAGAAACTGGTTCACATGAGGACCGCCCCCGGAAAGGAAGACCAAGAGTCACCTCTGCTTCTGAGGATAAGTTTATCCGAGTCACCAGTCTCAGAAATCGCAGGTTTACAGCAGCTCAAATTTGAGACCTGGTCAATGCCGCACAGAGTTCTAGCAGCAGACACATCTCTACAACAACTGTTAAGAGGAGACTTTGTGCAGCAGGCCTTCATGGTAAAATAGCTGCTAGGAACCCACTGCTAAGACAGGCAACAAGCAGAAGAGACTTGTTTGGGCTAAAGAACACAAGGAATGGACATTAGACCAGTGGAAATATGTGCTTTGGTCTGATGAGTCCAAATTTGAGATCTTTGGTTCCAACCACCGTGTCTTTGTACGACGCAGAAAAGGTGAACGGATGGACTCTACATGCCTGGTTCCCACCGTGAAGCATGGAGGAGGAGGTGTGATGGTGTGGGGGTGCTTTGCTGGTGACACTGTTGGGTATTTATTCAAAATTGAAGGCATACTGAACCAGCATGGCTATCACAGCATCTTGCAGCTGCATGCTATTCCATCCGGTTTGTGTTTAGTTGGACCATCATTTATTTTTCAACAGGACAATGAACCCAAACACACCTCCAGGCTGTGTAAGTGCTATTTGACCAAGAAGGAGAGTGATGGGGTGCTACGCTACCCATGGAGAGCTACAGAAAGACCTGGAATCATCAGGTACAATTGTTTCAAAGAAAACTATAAGTAATGCACTCAAGCTTCATGGTCTGTATGCACAATCATCACTCCATAGCTGAACAAAAAGCATGTTCAAGTCCATTTAAAGTTTGCTCAACAACATTTAGACAAGCTTGTGAAATGCTAGGAGAATATAGTCTGGTCAATTAAACCAAAATTGAACTCTTCGAATGCAATAATATAGACCATGTTTGGAGGCCAAAAGGTACTGCATATCACCCCATAAAAACCATATGAACAGTGAAGTTTGGAGGTGGGCACATCATGATGTGGGGCTGTTCTTCAGTATACAGCATTGGTAACTTTAAATAATTGATGGAAGGATGAATGGACAAATGTACCGAGACATTCTTGATAAAAATCTACTGCCATTTATGAGTATTATGAAGATAAAATGAGGGTGGACATTTCAGCAAGATAATGATAACAAACACACAGCCAAGGAAACTCTCAACTGGTTTCAGAGAAAGAAAATAAAGCTGCTAGAATAGCCCAGCCAATCACCTGACCTGAATTCAATATAAATTTTATGGTAGGAACTAAAGCTCAGAGCTCATAGAAAGAGCCCACGTTCAGGATTTGCAGAGTGTTTGTGTGGAAGAATGGGCCAAAATCATACATGAGCAATGCATGCAACTAGTTTCTCCATACAGGAGGCATCTTGAAGCTGTCATCACCAACAAAGTCTTTTGTTTGAAGTATTAAATACATTTCACTAAGCATGTTAAATACTTTTTCCCTGTGTCATTTTTCATTATTACACATAACTTAATTTATGGACATCTATGGTTTGATTTATTTGCTTTTGTGGATTGGATGGGTTGTTACAGACAACATCTGGTGAGAATTTAATGTTAGTAGCATTTTTATATACCGTATATACTCATGTATAAGCCGACCCGTGTATAAGCCGACCCCCCTAATTTTGACCACAGAAAACTGGGAAAACTTATTGACTCGTGTATAAGCCGGGTGTATAAACTGCCCTCCTGCTCTGTGCTGCCCCCGTCCTGCTCCTTGCTCCCCCATCCAGCTCTGTGCTCCCCCATTCTCCTCTGTACTCCCCCCCTCCTGCTCCATCCTCCGCTGTGCTCCCCCATTCCTTCTCCGTCCTCCTGTGCCCCCCCGTCCTGCTCCGTGCTCCTCTGTGCCCTCCATCCTCCCCCCATCCTGCTCAGTGCTCATTGTCCCCCTCCATGCTTCCCCCGTCCTCCGTTCTCCCCCCGTCCTCCTCCATGCTTCCCATCTCCCGTCGTCCAGTCCCCATCCTCCTCCATGCTTCCCCCGTCCACCGTTCTATCCCCAGTCCAGCTCCGTGCTCCTTGTCCTCTCCTCCATCATACTCACCCTTCCCCGTGCCATCGCTGAGTGTCCCTGCAATCCTGCGTTCTCCCCGGCTTCCTGCAGCTCTCCAGCACTGAGCGGTGATGTAATACCACTCATTAAGGCCATGAATATGGAGGCCACGCCCATGGGAGTGGCGTCACGTCCATATTACATGACCTTAATGAGCGGTATTACATCACCGCTCAGTGCTGGAGAGCTGCAGGAAGCCGGGGAGAACGCAGGATTGCAGGGACCCTCAGCGATGGCACGGGGAGGGGTGAGTATGATCCCAGCCACCGGCTCCTGCCGCGGCATCCCCTCCCCCGCTGGTTTCTGCCCTATGACTCGTGTATAAGCCGAGGGGGCATTTTCAGCACGAAAAAAGGTGCTGAAAATCTCGGCTTATACATGAGTATATACGGTATATATAGTTACTTGCAAAATTGGTGATGTGTTCAACACTTCTTTCAATTGCTAAATGGAGCTATTTCAGTAAAACAATATAGGAATTAGGGCTGGTCCCTAAGGCTATGTTCACTTGTGGCATTTTGCGGCGTTTTCTTTCTGTAGCTTAAACGTTCACTCTTGGCATTAAAAATGCCGCATATAAACATAGCTATTTTCTGCTGTTTTTTTTTCTGTGCTTTTTTGATGCGGATTACATGTGTCTTTTATACTTGTTATTAAAATTAGTTATATTCCCCAAAGACACTGCACAACTATGCTGCAATTTAGCCACAATTTTACTTTCAATAGATAAAAATTGCTGGAAAAATGCTGCAAAATGCTGAAAGAATCGACATGCTGCAGATTATCAAAAATCTGGTGCTCAAATTCAGCAGGAAAAAAAAGCTGTCTGTATGAGAAATCTGAAATATTACAGCTTTTGCTGGTAATGTAAAACGCGGCTTAATTTTGCAAAAAAAAAATGCTGTAATAAAACCCCGAAAAAATGCCACGTGTGAACATAGTGTTATATTGTCAAGAGTGATATGGTTGCTACCAGCTCTAACAATTCCAGTAGTAAATATCTTTAGTCTTTTCTTTTATCTTTGTATGTGAACTGTTGGTGAGGGATGTCCTTTTTCACCAAATGCAGGGTAACCCATCAGAGGTAATCCCCCGTAAACTTTCATTCATGTTGTGTGTGTAGCAATTGTCTGCTCATGTTATTGCTTGTATATGTATAGTAAGAGAACAAGACAGTAAGCCGAATAAAGATCGCCAGCAAGTCTGGGGCAGTTGTCATATTAAGTACAGATGACTAGCCTCATTCTTAACTGCAGGACTGAGTTTTTGTGATTACTTGTCTGACGTTGCCTGGAAGACAAAAATCCCCAGCATTGAAAGCAGCGCTGTGTTCAGTTCACAGAAGGCGGCGTGCCAGGATGACGAAGAGAAGCGCTGGATGCTATTCATCTGAATGAAATGCTCACAGTTGCCACCTAGTGCATGCCAGGCATTTTCTTTTTCTTACGCTGTTTGAGGGTTTCAGACTGTTACATCAATATTGGTCTTTATTCTTATTCAAACCTCAACTAAAAAAAAACAGCAATGAGAAGTAATAGTGCTCATATTGTGGGTTTAATTGAAATGCTAAAACTATAAAATATATAATATAATATGATAAAGAACATAACTGTAGGAAAAAAAGACATAATAGACAGCACAGCCAAAAAAATATGTTGATCTATTGCAGCTACGCAAAAAAATTAACAAAACTGAATCTGATTAGACTTTGTGAAGCCCACTGGCACGTCAACCCCGCAGTGGATCTCTAACTTTAAAGGTGTGTCACCAACCGCCGAATTGATTCCGCACCAGCAGAGGAAGCAACATAGGTGCTCCACAATACCCCAGCTGCAAAGCAAAGCCCCTATGACTCCAGGTCACACAGCAGTATAGCACCATAGCACCACAGCAACAATGTCCGCCACACAGCACCAGCGCCAACTAATCATCATGTTAGCTAAGAACCATGTGTTCAGTTTTGTAAATGTTCGCTTGGCAGCAATAGATCAGTGAATATTTTTTTGATCGACTTCCTGCTGCTACGGCGTACCAGAGGGTTCTGTGTATGTTAGCAGTTCGGTCACGATCATAACGCTATTGAACAAGTGCCGGAGCCTCCCTAAGGCCACGACAGATGGAAATCCGGCACAGTGTAAAAGGCCCAAAGATTCCAATGCGGGTGGAGGGGATCAGAAGATGCACCAAGGACCAGAACGGGTGGTGGTGAGCAGCAAAGAGACCAGAAAGGCAAGTAGAGGGTGAGTATTTTTTATGTTACCACTATCAATACCTGAGAGCAGGATAAGGGATGTTAAATTTGCGCAAAATTAACTTCTCCGCAAATTGAATTTTCCTGGAAAATCCGAGTCAACAGGCAATTTCAAATTTTGCGTGATTCCTTCATCCCTAAATATTATCACCAAAGACTTCCATAAGAATCTGTTTTTAAGTCATTATATAAGAAATATATTCTTCACTTCAGTAAATTTTAGCAATGCTCTTTGTAAGGCAGTCTTTTGTGACTTCACTGATGTTCACAGAAATGTACGTACATACGAGATATTGGGAACTGTGAAAAATCTATAGTTTGGCTAATAAGCACAAGCAATGAAATAATAATCTTATATACAGCTCTGGCAAAAATTAAGAGACCACCACATCAAAAACCTGTCATGGGCAGCCCATTCTCCAGACCTAAACCCCATTGAAAACCTCTGGAATGTAATCAAGAGGATGATGCATAGTCACAAGCCATCAAAGAAAGAACTGCTTACATTTTTGTGCCAGGAGCAGTGTGAAAGACTGATGGAAAGCATGCCAAGACGCATGAAAGCGGTGGTTAAAAATCATGGTTATTCCCCAAAATATTGATTTCTGACCTCTTCCTGAGTTAAAACATTAGTATTGTTGTTTCTAAATGATTATGAACTTGTTTTCTTTACATTATTTGAGGTCTTAAAGCACTGGATTTTTTTTTCTAATTTTGACCATTTCTCATGTTGTCAGTAGTTTATAGGATAAAAGAACAATTTATATTTTACTCAAAAATATACCTATAAATAGAAAAATCAGACAAACTGAACATTTGAAAGTGGTCTCTTAATTTTTGCCAGAGTTGTACATTATGATAATATACCAACAAAGCTAATCCTCTAGATCTGAAGCTATAGCTTCAAGAACACTACAGGAGTGTTAATCAAGCAGCCAAAATGTGAACACTTAATCTAAAGAGTAAAGTAACTACATAGAAATAAGGTCACCATAAAAAAATGTTAATAGTACAAAATTTATTTGAAAAAAACTTACAATATATTTAAGAATAGATCATTATAATAATTGTGAGAGCTGATACATAGTATGAGACAACATAACAGGAACAGATGGGACTACAAAATAGGAGCATAAACCTACTGGGGTTCAATAGAAAGTGCAAAATGACTGGTTTGCTAATACACAATTCCATATAGTAAAACAACCAGATCAATGAAGAAACAACCCCCCAGACACCAATGCTATCCTAAAAGGATTTTATAATGCCAAAAATATACAGCATATCGGATAGTCAGGTTAAATGGTAATATGGTTACCACAAAAAGTTTATGTGAAGCAATTAGCCTATTCTCATTTAATAAGTGGTAACCTATGCTAAAATGCAGAAAACCCTTGACGAAACTGCTTTGGGCAAAACGCGCGTCGAGGCTGCTGAGTGGGACTCCTGTAGGGGCACCTACCTTCACCTGCCAACATCATGACTTCAGGTATACCTTCTCCCCTCTTCTAAAGGGGTTTTCTGCATTTTAGCATAGGTTACTATATGGAACCTGTATATTATGATGACTGCAATATATACACCATAAAAATAAAGTAACCATTTGTACAACAATATAGATTTGTTTTAAGATGAATACTTTACTATGTAATTTAGCATGATATTTTATTGCTCCTGCACATCCTCATCTTAAGGCATAGTAGTTTTCTTATGTGGTACCTATTATTGGCATCCAGGTACAATTACTAACTTTTTATACTCTATTTGCAAAGTGACGGTTCCATGGGGTAGGGTGAGGGGTTAAGTGGCAATTACCCAGGAACAGGTATGTCACGGCCAGAACAGGAGCCAACACGTACTGTAGGTAGTATAAAATTCAGTCTGCATAACCATCCATAATTTTTGGACACATACAGTTTCAGTACTTCTCATGGAGAGGCTCACACTTGAACAGTCTCTATACTTGGTACAACGCTATGCCTCTGCATGGTTACTTCCCTTTTCAGAACCTTGTGGTTGACTGACATTTTCTCTCTAGTTCTTCGGAAACAATCCTGTGATATTTCTCATTCAGATGTGCTCCTCTTAGACAAACTTATATCAGCTTCTTTTAAGGCCTCCCAGTCGACATCAGGTGAGGAGTTTCTGTCTCCCACCCGTTTCCCACCTAACTTGAATTCCCCTTCAACACACCTCAACATGTATCGTCTACGAATTTCACAGTTTTGCAGTAGATAATGCTCATAGTAAGTACCTGACAGTAGTTCTGTGACCAGCTAAACCTTTATAAGCACACTAGTCACACACTAGTTAATTTCTTGTCATACATATAACCCAATTGTAACTGAAGGAAACACGGCTCTTAAAGGCTTTGTTCTCATTAACTATTTACACACGTCACTTTCAAAGCCAATATAGCGGCACTTCTCATTGGACTCCATTGCCATTCTCTGAGGATCTCTATGGAACACAGAAGCTTTGTCCCTCATTATGGTTACCTCCTTGATCAGTGGTTCACAAGAAGTTCTCTTCAGACTGTTTGTTTCACCCAGACTAGGAAATATGGTAGCTATCTTCAGCTGGGTAATGTGGTAGCTCCTCCTCCAGTTCCTTGCCTTGGTATCTATCTCCATCCAGGCAAGGAACTGTGGTAGACTGGAAACCTTGGTTGCTCTCTACAGGCTAGGAACGGTGGTAGCACCCCTCTAGCTGCGAACTGTAGTAGCTCTATGCAGACTGGGAACTGTGGTAGCTCACTACAGGCTAGGAACTGTGGTAGCTCCCTTCTGGCAGGGAAATGTGGTAGCATCATCCAGGCAGGGAACTGTGTTAACCTGCACCAGACTGTGAACTGTACTAGCTCCCTCCATGGTGGGAACTGTGGTGGCTCACTTCAGGCTAGAAACTGTTGTAGCTCCTTCCAGACTGGGAATTGTGGCAGCTGATTTCAGAACTATGATAACTCTATCCAAGCTGGGAATTGTTGCACCTGCATTCCAGCTGGGAACTATGGTAGCTCTCTTATGGCTGGAAACTGTGGTAGCTCCATTCAGACTGGTAACTGTGGTAGCTCAGAGAGCACTAGGCTCTTCTCATATGTTATGATTGTGCTTTTTGCATAACATTCTTTACAGTTTGACAAGACATGTTCAATGACTGTTCTTATTTGCTGAAATCTAGAATTAATAATAGGACAGGGCAACCAAGGTCACAGATTTCAAGACCGTCTACCTCAGCTCTGTTAAGTGGCAGAAAGAAAAAGTACCTCACATATTACGCCTGTTTTTATCTAGAGCCAGTGTAATTTTCCACCAGAACAATTTCAGGAAAATGAATAGAGGTAAAATTGCCTTCACTTCTGTGGTGTTATTTTAGACCTTAATATGCAGTTTCTTTATTCAGCATGAAAACCTAAGTAACTGAAACTGAATGTATTATTGTTGTGATGTATGTTCATGTCTTTTTGCACAGTTTTGTGTGCATCATATTTGTATTCAGTGAGCATTTCACTTCATCTGTGTTTTATATCAGCCTACACTCACCCACAGTTTATAAATGACTACAAGCATAACTTCTGAAAGGGTTTCGTAAACTGTGACCACAGACATGCAAGTAAAATGCTACACTTGGATAGCTAGGTTACAATTTTTGCTTTTTTAAAATGGCTTGTCCATTACTGTCCACCCCACCTTAATAGGTCCATTCTGAAGCACAATATAAGAAAAATATATTTCTTACCTCCCTGACTTATGTGTCATGAACAATGTCACATGACCACTGCAGTCAATCAGTACTATTTTGTCAGAGTGCAAATACATGAACAAATCTGGCACTCAAGAAATGATGCTTAACCATATATTAATATTTATTTACATCCAAGGTAACGTTTCGGTCGAAAAACCTCGACCTTCATCAGACTGTAAATACATCAAAAAAATAAAGTGTCACAAATTGTACAGAATCATAATAAGCCAATATTACAGAAGTCAAAAATTGGTTAACATAGATATATATATATTGTTAAACATAATCTCACAAATATGAGAACAACAGATGTATATCACATATAATATATAAACAGAGACCAATATATTAGTCACAATAAGAATTAAACGTCTGATATAGTCCTACTCAGGTTACCTGAGAATTGGGCAGATAAAGAAAAAGACTATAAACATAATTACCCGGAGAGGAGTTTTCAAAGTGAGTGAAATTAGGCTTACCCGATCGTAAACTCAGAATTGGTGAATTTTGTCTGAAATTACATGAAATAAAGTGCACCGCTAGTTGTGAGCGTTCAATAAGTCCATAGTGAAAACTATTCAGTGAGTCCAAAGTTAGTGTAGAAAAGCTCTTACCACGACAGAATGTATGCATATTAATATCTAGAGCAGGAATCCTTAGGTGTAGCGCTCCATTAGCGGCTTTTCAGCTTATAGAAATGGCGCTGTTCCTGTGTATAGTAAAAGACTCCTCAGAACAAGATTTTTTATATCCTGAAATCCCATGAAATCAGAACGACTCTTACCCGCATAGAGCTTCACATATGTCAATAGTGGAGCTGTTAATGGTTAAAGAGCCTAATACAGGAATCCTACGGTAAAGCGCTTCTATCCTAAGGCTTTTCAGCATATATTTAGCGCTGTTCCTGTATATGACAAAGAGATGTAACTATAATAGAGCTACAGAGGCTCACAAAATATTAAACAATGCTCCTACTATACCGGACTTCCCATGTGGCGAAAGCAGAGGTGGTAGCGCTGAAACGGAACGGCAGGTTTTCCAGTGAGGTGCGCTCGAAGTTCTGTGTCTCATGTGCGGCTTAAAATGGCGGTGGACGCCAGAAATCAGGGTTGTTTACTGCGCGCCAAGCCGGCGCGGTGTAATGACGTCAGCGGCCGAAAAGTGAAAGGACGTTATACTGAAATTCGGCTTTGTGACACGCTCAGTGGAACGCAAGATCATGTGACGGTGCAGCGATTCTCATACAGGTGAAGACTGACCACGCTGGAACTGGTGCTAAAGGTGAGTATTCGATATGATAAAGAATTAAGTGGTAACCTATGAAGAGAATAAAATAATGAGTATATCAACACATATGCATAAAATACATAAGAAAATGAAAAGAATTTCTGCAAAACATAGCATTATTACCACATTCAATACAAGTTGGTCATATTATACTCCCTATTTAACCCCTTGGGTTCCATGCTATTTAGATAATGTATCCAAAAAGCTTCACGGAATTGAAGTCTCTTATTTAAATTGCCTCCTCTCCTATTTAAATCTACCTGTTCCAACACTAAAAATCTCAATTGGGCTATGGAGTGATTCATCTCATTGAAATGAAATGGAATAGGTAAATGAAATTTCTTGCATCTGATGTCCGACTTATGATGTGAGATGCGATCTTTTATGGCTTGGGAAGTTTCTCCCACGTAAACCTTACCACAAGGGCATTTTATTGCGTATATCACGGATTTGGAATTGCATGTATAAAAACCTTTTATGGGAATGTCTTCTCCAGTCAAGGGATGTGAAATTTTAGGGCCTTTCAATACGTTGGTGCATTGCGCACATTGGAGACATGGATATGTGCCCTTTTTTTGGGTACTGAGAAATTGTTGCGTTGGCATTCTTATATTGGAGCCTATATCTGCTCGCACAATTTTATTTTTGATATTATTTGCCCTTCTAAAGCAAGGTAAGAAGGGGGCCTGGAATTCAATAACATTAGGGAGACTGTCTCTTAGTATGTGCCAATGTTTACGTATCTTGTTGTGTAAAAGATACATAAAAGGGTGGAACGTATGGACAAAAGGGATTCTGGGTGTGGTGGTGCGTCTAATCTGGTTGGTAGCATGATTCCGGGATCGACTTACTAGTCTCCGTGGGTACCCTCTTTCTAGAAATTTTTTCCCCATTTCGTCCAACCGACATGATAGGGTCTCAGAGTCACTCACTATTCTCTTCACCCGTTCAAATTGTGAGATTGGTACTGATCGCTTCACTGCGTTAGAATGGCAACTTTGATAAAGTAAAAGATTATTGCGATCAGTTTCCTTTGTGAATAAATCTAATGAAAGGTTACCCATTTCATCCAATAGTACCGTGGTATCTAGGAAACTAATTCGCTTTAAGTCGTGATTCAAGGTGAACTTTAACTCAGGCCATACCTGATTCAATTCATCAAAAAAGAGATGCAAGCTATCAAGAGTTCCCCTCCAGATGCAAAAAATGTCGTCTATATATCGACGCCACAGTAGACAATGTACTTTAAATAATTCATTGGGGTATACATAATCTCTTTCAAAGAAGGCCATGTAACAATTGGCATATGGGGGCGCCACGTTGGACCCCATTGCAGTTCCCTGTTTCTGGAGATAGAAGGTGTCTTCAAACATAAAAAAGTTATTTGTCAGAACTAATTCTAACATTTCAAGGATAAACGACATCACATTCAAGTCAAATGAAGATTCTTCCAACAGTCTTCTAATAGCCCCTATACCCTTTGAATGTTCGATTGACGTGTAGAGGCTATTTACATCTAAAGTCACTAATATGGTGTCTTTGGATAATTGTCCCATCTCTCGGATTAAATGTAAAAAAGCTCCCGTATCTAATAGGAAAGAGGGAGTTTCTTTAATGAGCGGTGTAAGTATCTTCTCCAAAACCACAGAGAGGGGGGATAAGATTGAATTAGTCGAGGCACAATCGGACGACCAGGTGGTCTATCCAATCTCTTGTGGATTTTTGGCAGTGTGTAGAATACCGGGATCATGGGCTCATCTTTAATTAAATATTCTTTCATTTTGGTATCTATGATCTAGCCTTAGGGCTCTATCTACAATGTCAATTATTGTTCCTTTATCCGTGCAGACGGATTGTAGGGTAGAATTTCATAGATATCATGAGCCCCTAATTGAGAACTATCTCTTCTATATACATGGATCGATCCATAATCACCGTGGCTCCCCCCTTATCTGCTGGCTTAATAATTATATCTTTGTCACTCATTATTGACTTCAAAGCTATACGGTCGTCCTTACTCAGATTAGATCGGAGATGAAATTCACCCTTTAAGATTTTCTTAGAGAAAGCAGACACCTCACTATTAATACGGGCAATATACGTTTCAACCGGATGGTTGTTTTTGGGTGGCATAAAATTGCTCTGGAGCCGAAGACCCAATTTAGTTAAATTGATCGGAGTTGGTTGTGAAACTAGTAAACTAGGTGGTTCTATAGTGTCAAAATAAGCCTTTAGGCGCAAATTCCTAAAGAACCTCTGTAGGCTATATCAAGTTGAAACAAATTGAATTTATACGTGGGACAAAAAGAGATCCCTTCTGTAACAAGTTCATTATTTGTACATCAAAGCTCTTAGAGGAAATGTTAATTACTAAATTATTGTTACCTGGGATCTCGTGTGCATCCCTTGCCGTTGCATTTCTATAGCATTGGCCCCCCCGCCTCGTCCTTTTCTTAGTTGTCTCCCTCTGCTGGAACCTAAAAAAGATCGATTGTAATCCATCCGTTCGCTGTCCGAACTTGAAGCTGAAGTATCATCTGTATTTCTGTAACGACGATAGCCTGGACGGAAAGAAGAAGAACCCTGCCATCTGTACACTCTTTTTTGTAAGTAGTCCTGTGTATCTCTAATAAATTTCTGTCTCTTTCGTTTCTCTGTTTCTTTCCTGAACGTGTCTAGACTCTCCTTGGTGCGGGTCTTGATGGCTTCGAAGTCTTCTTTGGGTAACGAGTCTTTCAATTGGCTTTCGACTGTGGAGACCTTCTCCTGGCAATTCTTTATTTCCTGGTTCAGATTTTCTAAGGTTAATGTCATCAAATCTAGAGAGCACTTGTTCAAGATTTGTTCAAATTTTTGACAAAAATCACTATTATCTTGGAATAAAGTGGGTCTCAGAGAGACGCGAAGGCCATGGGGGATCCTCTGGGTTTTGATGTACTCTGCTATTGTGATACTATGTAACTCCAAACTGACTAAATGGCGAGATTCCCGCTCCAAATCCCGGGATTTAAATTCACTGCCTGAGATTTGTAAAAAATCGTCCCCGTAGTTTTAACTTGTGAGATAATCTCAGCCACTTGTGTCTCACTATATGAGAAGCTATTAATTGACATTTCAATTCTATGGTAAGAAAATGTACTAAAAATAAGAAACAAATATTACAATGAGGTAATATTATGATGCTGTTGGCGGGGGTGCCCGTGTAGTAGGGTCAAGTAATTTACAAACAAATGTACACGTCACTCCCCTCATACAGGGATGAATTGGTGCCTAGATTAAAGGGGTACCATGCCCATAATATATACAAATACATGAACAAATCTGGCACTCAAGAAATGATGCTTAACCATATATTAATATTTATTTACATCCAAGGTAACGTTTCGGTCGAAAAACCTCGACCTTCATCAGACTGTAAATACATCAAAAAAATAAAGTGTCACAAATTGTACAGAATCATAATAATCCAATATTACAGAAGTCAAAAATTGGTTAACATAGATATATATATTGTTAAACATAATCTCACAAATATGAGAGCAACAGATGTATATCACATATAATATATAAACAGAGACCAATATATTAGTCACAATAAGAATTAAACGTCTGATATAGTCCTACTCAGGTTACCTGAGAATTGGGCAGATAAAAAAAAGACTATAAACATAATTACCCGGAGAGGAGTTTTCAAAGTGAGTGAAATTAGGCTTACCCGATCGTAAACTCAGAATTGGTGAATTTTGTCTGAAATTACATGAAATAAAGTGCACCGCTAGTTGTGAGCGTTCAATAAGTCCATAGTGAAAACTATTCAGTGAGTCCAAAGTTAGTGTAGAAAAGCTCTTACCACGACAGAATGTATGTATATTAATATCTAGAGCAGGAATCCTTAGGTGTAGCGCTCCATTAGCGGCTTTTCAGCTTATAGAAATGGCGCTGTTCCTGTGTATAGTAAAAGACTCCTCAGAACAAGATTTTTTATATCCTGAAATCCCATGAAATCAGAACGACTCTTACCCGCATAGAGCTTCACATATGTCAATAGTGGAGCTGTTAATGGTTAAAGAGCCTAATACAGGAATCCTACGGTAAAGCGCTTCTATCCTAAGGCTTTTCAGCATATATTTAGCGCTGTTCCTGTATATGACAAAGAGATGTAACTATAATAGAGCTACAGAGGCTCACAAAATATTAAACAATGCTCCTACTATACCGGACTTCCCATGTGGCGAAAGCAGAGGTGGTAGCGCTGAAACGGAACGGCAGGTTTGCCAGTGAGGTGCGCTCGAAGTCCTGTGTCTCATGTGCGCTTAAAATGGCGTGGACCCGGAAATCAGGGGTTGTTTACTGCGCGCCAAGCCGGCGCGGTGTAATGACGTCAGCGGCCGAAAAGTGAAAGGACGTTATACTGAAATTCGGCTTTGTGACACGCTCAGTGGAACGCAAGATCATGTGACGGTGCAGCGATTCTCATACAGGTGAAGACTGACCACGCTGGAACTGGTGCTGAAGGTGAGTATTCGATATGATAAAGAATTAAGTGGTAACCTATGAAGAGAATAAAATAATGAGTATATCAACACATATGCATAAAATACATAAGAAAATGAAAAGAATTTCTGCAAAACATAGCAGTATTACCACATTCAATACAAGTTGGTCACATTATACTCCCTATTTAACCCCTTGGGTTCCATGCTATTTAGATAATGTATCCAAAAAGCTTCACGGAATTGAAGTCTCTTATTTAAATTGCCTCCTCTCCTATTTAAATCTACCTGTTCCAACACTAAAAATCTCAATTGGGCTATGGAGTGATTCATCTCATTGAAATGAAATGGAATAGTAAATGAAATTTCTTGCATCTGATGTCCGACTTATGATGTGAGATGCAATCTTTTATGGCTTGGGAAGTTTCTCCCACGTAAACCTTACCACAAGGGCATTTTATTGCGTATATCACGGATTTGGAATTGCATGTATAAAAACCTTTTATGGGAATGTCTTCTCCAGTCAAGGGATGTGAATTTTAGGGGCCTTTCAATACGTTGGTGCATTGCGCACATTGGAGACATGGATATGTGCCCTTTTTTGGGTACTGAGAAATTGTTGCGTTGGCATTCTTATATTGGAGCCTATATCTGCTCGCACAATTTTATTTTTGATATTATTTGCCCTTCTAAAGCAAGGTAAGAAGGGGGCCTGGAATTCAATAACATTAGGGAGACTGTCTCTTAGTATGTGCCAATGTTTACGTATCTTGTTGTGTAAAAGATACATAAAAGGGTGGAAACGTATGGACGAAAGGGATTCTGGGTGTGGTGGTGCGTCTAATCTGGTTGGTAGTATGATTCCGGGATCGACTTACTAGTCTCCGTGGGTACCCTCTTTCTAGAAATTTTTTCCCCATTTCGTCCAACCGACATGATAGGGTCTCAGAGTCACTCACTATTCTCTTCACCCGTTCAAATTGTGAGATTGGCACTGATCGCTTCACTGCGTTAGAATGGCAACTTTGATAAAGTAAAAGATTATTGCGATCAGTTTCCTTTGTGAATAAATCTAATGAAAGGTTACCCATTTCATCCAATAGTACCGTGGTATCTAGGAAACTAATTCGCTTTAAGTCGTGATTCAAGGTGAACTTTAACTCGGGGCCATACCTGATTCAATTCATCAAAAAAGAGATGCAAGCTATCAAGAGTTCCCCTCCAGATGCAAAAAATGTGTCTATATATCGACGCCACAGTAGACAATGTACTTTAAATAATTCATTGGGGTATACATAATCTCTTTCAAAGAAGGCCATGTAACAATTGGCATATGGGGGCGCCACGTTGGACCCCATTGCAGTTCCCTGTTTCTGGAGATAGAAGGTGTCTTCAAACATAAAAAAGTTATTTATTTTCTTTATTCAGCATGAAAACCTAAGTAACTGAAACTGAATGTATTATTGTTGTGATGTATGTTCATGTCTTTTTGCACAGTTTTGTGTGCATCATATTTGTATTCAGTGAGCATTTCACTTCATCCGTGTTTTATATCAGCCTACACTCACCCACAGTTTATAAATGACTACAAGCATAACTTCTGAAAGGGTTTTGTAAACTGTGACCACAGACATGCAAGTAAAATGCTACACTTGGATAGCTAGGTTACAATTTTTGCTTTTTTAAAATGGCTTGTCCATTACTGTCCACCCCACCTTAATAGGTCCATTCTGAACCACAATATAAGAAAAATATATTTCTTACCTCCCTGACTTATGTGTCATGAACAATGTCACATGACCACTGCAGTCAATCAGTACTATTTTGTCCGGGTGAACTTCCTATGTTCCTTATTAAGTATCTATTTTAGCCAGAGCAGACAGGAGGCTTCATTGATCTAGCTGACAAAGCCATTTTAGGCCACATTCACACGTTCAGTATTTGTTCAGTATTTTACATCAGTATTTGTAAGCCTAAACGAAGAGTTGATGAAAAAAATTCAGAAGTGGTGACGTGTTTCTATTATATTTTCCCTCTGACTGTTCCACTCCTGATTTTGGCCTACAAATACTGATGTAGAATACTGACCAAATACTGAACGTGTGAACGTGGCCTTGAATGGACTAAAACGTTATGACACATAGATATTTATTATATTATTGTTCATTTAGACTAGTCATGTTTTATGTCTAGTACCAAAAGTAACATAGATAAACTTATGACAGCTTTGATTTATAGCATAGGGAAAGTTAAGTTTACTTTATTCCATAAATATAGCCTATAATTTTTTTTCTCAGCAGTTAAAAATTCCCTGGAGGTAAAATATGTTTGACATTATTCTTGTTTTAAAAAACAATATCTTTTGTTTATTCTGTGTATCACCATCCTTCTTTTAGAAATATGATCTAGATGCCATAAGGAAGCAATTTATTGTAGATTTTTCCCCAGTGTGTGGTATAGTAGCATGTGAACATGGAAAATGTTTTATAGTATATATATTTATATATACGAAATATATTATGATCAAAACAAATATTCGCTAAAAAAACATTATTCGTAAGGGGTTTTTCAATACATGGATCCAAATACCTAATACTGAAGTGTATCTCCAACTTCATTCACAAATAACTGTTACCAAGCCTAAGACTCTCTATTCCAGGGGTGGGGAATCTTTTTTCTGCCAAGGGTCATTTGGATAATTATACCATCCTTCGGGGGCCATACAAACTCCGCCCACAAAGTAAATCCTGACTCTGGCACTGGTGTCAGGACATAATCTTTCATTGCATGACCTTCAGTGTTCAGTAGTCAATACTTAGTGTGTGCTCACAGAGCAAGAAGAAATTAATGAGCTGGTGGCAATCAAAATACAGCTCCCTGCCAAAGCACTGCGGTCCCTGAGAATCTGCCCGGGGGCCGGATAAAAGGTCATCGAGGGCCATAAATGGCCCTGAGGCCTGGGGTTCCCCACCCCTGCTCTATTCTAAACCAATGAAGCCATGTCCATGTTTTGGTAATTACTATTTGATAGGCTGGCTTCAAACATCTGAGTGTCATGTATAGTGTACAGTTCCTATAGCGTCTTGTGCTTGGGTGCGAGGAAAACACAGGAGACATAGGTTGAAATGAAATGACTTGTATTACTTCATACAAGCATGCTGAAAAGTTCACACAGTTTGCAGGAACAGCGACAGGAGACACAGCAGGCCAGAGTAACTTCAAGCACTACAATAAATCTCCAAAGCAGGTTCAGGATCTCTTCTCTGTACCGTCATTCCTCTGCAAACATGGATTCACCAAACAGCAGGTTTCCAGAGTCCAAAAGTGTTCCAAGGTTCCTCAGTAGGGAATAGCTGGAGTACAAGTCCAAGGTTTCCAGGAGTCAGTCACAGACTGACTGAGGCTTGATTCAGGAGCACTGATTGTTCAGCTGAGGCTGCTTAAGAAGCAAGAAGGAAGAATCAGGGCGGGAACATGAAAACTGGAAACTCCATATTAACTGAGGGCAAGAGCTGCAGAAAGACAGAAAGCAAAATGGCCGACGGAAAACTGAGTTTCAAGGAACATGTCAACAGAGACAAAGAACCTTACATTACCCCCCCCTTAGGGACAACCTCCGGATGACCTCAGACCAGGCTTGTCAGGGTACCTCTGATGAAACTGGCAGGCAGGCGAGGAGCATTTACATTATTGACTGGTTCCCATGAGTTGTCCTCCACTGGGTAGCCCTGCCATTTAATCAAATATTGCAACTGATTTCTGTACAACCTGGAATCTAGAATCCTTTCCACCATAAATTCTTCCTGACCATCGACCAGCACTGGGTCAGGGCAAGGAGAAGAACGTCCAGGAAACATATTGGGTGTTGCAGCCTTTAGTAGGGATACATGAAAGACAGGGTGGATTCTCATAGTTCTGGGCAGTTGAAGCGAAAAGCAACAGCACTTATAATCTTATTGATCTTATAAGGTCCAATGTACTTATGTCCCAATTTAGACGATGGAATCTTTAATTTAAGATTTCTGGTTGACAGCCAGACCAAATCTCCTACCTTGAAAGCTGGTGCAGGTTTACGAAATTTATCTGCTGCTTTCTTGTACCTTTCCTGAGCCAATTCTAGATTTTCCTTTAGAAGATCCATATTCTTTTGTAAAGAAGTGATTCTTTCAGCCACTGCCGGCAAGGGCGTATCTATGGGAAATCGAGGAAGAATGTTAGGATGATAACCTAGATTGGAGTAAAAAGGAGACTGCTTAGTGGAGGCGCTCTGAGAGTTGTTATAAGAGAACTCAGCCAGTGGAAGTAGATCCACCCAATCATCCTGTAGGTGGCAGATAAAACAGCGGAGATACTGCTCCAGGGTCTGATTGGTTCGTTCTGTCTGTCCATTAGTCTGGGGATGAAAAGCAGAAGAAAGGTTTACTTTAATGTCCAATGCTGCACAGAAATTTTGCCAAAACCTTGAAGTGAATTGCACCCCTCGATCCGAAATGACCTCATCCGGTACTCCATGTAAGCGAAACACATTCTTAATCATCAAGTCTGATGTCTGTTTTGCAGTGGGTAAGCCGACACAAGGGATAAAATGAGCTGCCTTTGTTAGACGGTCAACCACCACTAGAATGGTGTTCTTCCCTTGAGAGGTTGGTAACTCCACAATGAAGTCCATAGAAATGGATCCCCACAGGCTTGACGGGGTGGGAAGAGGTTGCAACAGACCAGTTGGTGAGGAGCGAGGTGTTTTGCATCTTGCACAGACTTCACATGAAGTGACATAGTTTAAGACATCTTTCCTGTAAGTGGGCCACCAAAAGAAACGAGAAAGAAATTCTTGTGTCTTTAGAATTCCCCTATGCCCGGCTATCTTGGAATCGTGGATGAGTTGCAATACTCTCAATCTGACTGTTTCAGGTATATACAGACGTTGTCCCTGAATCCACACACCATTCTTAAAGAAAGACTTACGTCCCTTGGGGGTTGAGCCAACAAAGAATCCACATGGTATGCTTCCTTGATGTCCTTAAGTAGGTCTTGATTATGAATCACTCCCAGGAATCTAGAGTCAGGAAGAATAGTCTTAGGAGGAGTAAGTGGACGTGTCTCTGCTGAATGAATCCTAGAGAGTGCATCAGCCTTTCCATTGCGCGATCCTGGTCTATAAGAAATGACAAAATTAAATTGGTTTAGGAAAAGATTCCAGCGAGCCTGGCGAGGAGACAGGCACTTAGCCGACCTGATAAATTCAAGGTTACGATGGTCTGTCAGGACGACTATTTGCTGTGCAGCTCCCTGAAGAAGGTGTCTCCATTCCTTGAAGGCGGCAATAATGGCCAACAATTCTCTATTGCCCACATCGTAGTTCCTCTCAGCCGAAGACAACTGCTGGGAAAAGAAGGCACAGGGATGCAAGACATTCTTCTCACCTGTTCTCTGAGAGAGTATAGCTCCAACGGCACAGTCTGAAGCATCCACCTCTATTATGAAGGTAAGCTCGGGGTTGGGATGTACTAAGATAGGTGCGGTGGTAAATTTATCCTTTAAACAGGAAAATGCTTCCTGAGCTTGCGGGGTCCAGGAGAACCTAGACTGTTTCCGGGTAAGTTGAGTGATAGGTGACACTACCTCAGAAAAATTCTTAATGAAACGTCTATAGAAGTTGGCAAACCCGATGAAACGCTGCACCTCCTTCACATTTCTAGGAATTGGCCAATCCTTGATGGCTTGGGTCTTGCTTCCATCCATACTAATCCCTTGCGTAGATAGTACATACCCCAGAAATTGAATATCGGTCCTATGGAATTCACATTTTTCAATTTTGATGTAGAGATGGTTTTGTCTTAGGCGTTCTAAGACCATTGTCACATGTCCATGATGTTCCTCTGTGGAGTTAGAAAAAATTAGAATATCATCCATGATAAATCACCACAAATGTATCTAGGAGATCCCTGAAGATATCATTCACGAAGTGTTGGAAAGTGGCTGGGGCGGTACTCAGACCAAAAGGCATAACTAGATATTCAAAGTGTCCATAGCATGACCTGAAAGCAGTCTTCCATTCATCCCCAGGTCTAATACGGACCAAGTTATAGGCCCCACGGAGATCCAGTTTAGAGAAAATTTTGGCATGCCGCACTCTCTCCAACAACTCAGGGATTAAAGGCAATGGATAACGGTTTCTAATAGTAACCTTATTGAGTTCCCTATAGTCTATGCAGGGTCTCAGAGATCCATCTTTCTTCTTCACAAAGAATATGGGTGCACCTGCGGGAGTTGAAGAGGGGCGTATGAAGCCCTTGGCTAAATTTTCGTCTATATAATCCTTCAAAGCTTTTAGCTCGGGCCCCGCTAGGGGGTAGATCTTACCAAAAGGTATTCGGCTCCAGGCAATAATTCAATTGGACAATCATATGGACGGTGAGGAGGAAGCTGATCAGCATTCTTCTTGTCACATAAATCCACATAGTCCTGGTATACAGCTGGTAGTTCAGGGACTGACATGGTTCCTTTAGGAACAGAGCAAGCTGAAACTCCTTGACTCATCTGTTTCTCCGGAAAGTGTAATTCCTTGGTCTCCCAGTTAATCGTAGGATTCTGCGCCTGCAGCCATGGTAGCCCTAGAATAATGGGAAAGTGGGGAGAAGAGATAGCAAAAAAGACATTTTCTCCTGATGATCTTTACCCATAAGGACCCTCAAAGGCTCTGTTTCTTGATCCACTGGTCCAGAAGTCAGTAGAGAGCCATCCACAGTCTCCATCTGTACTGGAGTAGCCTTCTTCACTGAACGTATCCCCTGTTTCAGAGCAAAGGAGATATCCATAAAATTTCCACTTGCTCCTGAGTCGATCATAGCAGAGCTAGACACCCAGACTGAGTCAACCCAGAGTTTGATGGAAAGGAAGCAATGAGAATTGTTTCTTTTACAACTCAGCTGGGACACCGCTGAGGAAACTTGAAAAATTGCAGCGTTTATACCGTCATCGTCCCCAGAACTAACAGAGTTTAAGTCGAGAAATCAAGATCTCTTGCAGCAGATCTCTCTGGAGCCTGAGGCTCGACATGACAGAGCTCCTCTCGCAACACTCACAGTGAATGACTGCTGCAGTAGTCTTACGAGAACGGCTGGGGCAGTTTATAATGAAGTGCCCTGACTTACCACAGTAGAAACATAGATTTTCCTTTATACGATGTTCTTTGCGTGCATCACTAACCGTCTTTGTAAAGAGTCCACCTGCATGGGTTCAGGTTCTGGTTCCCTTGTGATCCTACTCAAAGGTTCCTTAGCTGAGGAGGGAGGTAGTAAAAGGTTATGCGATTATTTTCGAACCATCTCTCTTGTCTGCGTTCAGTCAGACGAGCATCAATACGGATACAATAGTTAATAAAGTCACCTAACGCAGTGGGAGGGTCGGCACGAGCAAGTTCATCCTTAATCAGTGGAGACAACCCTTTCCGAAAAATAGATTTTTTAGCGGAAGTGTCCCAAGTGGTATCAAGAGCCCATCTCCTGAAATCCAGGGCATATTCGGCTACTGAACGCTTACCTTGGCGCAAAGTTAACATGGCTGCTTCAGCTGTTGCACCTCGATTGGGGTCATCAAACACCTGCCCCATGGCTGAAATAAAAGCATCAAGGTGATTCAAACAATCATCCTCAGTCTCAATCAAGGGTTTGCCCACATCAAAGCCTTATTGGTAAGCAACATGATTATAGTAAGCACTTTGGATCGTTCAGTGGGAAATTGTGAAGCATGTGCAGAGAAAAATAAATTGCATTGATTAATAAATCCCCTGAATTTCTCACGTTCACCGCCAAAACGAAAAGGAGGTAATTTGGGGATCCCAGAACTCGGGGTTATGGCAGGAGCCTGGGCTCGTTCCTCTAGAGCCTCAATCCTGGCTCGCAATTCCTGGGTAGTCTGTCAAAACACTTGCAAATTATGATTAGTGAGGTCCTGTAGGCTTGCAAAACGGGTTTAAGTCTGTACATCTGAAAGGATTGTATCAGTCACTCCGCAAAGTTCCTTTATGCGGGCCTCCATCTTCCAGATCTTTTAAGGCAGAAGTGCTGGAAGGAGAAGAGGAAAAAAAAAAAAAAAAACAATAGTGTTTACCTGTGGTAACACTCCAGAGTAAAATTTTAAGGGAATGCGCTCACCTGGAATGGTTGTGAGAAGTCACAACCACTGTCATCACATAAGGTATTAAACGACATCTGATATCCACAGTCACAGCAGACACGCTTTCCCAGACCCAGCAGACACTAAACATTGCTCCTGAATCTTGTCATGTATAGTGTACAGTTCCTATAGCGTCTTGTGCTTGGGTGCGAGGAAAACACAGGAGACATAGGTTGAAATAAAATGACTTGTATTACTTCATACAAGCATGCTGAAAAGTTCACACAGTTTGCAGGAACAGCGACAGGAGACACAGCAGGCCAGAGTAACTTCAAGCACTACAATAAATCTCCAAAGCAGGTTCAGGATCTCTTCTCTGTACCGTCATTCCTCTGCAAACATGGATTCACCAAACAGCAGGTTTCCAGAGTCCAAAAGTGTTCCAAGGTTCCTCAGTAGGGAATAGCTGGAGTACAAGTCCAAGGTTTCCAGGAGTCAGGTCACAGACTGACTGAGGCTTGATTCAGGAGCACTGATTGTTCAGCTGAGGCTGCTTAAGAAGCAAGGGGAAGAATCAAGGCGGGAACATGAAAACTGGAAACTCCATATTAACTGAGGGCAAGAGCTGCAGAAAGACAGAAAGCAAAATGGCCGACGGAAAACTGAGTTTCAAGGAACATGTCAACAGAGACAAAAACCTTACACTGAGTTTGATTGCCCAGGTGCAGGAGATCAACAGGTGTGGGGGTGGGAGTTGGGTTCATGGTGTGCTCCCCCTCAACTAGAAACAAAGGGAATGCAGATGTACACATAGACAAGTTCACAAGCAGCTCTACTCGCAAAGGGGCAACAAGCTTGATAAAGTCTTTCAATGGACAATATGCTTTCAGGGTTTGTCCAGTCTTCTGCTAAAAATTGACAGTAACGCTATGTGACTCTATGTTGCCGTGAGAGTGGGCTGTCAAGTATGTGATTTGCGTACATGCTGCCACATGACTAGACGTGCTCAGCCTTGATCAAGTCCAACGTCTTGTTAGAATGAGACCAGAAATATGCAAATCGTATACTTGTGTTCACATGACCAGCCACTCTCACAAGCGACAGTGGTGAATCCGTCAAGGTATGGTTCTCAAGCTGTAAGGATTCAGAAGTCTGCAGTCACAGAATGATTGCAGTCTTTTAGTAGAAGACCAGACAACATAACAAAAATCTCATAGGAGGCAAAGGCTTGAACAGAGGTAGACTGTTAGCATAAACAGTAACTGTGAACTTGTACTTATGACACTTAATGTAGACTGATGACAATCTCCTCAGCCAGAATACTTCTGTTAGCTTGACTTGGCTCCCTTTTTGGGTTGCCACTCTTGACATTCATGGACTTCCTCAGCTGGTCTGGCAATATTGCATCCTCCTTGCACACTCCGTCTCACACATGTACCAGACTTCCTGGCAGCATCTAACATGGCATGCTTCTTCATCAGGAGGCATAAGTATTCAAATTTCCTCTGGTGTCACTATTCTTTGCACATCTTTGGCCAACTATACTCTGTCTATTGGATGCACTCTTCACTCACAGAAAAAAGTTTTTCCCTGACCTTTGTGGTAATCATTGACCTCTGTTTTGAAAAGTGTAGCAGTAGAAATAGAAACAAATTTATGTAAGTTGTAAATGCTGCCGCTCCAACCATGCAAACTACACCTAGGCCCCTAGTGGCATGCAGTGTTTAGGTAAAAGCCAGCAGTTATTTTCAGCTTGAGCCGATCTCCAAGAGGATTTGGTGTATAGCACACAGTCCTCCAGACTACATCAAGATATTGCCTGTTCGTCTGAGCTGTTATAATTACCCATACTGTCTAATTTTTACACAGTGTAATTTAGACCAGTCTTTATATTATCTTTTAGTTTGCTTACTTTGCACCAGAAGTTTGCAAAAACATTGGCAGAATTTTAGCCCATGTCTTTACATGTAAAACCACTTTTCCTTTCCAATGAAGTCATGCCTCCTTCTAGAAAGCCAGTTTGCCTTTTTGTGCAAGTTGGAAAAAGTGTGTAAAACATTTTAAAATAAGTTTTCTGGGGGAATTTATCACAGCTTTTGCACAGATTTGTGGCTTCAAGTAATAATATTTGCACAAAAGCTTGCAACTTTTTGATATTTTACTTAATTCTTTACAATTTTAAAATGGGCTACAACCTGGGCGATTAGCTGTATGAATAAAGTTTCAAGCAGATTTATGAATTGCAACTTTGTAAAAATGTACATATTATATCTAAAGATATGCCAAATTAATAAAACTTCATGCAACACTGTGATAAATTTGGTGCCAATTATAGCATCACAGTCAGAAGCACTAGTGATTAGAAAAACTCCACTCAAGTTGAAATCCCCCACTCTGTAAAACAGTATTTGTCACATATGAACGAAGAATTCTGGCAATTCTAATAAATAGTCTATACACAAAAAATAACTCAATAATTTAGTGGATGAACTGGCTGACAGCTATTTTTCCCATCTCTCCCATTCAGAGGAGTGCTTCGCTTCTCGGATGCTGCCAAACCCTTGCAAGTGCACACTCCGTGCTTAGGAGACCAGCCAACTAACTTCAGAAATGAGCGGAACAATACAAAATTAAAAAGCCTTCTGCTCTTTAGAATGGAGATTTGTAATAAGAGGTAAATTGTATAGTTTCTTATTTTTACAAACTTTTCAATTTTAATATTTAACGAGATGAGACGACCCCTTTAAACACCGAAGGTAGAATAAATTAAGTGCATTTTGTGACAAGTTTATGTTGTGTTCAGGTATATTTTAACATTTGGATAATTTTTTTATTGTATAGTTAAAAAAACTCCACTTTCTAAAATGGAGTCTGGTCTCCTGCCAAACTGAAGAATGACCATGACCTTGTAGAGTGTTTAGGACAGGAAGACTTTCTATCAAAGAGTAGTTGTCCCAACATTCCTTTGCCTTTGAACTGTTCCGTCTAAATTATTAAAATCGTTGTGAACTCAGAAGAAATGGTTCCTATCGTGTCAGTAATAGAAAAAGAATGTTTAGAAGTCTTTGGTGACGTGTAGCAGAGACAAATCTTTGCTTTTCAGCAATTACATTCCACTACCAACATGCCCTTGTCCCGGTGTGCACCATCAATGTTGAAAATTTCACCCTTGCTCTACTGAACGGGGGCAGCCCTTGAGAACAAACACTGTATATTCCAATTCTTAAGAGGAGGATTTGACTGTTTAAATAAAACAGCAAAAAAGGCTTGAAACACCCACAGGTATCTTGAAACTTTGAGTTTCACTAAAGCTGGAAGGTTGTGGCCCACAGGTTTCAGCCATGTTCAATCAAATTTCACAGGTTTTAGTGAAACCATAAAAATAGCTTAAAACTCATCACTAGAGTTTTTCCCCCTGAGAGAGATTACTGAGACTTGCATTAATCTCTTCTATATTGCCCGTAATGGAGCGTATTGGCTTTCTGAGATAATTAGATTATCAATAATCACTCATTGTTGCTCTTCACAGAAAAATCTTAAGGTTTTTTTATTTTTGCCAGATGACACAAATCTATACAGAGAACGTCTCTCCTCGGTTTCACTTTGAGAGACAAAAGGATAATTGTACGCATTTCTATATGCTGTCAAATGAAATGAGATTGCTGAGCAGACAATGTGCGGGGTTGGAAGGCCAGCTGATAACTTCACAGTGGCACAGTGACACACAAAGATAATATGACCCAGTGGGTATTCTTTTTGTCTGCAGTCCTTTTACTTGCAGCACTGCTGTGATGTTTCCTTAGATAACATCCACCAAAACAATATGTACAAGCAGCTCAAGCAACAGATGACATGAATTATGCACATCACACTTTCCTTTACTTGACATTTCCAATTGTCTGCATAGCTGGAAATGTGTGAATATATATAAAGCTTGTATACGTGAGGTACGGCCTTACAGGGCACAACAAAGACAATGGAGCCTTTTTCAGGTCTAGAGCTGACCCTAAATGAGAACCTGGAAAATAGTATGTCATCTTCGGCCAGGATGTTATAGACCAGGATGAGCTGATCAGAGTTATAGTAAGTTTTGTGGGAAAAGTTTCATTGTTACTTGTGTTTTATTAATTAAATTCCCTGTTACATAGGAGTCCAGTGGGCGGTCCTATTCAGTGAGTAACCCAAAAATAAAAATGAAAAATATTGTGGAAAATTTTAAAAGTATTGTTTCGGCTGTCAATAGAATGGATCCAGGAAATATTTTATGTTAGGGAAAGTGATGTAAAGGAAAGTTGTAGGTTATTGCTATTGAGAAGAGTTGGACTTCTGTCTCTGTGCCTTTCAAAAGGAAAATAACGTCATCAATCTTGCGTTGGTATAACAGATGTCTTGTTCTTCAAAGAATCCCTTGTATGAGTTTGTGAAGGACGGTGTAAATTGGCTCCCATGGCACATCCACCTGTTTGGAGAGTCGAGAGTTAAATTCCTATGATTGTGGAGTATAAACAAAATGTTGTTCCCTAATACAGGAATATTGGGTTCAAATCCAATCATGGTGTTTTATAAATGTTCATTTTATTTTATTTCCTCCTCCTCTATGAGGTCATAACCATTGTCATGACGTCTATCACTGGGACTGACAATCAGCTACTTATAAAAAAGCCCTATTTTTCAATGTCTGATTGCTATTGATTATGACATGACAGGGGTCAAACAGTGGGTTAACAGCTTCTAATATGAGCGCGAAGAGATGTGCATATTCATTACCTTAATGAACGGGGCCACGTGATCACTCGGAATAGGAAGACCTGCCGGCGCCGGAACCAACGAGATGCTGAGAGGGCGCCAGGATCAACGAGATGCTGCGAGGGCGCTGGGACAACCAGATGCTGCAAGGGAGCCAGGATCAACAAGATGCTGTGAAGGCACGTTGGAGGGCGAGTAGGATGTTTTTTTTTTATAGCAAACATTCATACAAGGATAGGGGATAAGGAGCCACACATACCAGGACAGGATGGGGGAGCCGCGCATACCAGGACAGGATGGGGGAGCCACACATACCAGGACAGGATGGGGGAGCCACGCATACCAGGACAGGATGGGGGAGCCATGCATACCAGGACAGGACGGGGGAGCCACGCATACCAGGACAGAATGGGGGAGCCATGCATTCAGGGATATGGGAGCCATGCACACAAGGACATGGATTAGGGGACTATGCATACCCGGCTTATACTCGAGTCAATAAGCTTACCCAGTTTTCCGTGGCAAAATTAGGTGCCTTGGCTTATACTCGGGTTGGCTTATACTCATGTATATACGGTAAGTAGAAAAATCTTCCTAAAAATAACTACAATATATTGGATTGCACTTCCTAAATATGTATAACTAGCTTGGGCCGTGCGAAATTTTTGCACATTGGTCATTAGGGGCGCAGGCAATTTCAGAAAAAGCAACTGGTCAAATGTAAATGTATTTCATGAGATGATGAACACAGACAGGTATTTATATAGGTAGATTGGTAATACAATAAATTGGTTTGATAAGTAGAGGCCAAAAAATGTCTTCTGGTTTAGGTGCCACCTGCAGGTCATTGTTTCTTACTGCAGGTTTATGAAAATGAATGTTTAAACTGTATTTAGTGATAAAATCATAAATGTGTGGTTTGTTTGGCTCTTTTTTTGCTGAAGGGGGAAAGTTTACCTTTCAAATGGTATATCATTTGTGTGTGTGGGGCGAAGTAATCAGCAAAAAAGCAGTGCATGTTTACAAATGTGTTTGCATATGTGACTCACCTGCAGTGAAGTGTGCAATCCTCCAGTGTGCCTAAAATAGGCTGGGCAAGCACTTGGGCAAGCTGGAAAGACCCCAAGGCAAATGTTTGGATTTGCTTGTGATGTCTGTAAGCAGCTTTGTGGTAGTGGGCTTCCACCCGCAGGTCATTTGACCTTTCAAATGGTGTATCATTTGTTTGTGTGGGGGAGTATGAACAGAGCAAGTGTGAAATTCAATAGGCAGTGCATGTTTACAAATGTGTTTGCATATGTGCCTCACCTGCAGTGAAGTGTGCAATCCTCCAATTTGGCTGAAATAGGCTGAGCAAGCAGTTCGGCAAGCTGGAAAGCTCCCGAGGCAAATGTTTGGATTTGTTTGTGATGTCTGTAAGCAGCTTTGTGGTAGTCTGCTTTGGGGTAGTGTGGTGCCACCTGCAGGTCATTTTTCCTTACTGTAGGTTTATGAAAATTAATGTTTAAACTGTATTTTGAGATCAAATTGTGGATGTGTGGGTTGTTTGGCTATTTTCTTGCTGAAGGGGGAAAGTTTACCTTTCAAATGGTGTATCATTTGTGTGTGTGGGTGATGTATGAACAGAGGTACAAAGTTATCACCGAAAAACAGTGTTTAGAAATAATAGAATAGATTATTCATGATTTTTTTGCATTAGGTATAGAGGGTTGTATAAATTAGATTTATATTTGCATGAAATCCTACATGCCTAAAAAATGCGGGAACATAGTTCATAGCTTTAGGGCATTTTAGGAAGGATCATTTTGAGTAAATAAAATAAATCATGTTTTTTATGTTTTTTTGTATCTGCAAAGGCGAATTATGCACAGCTATTCTGCTAAAGTAAAAATGTGATGCTTTATCGTAATCATTTGCTACCAGGGGCTTAACTATAGTGGTCGCAGCTGTCGCAGCTGCGATGTAGCCTGGACTGCTTGGATGCCCGTCCGTCCACCAATAGTGAAGGATAAGGAGGACCCAACCATGTGACCCGCAGCAAGGAGGCGTCACTACAGGTCCTCTAGTTACATGGGGGAAGATGGATTGAATGCAGTTATCGGGTCACATGATCCAGAGAGAGTCGTGTCCACAGGTCCTTCAGCCGCCACACTGCTTGAGTGTGTGAGTGGCTGAGTGCTGCAAGCTGTTGCTGTGTCCTCCTGCTGCTGGCTAAGTGTCCCTCAGGCCTGCACCTGCCTGTGAGTCCTGTTATTAGGAGTCTCTCTCTCTCTCGATATATGATGAAGCTCTATAGTGCACAGTGAAGTGCACAGTGATGATACATGATGAGGCTGTATAGTGCACAGTGATGATACATGATGAGGCTGTATAGTGCACAGTGATGATACATGATGAGGCTGTATAGTGCACAGTGATGATACATGATGAGGCTGTATAGTGCACAGTGATGATATATGATGAGGCTGTATAGTGCACAGTGAAGTGCACAGTGATGATACATGACGAGGCTGTATAGTGCACAGTGATGATACATGATGAGGATCTATTGTGCATTTGATTTGATTAGGGGGAAAATGTGCAGGAGCTGGCCATCGCCACTAAATAGTAGACAGAGCAGCTCTGTAAGGCAGCAATTCCAGCTGGCACCAAAAACAGCTGACTGGCAGGGGTGCTAGGTGTCGCACCCCACTGATCGGACATTGCTGACCTATTCTAAGGTTAGCCAGTGTTAGTGATTTATCTGCATCCGTATTTTTTCAGCAAGCGGATGCAAATGCATGGAACGGCATCCTGATCAGGATTTGGTTGGAAATGTGAAATTCTGACTTCTGGGGCAGAGGAGAGGGGAGAGAGACTGATGAAAGTGAAAGAGAAAAAGAAATGGGGCTCCTTGCATGCGCAGTATGAAATCCGCATGCAGATTGGACGCAGGCATCCTGATTCGGGTGCGTCTACATTGACAATCATATGTTTTTTATTGCAACGAAATTATAGTGTGCAAAATGAATAGGGAAAATGTGAATTTGGGTGGAAAATATTTTGGCATGGGGGGGCCCCATTTGAAAGTTTGCACCGGAACCCATAACTTTGTAGTTACGCCGTTGTTTGCTACATTGTGGTTTCATGAGCCGAGTGCTCTTAAAGTGACACTTTTCTTTTTCCTGAATGATCACTTTGAATAAATGGGTTTTGTTTTGACTGTATTGTTCCTGTTTTTTGTCAGTAATCCTACGCAATAACCTTTAGACTTGTATATACAGACTGATGGCAGGCTTTATTTAATTTCTTAGTCATAGATATAATATTAAACAAGTAGTCTGTATATTATTGTATCCGTCCTTACGTCCATACATACTACAGATTGGAAAATACTACAGAATATTAAAGTGGATCTGTCACCAGATTTCACAATACAATTAATAGATCCCATGGACTGAATGAGGCAAGTACACTTACTTGTATTATAAAAATCTGTATTGGGATGGCTGTGTAATCCTGATATTAAGATAAGTATTTTATGAGTCTAGCTCTGATAGGAGGACTTTAAACCAGGTCCTCTCAGCCATTATTGACATGGATATTCAAAGTAAGTACACCTGCCTCACCATGTCTAAGCTGTCTGTTTAACAATGTATGCAATTTGTATTGTGAAATCTGCTTTAATTAGAAAAGAAATACAATGATTATGTATAACACAACAAGTAAAAGTACTTCAGCTGTAGACATACAGACAACTATTCTAGTACGAGGTCCTGAGAATGGACTAAGCCATCACTTATCGTCGATGCTCAAAGTTATGCTTGGACAAACATTAATGACGGTTTCTGTGCGATACTGGGGCATATTTATCATTAATATCTAAATCTTAGACTGTGAAAACTTAGACTAGACAGTCTTAAAATGAGCCAAATGTTTGCTAGATCTGTCTTATTTTTAGTCTACTCTAAATCCCAGAGACTTAGCTGGGGGTTCATCACAGGGGCAAAATAAGTCTGAGTGGGGCTCTAATTTAGGTAACCATGTTTATAAATGCAGAGGTGCTCCCCAATTATAGTGGGTCTAGTGGGCACCTCAGCAAATGGCCGTGCTATTACTGAATAAAATTCACTATAAAAAGGCCAAGACCGATATTACCCTAACACAGCGATCATCTAAGGATAGATTCCCATTCTGCAGACCACAAAAGAGATTACAGTAAGCTATAGATGGTGATCTAAAGCTGGCGTTCTTTCTGATGGAGTCAGTCACTTTTTACGTCTTTTCCATCTGTCCCAGACTGCCATGCCTAGTCTGCAGAGTTTTCAGCAAAGATACATTTTATATTTCCAGCACGGTTCCAACTTATACAAACTCCTCATCCCAATGTTACCCCAATACTGAGCCAATATCTGCTCCATTTTACTGCACCTTCTGTGTGGCGTGGAAACAGTAAAATTACCGTATATACTCATGTATAAGCCGACCCCCCTAATTTTACCACAAAAAACTGGGAAAACTTATTGACTCGCGTATAAGCCTAGGGTGGAAAATGCAACCGCTACTGGTAAATTTTCAAAACTAAAAATAGATACCAATAAAAGTAAATTTAATTGAGACATCAGTAGGTTAAATGTTTTTGAATATCCATATTGAATCAGGAGCCCCATATAATGACCCATACAGTTAATGATGGCCTCATATGATGCTCCATACAAAATACTCCCCATATAATGCTGCATAAAGGTTAATAATGGCCCCATAAAGATGCTTCATAGATTATGCCCCCATAAGATGCTCCATAGATTATACCCCCATATGATGCTCCATAGATTATGCCCCCATATGATGCTCCATATATTTTATGCCCCATATGATGCTCCATAGATTATGCCCCCATATGATGCTCCATAGATTATGCCCCATAAGATGCTCCATAGATTATGCCCCCATATGATGCTCCATAGATTATGCCCCCATATGATGCTCCATAGATTATGCCCCATATGATGCTACATAGATTATGCCCCCATATGATGTTCCATAGATTATGCCCCATATAATGCTCCATAGATTATGTCCCCATAAAATGCTCTATAGATTATACCCCCATATGATGCTCCATAGATTATGCTATGATGCTCCATATATTTTATGCCCCATATGATGCTCCATAGATTATGCCCCATATGATGCTCCATAGATTATGCCCCCATAAGATGCTCCATAGATTATGCCCCCATATGATGCTACATAGATTATGCCCCATATGATGCTCCATAGATTATGCCCCCATATGATGCTCCATAGATTATGCCCCCATATGATGCTCAATAGATTATGCCCCATATGATGCTACATAGATTATGCCCCCATATAATGCTCCATAGATTATGCCCCCATATGATGTTCCATAGATTATGCCCCATATGATGCTCCATAGATTATGCCCCCATATGATGCTCCATAGATCATGCTCCCATAAGATGCTCCATAGATTATGCCCCCATATGATGCTACATAGATTATGCCCCATATGATGCTCCATAGATTATGCCCCATATGATGCTCCATAGATTATGCCCCATATGATGCTCCATAGATTATGCCCCCATAAGATGCTCCATAGATTATGCCCCCATATGATGCTACATAGATTATGCCCCATATGATGCTCCATAGATTATGCCCCCATATGATGCTCCATAGATTATGCCCCCATATGATGCTCAATAGATTATGCCCCATATGATGCTACATAGATTATGCCCCCATATAATGCTCCATAGATTATGCCCCCATATGATGTTCCATAGATTATGCCCCATATGATGCTCCATAGATTATGCCCCCATATGATGCTCCATAGATTATGCCCCATATGATGCTACATAGATTATGCCCCCATATGATGTTCCATAGATTATGCCCCATATAATGCTCCATAGATTATGTCCCCATAAAATGCTCTATAGATTATACCCCCATATGATGCTCCATAGATTATGCTATGATGCTCCATATATTTTATGCCCCATATGATGCTCCATAGATTATGCCCCATATGATGCTCCATAGATTATGCCCCCATAAGATGCTCCATAGATTATGCCCCCATATGATGCTACATAGATTATGCCCCATATGATGCTCCATAGATTATGCCCCCATATGATGCTCCATAGATTATGCCCCCATATGATGCTCAATAGATTATGCCCCATATGATGCTACATAGATTATGCCCCATATAATGCTCCATAGATTATGCCCCCATATGATGTTCCATAGATTATGCCCCATATGATGCTCCATAGATTATGCCCCCATATGATGCTCCATAGATCATGCTCCCATAAGATGCTCCATAGATTATGCCCCATATGATGCTACATAGATTATGCCCCATATGATGCTCCATAGATTATGCCCCATATGATGCTACATAGATTATGCCCCCATATAATGCTCCATAGATTATGCCCCCATATGATGTTCCATAGATTATGCCCCATATGATGCTCCATAGATTATGCCCCCATATGATGCTCCATAGATCATGACCCCATAAGATGCTCCATAGATTATGCCCCCATAAGATGCTCCATATATATTATGCCCCCATATGATGCTCCAAAGATTATGCTCCCATAAGATGCTCCATAGATTATGCCCCCATATGATGCTCCATAGATTATGCCCCCATAAAATGCTCCATAGATTATGCCCCCATATGATGCTCCATAGATTATGCCCCCATATGATGCCTCATGGATTATGCCCCCAGAAGATGCTCCACAGATTATGCCCCATAAGATGCTCCATAGAATAGGCCCCATAGGCTGCCGCTGCTGCGGCAGAAAAAAAAAATTGCATACTCACCTCTTGTCACTGGGGACCAGGTGCCGGTGTCCTGAGAAGGTGGGGACACCGGCGCACTATGGGGACAGGTGCCGGTGTCACCGCTGGCTCAGGGCCCCAGCGCCTGAGATATTCACCTGTCCCTGATCTACCACTGAGCACCGCTGTCTTCCGGGTCCTCTGTCAGTGACTGCTCAGGCAGAATGTGAACGTCACAGCCAGAGGACGCAGAGAATAGAGGGGCGCGCAGCGGTGGACCGGGGACAGGTGAATATCGCATATACTTACCCCCTCCTGGAGCATCTCTGCAGCCCCCCTGCTTCTCCCGCGGTCTCCAGCAGCTATTCCTTCCTGCAGCAGTCACGTGGTACTGCTCATTAAAGTCATTAATATGCGCATATTCATGACTTTAATGAGCGGTACCACGTGACCGCTGAAGGAAGGAGCCTGAGACCATGGGAGAAGCAGGGGGGCTGCAGAGACGCGTCAGGGGGGGTAAGTATGATCTGACAACCCTGCCAACCCCCTGGCATATATGACTCGAGTATAAGCCGAAAGGGGGACTTTCAGCCTTAAAAGATGGGCTGAAAATCTCAGCTTATACGCGAGTATATACGGTACTAATTTTGGTGTCCCACATAATAATACTCACCACTGTGCCCCTTCTAGCAATAATGCCTCCTTTGTGTCCTGTAGACAGTGAAATTGCTCCCTAAAATATTAATATCCTTTGTGACCATCGTAAAAACTAATATTACCTTCTTTTTGCTTCTTACAAAGTTATAATACACTCTGTGTACCCCTGTGATAGTTACAATGCTGAGTGTACCCACAGCACAACAAAAAAAAATTCTTCTACTGGGCAAAAACCATGTGTCCTATACTAAATCGAGTGTGCATATTCCAAATACGAAGTCAGAATTGTTGTAACTCGTCAGGAAATTTTGATATGGATAAGTTTGCCCTAATTAATTAAACACTTGGAAAGCATAGAATAATTTTGTACAGAACCAGTTTTACTCAGTTACCAGATCTACATCAAAGTTTTCATAGTAAACAGAATATGAAAATGTAATGGAATAACAGCATTTCAAAAAGTTTTGTATTCTAGTTTAAAAGTTTTACTTGAGCAAGACCCAGTACTGTTAAAAGTGCTTCAGGCATCTGCTTTTGCACTTGTGTGTGGTCATATCTGCCCGTTACAAAAACCAGCAGTAGTCCCTCATCATGTTGGTATACCAGCGGCCTTGATATCTGTTCTCCTTTGTAGAAATATCTTTATGGAACCTGTCTCCATATTCATCACTTACTTATCCCATTTGGGGTGAAAAAAATTCAAGCTGGAAATGTAAAAAATGCGTTTCCAATGTCATTCGGAAACCAAGTTGTCCATATGCTTTACACATGTTGTCTACTAGTTCAGCGAAGTTTTTAGCTCGTCTGTTCCCAAGAAAGTTCTGCACTACTAGCACAAGTGCAACCCAAGCTGTAAGTTCCAGAGGGTTCAGTTTTGCTCTGAATGTGTGGTCGTGCATTAGTTTGTTGATTTCAGGGTCAATAAAATTCCGACCTTTATTTTAGCCTGTTTTCAGTGTGCTAAACGTCTCCTTCAAATATTGGAAACCATTTCCATCACGATCAACTGCAGCTATAACTTTTTTTATTAAACTAAGTTTAATGTGAAGTGGTGGAAGATAAACTTGAAGTGGATCGACCAGTAATTTGTGTTGTACATTGTACCGACCAAGTGTGTCCTCGACTCTGAGTGTTCGGCGGCATGAGGCTGCGGCGGGCTCCGGGCTTTCAGAAAATGTCATCATTTTCACTGCGGTGGATTCCTGGAAAATGGCCACTTGAGGCGGACATGCACATATTTAGATCTTAGGAGCTGAAACCTTAAGTATGGGTGCCCTGAAGAAGGAGTCGGTAGACTCTGAAATGCGTTGTCAATAAACCTACAATTTTATCATACCACTAATTGTGTCATATTCCGGAGAGCAGGAACACTTCCAATCCTGCTACTCAAAGTAACTGTTTTACGGAAGCTGCATCTGTTTTTTCAGCCTCTATGAGTGTTGTGTCTCACACAACCTCATAAGGTGATTGGTTGTACCCTTAATTATCAACTTTTTAATGTGGACAAGAGCATATTGAGCTTTTGCATTTCTTTATCAAAAAATTGGTTATGTGGCGGAAAAATTAAATAAAATGTAAATACTCACCTAACCCCAGTGTCCCACACAGGGAAGGCCATGCGATTATGATATCCTGTGCGCGCTCCTCCCATTCTATAAGCTGGCGGTCTAAAATGACCTGTGGTCTACAAAAGGGAGAGTGGTAGGGCAAGGATTCACGGCTTTCTACTCTACCATGGGGTTTAACTGTGTTAGTGTCCTATGCACGCTCATAAAGTTAAGTGTCAGTCGATCCAGGTGGGAATTATCATCTGTGAAGGTTAACAATCCATGCCGGATTAATAATTAGGCATTGTAGGCACCAAAAACCCATTATAGTCTGTTGGGCTGTTTTCATGTCTGTGGTATTTTGAAAATTGAGTAGCCCGCAGCAATTAACAGAGACATGTACATTTTTGATCCGAGCTACAAATCAAAATTACATATAAAAGTTTATGGGTCCATGAAAATAACAGACATCACATAAATGGCATCAGGCTATGTAAATTATGTTTTCTTCATCAGTAAAAACTGACCAAACACTGATGAAAGTCAGATCTAAAACACTAATCTGTGTTTCAACATGTGAGAAAAATCATGGATGCCTGAACGAGGCCTTAGGGCTTGTTCACATGTAGCATTTTTGCTGTGTTTTACAGTAGCAGCTAGATAAATTAAAATTTTCAAATCTCATTTCCACATTTTTTTTCCTTCCTTTTTTGAGTTTACTGTTGAAGGTATACAAAACGCTTCAAAAATTTTTTTTCAAAAATGCATCAAAAAGCAGCATTTTTCCTGCCAACACTGCTTTTTTCATGCAGAAAAAAAACTGTACAAAAAGCATTGTGTGAACATATCCGTGTAGTTTTCTCTGTCTATGTTTCGTTTCTTGTTTCGTCCTACAAACACTGATGTGAAAGAGGCCTTATGTTGTATCAGACAGGCTTTATGGAACGCATCCTCCTGCTTCTTTACATAAGAGAAGTTGTGCAGAATAAAAATGTTAAACTTTTCGAAACAATAAAAATTACAAATGGTATCAAATGTTTCATAAGTTACAGTGACACATTAGCAAAAGTACAATGGCTGATGGATGTGGCAGACACGATACCATTTACCTGCACCAATTGTCTTGTCAAAAATGACAACATAAGATCAAACTCTGTCTGCACAAGAACCGCGGTGATCACCGTGAAGTCACATCTCGCTTTCATTCTATTTTTAAAAGCCTTTCCACAGATTCTTTTAAGTGTGCAGTGGCTTTGATTAAGCACTACTGTACTTAATAGACTTATACTTTGTAATTTTATGTTTCCACACAATTACAGACATGGAGCTTTTTTATGCTTGGGGCTCACCACTTTGGGTGTATTTTTTATAGTGTACATTGTTACATCTAACAACCAAAATGCATTTTTAATGGCACCAATAATGTTCTTCTCAGTGTAGTCGCTATTTACTCTGGATTTAAAGCTGATCTAACACTATATTTAAAAAAATTCTATCAGTAAGATCAACCCTGTGTGACGAGTGTGAGCCATGTAATGACTGACAGTCTGCTCTCCTGATCTACATGTCTCACACTTGTAACTCCCCCTGATATGACAGTAATCTCTGGAGGCAGATTCTCATGCAGATCTACGCCCGGCCCATAGATCTTAACAGCTCATTTATATATTAGGAAAATGTGGATTTCTCTGGAATAAGACATCGGATGTCAGATATCAAAGTTTCATTTTATTCCACTTTTTATGCTTGCGGTATATACACAGATTAATACAGTTGATCCTACTGACAGATTGCCTTTAAAGCATTTTTCACTCTTCTCAGAAATTATAGTGTATAGCAGAAATACCTAATAGGTTACGCTCCCACGGAAGGTATCTGCACATAACAGTAGACTTAGGATTTAACCCCAGTTTACAGTTTTTTGGATGATCCCTTTTCACAGATTTGTGGCCACTCGAAGATTTATGGAATCTGTGAATAGAATTCACACTACAAGCTGCGTGCATTAATGACTTAATTAAACCTGATGAAGATGGTGTGCTTACTTTGATAATCTGTGTCAAAATGCTTTTAATCTTTTTTTTTAAAAATTGAACTCAAAAGGCAGCAAAAAAGATCTCATAGTTCTTGTAATCATGAGCTAAGCTCAATCTCTGCCCAGTTATACTAAATTGACAGCTCCACAGTGTCCCTATTTCCTGCTGCTGTTGAACTCTCACACTGCTCAGTACAGGCTGCAGCCCTCAGGCTTGTTGGGAGGAAACTGAAGACACTTGGAATCCTCACCCTTTACTTGAACTGATAAAATGCTCACTTTAATATCAGGATTATAATGGCATGTCAAATATTTTTAAAGTAAGTACACCTCATCAGCTCTGATATTATATATATATATATATATATATATATTATATATATAACATATTTAAGGCATACAGCTTGTAATGTAAAATCTGGTGAAATGATCCAAACTGCCTCTTGATTGAATTTTCTGAGAGCCAGTTCTTTCTACAATTTTCATAGACTTAAATGGAGTGTGGACCCCAAATGTATTTATTAACACTACAGTGCTTGGTTCTTTTTTAGGATTTTTCTTTTATCCTCCTTCCATTTTAAATATATTATTAGTTGAAAACCTTAGTTGCCAAAAAACAGGGCAATATATACAACTGTTATACAGACCCACATATATACAGTGGCATGTAAAAGTATGAGCACCCCTGGTCAAAATTAGTTATTGTGAACAGTTAAGCAAGTTGAAGATGAAATTATCTCTAAAAAAACCTAAAGTTAAAGATGACACATTTCCTTTGTATTTTTTGTAAAAAATATATATTGTCATTTTTAAAATTACAAAAAAGAAAATGGGCTGATGCAAAAGTTTGGGCACCCTTGGGTATATATGTGCTCAGATAACTTTGACCAAAGTTTCAGACTGTAATTAGCCTGTTAGGGTTATGGCTTGTTCACCTTCATTATTAGGAAAGGCCAGGTGTTACAAATTTCCCATCTTTATAAAAGCCCTCCACTAACCTTGTGCCAAAAAACAGCATCCATGGGTTCTTCCAAGCAGCTGCCTAGCACTCTGAAAATGAAAATGGTGGAGGCCCACAAAACAAGACAAGGCTATAAAAAGATAGCAAAGCGTTTTCAAGTTGCCTTTTCCTCAGCTCCAAATATAATTGCGGCAGTCAACAGGAAAAGTAGAGGTCAAGATAAGGTCTGGAAGACCAAGTAAAATTTCAGTGATAATTGCTCGTAGGATTGCTAGATTGCAAAAGACCTTCAGAAAGACTTAGCAGACTCTGGAGTGGTGGTATATTGTTCTATTCAAAGACACCTTCAGAAATATAGCCTTCTTGAAAAAGTCATCAGAAAAAATTCAGCGTCAGAATTATGCAAAAGAATATCTACACAAGCATGGAAACAAGTCCTGTGGATGAGATTAAAATAGAACTCTTTGGCTACAATGATCAAAGGTATGTGTGGAGAAAAAGGGCACAGAATTTCAGGAAAAGAACATCTCACCGCCAACCATTAAACAAGGGGTGGAAAATTTCACAGGTAGAGGGAAGAATGTAATCAATGAAATTTCAACAAATTCTTGATGCAAACATAACATTATATGTAAAAAAGCTGAAGTTGGATAATGATCCTAAACACATGTCAAAATCCATGATGGACTATCTCTAAAGAACAAAAGCTATAGGGTCTACAATGGCCCTCACAGTCCCCTGATCTGAACGTTATTGCAAATCTGTGGCTAGACCTAAAAACAGCAGTGCATGCAAGACAACCCAGGGAATCTCACAGAACTGGAAGATTTTTCCAACGAAGCATTGATGAAAATCCCTGAAACAAGAATTGAAAGCCTTTGGCTGTCTAAAAAAAGTGTTTAAAAGCTGTGATACTTTCAAAATGGGAATCTACTAGGCAGGCTTGGACTGGCCCATAAGGTAACAGGGGAATCCCCCGGTGGGCCCCTGTACAGATCTGGACAACCAACCCCGTTGTTTTGGTATTACTTGGCATAATTCACTTGATTCATTCTGTACAGAAAAAAGCAGCATCTCATCATTCATTAACTAATCTACCCAGTTTATTATTATATAGAGATATAGGTAAATTTGTGAAAGAGGGTGGTGTAATATTGTATGCCGGTGAGAAGTGGGGCCCCTCAAAGTCCATGTTACTGGTGGGCCCTTGTCACCCCAGACTGACACTGCTACTAGGTACTAACCATGAAGGGTGCCAAAACTTTTGCATTAGCTCATTTTCCTTTTTCTAATTTTTAAAATGTAAAAGATGAAAATAAGCATATTTTTTGCCTAAAATGCAAAGGAAATGTGTCATCTTTAACTTTAAGCCTTTTAGAGATCATTTCATCTTCAAATTTCTTTAGTGTTCACAATAACAGTCATTTTGACCAGGGTGCCCAAACTTTTACATGTCAATGTATTATACCAATCCCTATCACCACCAATAAAAGGATACTAATAATAAAAGCAAAGCATTGTCAAACAGAAAAATGCTGCAATTTATACGTGTTGCTTCTTCTTCACTGTGTTTTTTTACCCTATGTTACATGTTCACATATGCCATTTTGATGCAATTTTAAAATACAAAAATCATCCTGGATTCACAACACTAAGAAGTAGAATCTTCCCTATATACTTCCCCTTCAATTATGGCTTACCCCGACACAGGCTTCAAAAACTGCATTAAAAAATTGTTTCAATGTGTCACATGTCAAAGCCCCTTTATCAAATAGAAAGACAAACAGAATATGATTCTCTGATTTTCCCCATACTTACTAGTGCTTATGTGTCCTTTATTTTTACTCATTTGATGTTTTCTCTTTTTTTTTAATGAAAAATTCAATTATTGTCGGAATCTTTGACCGTAAACAGTGGTTCACTACCTGTTTTAATGGAAAAAATAATGGAATATCATGCCCTTTTAGATCATTTCTTGGCTCTTGTTTACATGCAGTCGGTTTCTTTTACTTTTGAGAAGCTACGCTTCAAGAATCTTTCATTTCGACACTGATATTTTGCAATTGTGCAGCCATAAAGAATTTGAAGAAAAGAAATGATACTGCAAATTTGCTATATGATGAAAAATTCAAGTATTAGTTGTGAAGTCACATTTTACTATAAGGGTAGGCTTACACCACTGATGTATCCACATACGTGAAAAACGGATTGATTATTCCTATCAGACTTTAATTACAGGTTGATCAGAGTGGAATCAGATTTTCTCAGACGTGGAGAGAAATAGGTTTCTTCACCTTGTCCTTTATTTCAGTTCCTTGAATAACATCCGAATGGGGTCCAGTTTTTTTCATGGACTCATAGATTTGCATTACCCATTTTGATCTGACCCCTTGGATAAAAGTCGGGAAGGTCTCCGATTCTCTCTGTAGACCACTCGGTCTGAGGAAAAAAATCGGTCGTGTGCGAAGCCCAATAGAATATCATGGGTATGAGTGCTATCCATAAGAACCACAGATAGCACTTGTCCGAGAAAATTGATCGTGTGCACGAGCCCTAAAAGGCATGGTGGCAGGGGTGATGGGTCCTTTAAAAGCAAGGTACATACAAAGTGGGTCGGTTGTATGATGCAGTGACATGGGCCTATGGAAAAGCATGGTTGCCAGGATAGAGTTCACCCCCTATCTCTTTGGAATAGTGTTAATATGTGGTGAAACGCATTCACGTAGCTGACCTGCTGCTGCGAGACAGTGTTTCTAATACTAATATATTCCATATTGACTAACCATAATGAGAAAACAGGTGCTGCCCAGGACAAGGGCATTCTACATTCCCACACTCAGTGTCCACTATGTCAATGTCAAGTTTCTCCATCTGCACATTTTTAAATAACAAAATAGTGGTTATCTACGCAGCTGCATGTCCCTTAATGAAAATGATACCGTTTTTGGTAGAGAGCTGATGTCTGTGCCATTCACGAGAAAAGTAGTTTGAAAAATATATGCAAATTGTGTTGGTGTATAAGTGGGTGTGTCAGTGTACTTGGACTGCCTCTTCTCAGTGCACTGACACACCCCCAGTGCACTCTAAGCTGATTTGACTATGACTTTTACATTACATTTCTCATGACTGGCACATCAGATCTCTCAATAAAGGTATAACTTTTAATGGAATGACAAGTGCCTATAAAGCTATGCCGCTAGTTCCATATAAATAAACGCTATGACAGGTTCCCTTTAACCCACTGCATCCACAGCCCATTTTCATTTTTATGTTTGCATTGTTCCCTTCCTGTCCAGGAGCCATAACTTTTTATTTTTTTTGCAGTTGACATAGTTGTATGTTTACTTATTATTTCTCAGATAGTTGCAGTTTTGAATGACAGCATTCATTTAATGAAAAACAAGAAAAAAAATTCCAATTGTGTTGAAATGGTAAAGAAATGCAAAACTTCCATTTTGGATTTTTGTTTTTAGAGTATTCATTGTATGGTAAAAAATAACCTAGAAACATGATTCTCCAGGTCAGTAAGTCAAAACCAGGACAGGAATAGTCAGAGGAAAAGTAGAATAGAAACACGTCACCACTTCTGTGTTTTTCACCCACTCCTGGTTTTGGATTACAAATACTGATAGAAAATACTGACCAAACACTGAACGTGTGAACGTGGCCTAACGTTTGCAGGAGTACCCAGATGGCTGCAAAGATTGACAGAGGTATCTAAATGAGCAGTCAGAACTCAGCTCCTGTCGCTGCTGTTAGACGCTGATGCTAGCTACGGTATTTAACAAAACTGGGATCAAAAGCATGTGGAGGGAGCCCAGCACCTGAGACCCCACCACAAACTGTGATCCCATGGACATAACGGTACATTGCTTTTTATAGGTAAGGGTAAAAGGGGTAAGGGTAAAGGGGTTGGCTGATGAAAAAATATTCTTTAAAGGCAGCAGCGGTAATAAGCTAACAAAGCAGGCAATAGTCCAGATCATTTGAGTAAATTGGGCTTCCTTCCCAGATTACCAGCCTTTTGTCATAGCTAGTACAAATGGCGTATGTAAACTAATAACTAGACTGATCCCGTAGTACCTCAACACCGTCACTTTTGCCATCGTATTAGATAAAAGTTTCTTACAAACATGATTGCATGTTGCACTTATCAATCCTGGCTTTAGTTCCTGTTTGTCCCCGTATTGTCAGCTGCCACATATTCTCTAGGAATATGGAAAAATACCTTTCGTTTTAGTACTTATCCTTCCTGCCATACAACACATCATTTCCTAACACTTTTTGCAATGTAAAGCTTGATCAGTGATAATGTCTTTATAATTTTACATTTTCTTCTTCTCAGTAAGAAAAACAACAGAAAAGTTAGAAAAGTGTTTCTGTTATTACAGAAAACATTTGGAATCTAAACTGCCATTAAGAGTGACATCTGTTAAAATAAAAAAACATATTTCCTTTTAAATATATTCTTCTTCCTTATATTAACCTTGGGGGTGTTAAATAGAATAGAAATATGTAATTTAGGTGACATGTTGTGTTAATTTTAATTGATACACTCTAGTAGGATAAAGTATCCAATTTATGACAATACAGATTCTTATAGAGAACCTGTCAGTAAAATCAACCCCCCAAACCGAAATATGGGCATACAAGCATTTGAATGTTAGATCAATAGACACATTTATATATTCTATCTGTTGCTGCATTTCTGAAAAATTAGCAATTAGCATTTTAATTAATATGCAAATGAGGTGTTAAGTGCTATGGGGCATAGTCTGAGATTGTTTTACCAGTCTAGCAGCCAATTCTTTGGCTTGATTGATAGCTGTCTGTGTGATGTCACACAACAGGCAAGTAAATCAGATAGAGAGCAGTTAATCACGCTAAAGAGACTGTGCTAGAACAGAAAACAACCTCAGGAGGCTGATCACTTGGGAAGTGCTCTGTCACGCCAGGGCACTTAACATCTAATCTGCATATGAATTAAAATGCTGATTTTGGGGGGGAATGCAGCAACAGATAGAAGATATAAAGATGTCAGTGGAGTTAGCTTTTAAGGACCTGCATGCCCATATGTGCGGTTTGGGAGTGGTGTGGTGGACCACACAAACAGATTTTCTATAAAAGGGTTATTGCTCTTTCACACTTTTCTGTAGCTACTATAGAAATGAACGGGCTTGGGAATGAACTTGGGACTAATTGAACCAGCATACCTCTGCTGCTCTCTGCTAATTCTGTAGCTCCACCTCCAATCGTTTCAGTAATGAAAATTTGAGGAGGAAATAATCCTTTAATTCACCCTTTAATTCACCCTAATACCAGTAATCATTCTAAACGTAATACTCAGATTCCATTATGGAGTTTGGTCTAAATGTTCACTGAACGTCCTGATCATGACAGCACATTTTCCTACAGCGAGCTTCTTCCACGATTAGATGATGTCTATAGTTTACTAAGAAATTAAAGGGTGTACTTATTAGGGTATGTTCATATGTGACATATTAGCTGTAGAAATTTATACAGTTTTAAAATCAATTTATATGTATGAGTTTTTGTTAGTATAATCATATTGGCGTAGTTTTCCTAGGGCTAATAATATTGCATATTTTGGATGATGAGAATTATTTACGCCCAACCTAACAATATTATTTGGGCTCTGTTGGGCAGAATTATATACCGTATGCATTCTTTACTGTTAGATTACACTATGTAACAAATTTTTATTTATTTTTTGTTCCTGGGTCCAAAGTGTGTTTTCCTAACCCGTTATGCCTAAAACAAATAGAAAATAGTTGTTGTTCCACAAAAACTTTGCTTTTGTGATCAGGACAATGAAATTTTGAAATTTGTCTGTTTTCGGGAAAATTCTCGATTCTTATTCAATGCGGAGTAGTCTTCTAGAATATTGTTTATCTGCTAGAATTGTGCAGAAGTTTCTACAATTTTCCAGAATTATCTGGAAGTGTCTAGAAACTTTTAGAACTTTCTAGAACGTTCTCAGACTGTTCAATAGTAGTCATACAAGTACCTCATTTCACATGCGAATATTGCACATGCGAATATTGCAAGAAAACTCTTGAAGGTAAGGTGAATAATTGCTGTTCGTTTACATGGCAGTGCTTTATTTTGTAGAATCTCAATGATTTAGATCGAGTACAGTTTAACCCTTTACTGCCCGCGGACGGAATAGTACGTCCGTGGCCAGTATCCCCCGATTTGATGAGGGCTCCGGCAGTGAACCCGCATCAAAGCCGGGACATGTCAGCTGTTTTGAACAGCTGACATATGCCCGCAATAGGCACGAGTGGAATCGCGAATATGCACACCGCTGACCCCCGTCATGTGATCGGGGGTCATCGGTGCATCGGCATAACAATCAGAGGTCTCCTTGAGACCTCTAAGGCTGTTATGCCGGATTGCTATGAGCACAACCCTGTGGTCTGCGCTCATAGCAATGCAGTAATTCTGCTACATAAAGGTGATCTGAGCATCACCTCTATGTAGCAGAGGCGATCGAGCTATGGCATCTTCTAGACTCCCATGGGGACGATTGAAGCATACTAAAAGTAAAAACAAATGTTTTAAAAAAAAAAAAAAGTTCAAATCACCCTATTTTCTCCCCATTCAAAATAAAACAATAAAATAAAATCAAACATACACATATTTGATATCACCGTGTTCAGAATCGGCTGATCTATCATAAAAAAAAGGATTAACCTGATCGCTAAACGGCGTAGCGACAAAGAAAGTCAAAACGCCAGTATTACCTTTTTTTGGTCGCTGCGACATTGCATTAAAATGCAATAACGGGCGATCAAAAGAACGTATCTGCATAAAAGTCGTGTCATTAAAAACGTCAGCTGGGCACGGAAAAAATAAGCCCTCACTCAACCGGAGATCACGCAATTTTTTTTAGCAAACTTAGATAAAGGAGAACCTAGACATGTTTGGTGTCTATGAACTTATAATGACCTGGAGAATCATAATGGCAGGTCAGTTTTAGCATTTAGTGAACTTAGCAAAAAAGCCAAACAAAAAACAAGTGTAGGATTGCACTTTTTTTGAAATTTCACTGCACCTGAAATTTTTTTCCTGTTTTCGAGTACAAGACATGCTAAAACCAATTGAGTCTTTCAAAATTACAACTCGTCCCACAAAAAGTAAGCACTCACATGGCCATATTGATGGAAAAACCTCTGAAGGTGCTGTGCCACCACTGCATATCAAGTTAGGCCTCATCAAGCAATTTGTCACGGCTCCTGACAAGGAGTCAGCTGCTTTCAAGTACCTCCAAGATCTCTTTCCAAAGCTGTTCGAGGCAAAGGTCAAGGCTGGTATCTTCTTCGGACCACAGATCAAGAAGATCATAGAATGTGACGAGTTCGCCAGGCTGCTGAACAGGACAGAGAAAACAGCTTGGAATAGTTTCGTTGCAGTGGTTCATGGCTTCCTAGGTAATCACTAGGCTGAAAACTATGCGCAGTTGGTTCAGACTCTCATAAAGAATTACGCCATATTGGGATGCAGAATGTCTCTCAAAGTCCATATCCTTGACGCTCATCTTGACAAGTTCAAGGAGAACATGGACGCTTACTCAGAGGAGCAAGGCGAGCGCTTTCATCAAGATATATTGGACTTTGAACGTCATTACCAAGGACAGTATAACGAAAACATGATGGGGGACTACATTTGGGGCTTCTGTTGTGAATGGACTTGAAATGAGTTCTGAGCGGGGGCTCCCTCTGGTGGTTACAAGCGGTACTGGACTGTCCAGTGAAGATTGTGAGGAGTGGGAATCAGGTGTTGCTGACTGGTCTTATATGAGGGAGTCGCCTTCCCATCAGGGTTGCCGGTGATCAATTGATCTGGTCTCACTCCATGATTCCTGTTTCCCTTGTAGCCTGCTGTGTCGTGTCTGCATCTCCTGCTAACAGATAAGACATTTTCTTCTTTTTGTTTTTGTGCTTTATTTTTGCATTTTGTCCTGCACTTCTGTGGGGGCCTTCAGGGTCCCCTCCGGGGGCTTTTGCCCTCTCAGTTTAGTTCAGCCACTGATGTTTGTACATTTGCTTTTTCCAGTTTCTTCAGTGACTGCTGTTTTGATTTTGTTACACCAGAGAACTAATTTAGGTGGTAGAGGTCGTGTGATCTCAGGTGTTTTTGAAATTAGTAGAGTTGGTGCTTTGCAGGGTTTTTTGGGATTGCAGTAAGTACCCTTCCTATCCTTTTCTATTTAGTTAGTTTGGGCCCCAACGTTTGCTCATACTATTTTCTGTCTGTGTCAGTATTTCTTCTTGTCTAACAGCCATTACATGTTTTGGGGCTTTCTATGTTCTTTGGGGATCTGCTCCGGGCAGATAGCTTTCCTATTTCTATCTTTAGGTGTAGTTAGTTTCTCAGGCTGTGACGAGGCGTCTAGGACCAACGTAGGAACGCTCCACGGCTGCCTCTAGTTGTGGTGGTTAGTCAGGGTACTGCAATCTCATAGATTCCAACTGCTCTGGTGTATTGCCTTTTTTACCTGCACTCCTCAATTACCGAAACATAACAGTATCACCGGCCAAAAATTTAAAGTTGTATGGTACTCACAGAAGGGAAAAATATTGTGAAAGAAAAAACGGTTGTCAGAGTTGTCAGAGATATTTTTCTGTTTGTTGCATTTTTTTTTCCCTCTGTATCTCTGGGTGCTGGGGAGTATTTTTTCTCTCAATGGAGTTTGCACAGTTGTCTGGCCGTGTGGATCAGCTTGCCACTGAGGTTAAAAGTATTGCTGCATATCTTGCTAGGTTGCCTGTTGTGGAACCTAGGATTCCCATGCCAGATTTGTTTTTGGGGGATCGAGCTAAGTTTCAGAATTTCAAAAATAATTGTAAATTGTTTTTTGCCTTAAAATCTAAGTCCTCAGGGAACGCAGCGCAGCAGGTTCAAATTGTCATCTCTCTCCTGTGCGGCGATCCTCAGGATTGGGCTTTTTCCCTGACACCTGGGGATCCTGTTTTGAGTGATGTTGATGCATTTTTTTCAGGCTTTGGGGTTATTGTACGATGAGCCTAATGTCACTGATCAAGCTGAAAAAGCCTTGTTGGCATTAAATCAGGGGCTTGATGACGCTGAGTTATACTGTCAGAGATTCCGTAGGTGGGCAGTCCTGACCAAGTGGAATGACGACGCTTTGGCGGCCCTTTTTCGGAAGGGTCTGTCAGATAATGTAAAGGATGTTATGGTGGGATTCCCTGTCCCCTCTGGTCTCAATGATTCTATGTCATTAGCGATTCAAGTTGACAGACGTTTGCGTGAGCGGAGAAGTATGCGTGGAATGGTGTTGCCTTGTGAACCTGCTTCTGAATCCATGCAGTGTGACAGAGTGGTGTCTGGGGCACAGCGTCATGAGTTTCGAAAGCGCAATGGGTTATGTTTCTACTGTGGTAATGCCTCTCACGCTATTTCAGTCTGCCCTAAGCGGGGAAGACGTTTTGCACGCTCAGTTGTCTTGGGTAGTGTTCAGACTAAGTTTTTATTAACTGTCACTCTGATATGCTCTCTGTCCTCATTTTCTGCTCAGGCTTTCGTTGATTCTGGAGCAGCTATTAACCTGATGGATTATGATTTGTGTGTGGGTTTCCCTTGATACCCCTACAGAAGTCTATTCCCCTACTGGGGATCGATTCTACCCCTTTGGCTGAGAATAAACCTCAGTTCTCTACTCAGGTGATAATGAGGGTTGAACCTGATCATCAGGAGTGCTGCAAATTTTTGGTTCTGTATAATCTGCATGATATTATCGTACTGGGTTTCCCTTGGTTGCAGTCTCATAATCCTGTTTTGGATTGGAAAACTGTGTCTGTAACCAGTTGGGGCTGCCAATGTGTTAATACCAACACTCCTGTTTTTTCTGCCTTCCCCCAGGCTCAGGATGTTCCTGACTTTTTGATTGATTTTTCCGATGTGTTTAGCGAAAGTAAATCTGCATCCTTGCCTCCCCATAGGAGCTATGACTGCGCTATTGAATTAGTGCCTGGTAGTAAATTCCCTAAAGGTCGCCTTTTTAACTTGTCTGTACCTGAACATGACGCTATGCGGTCTTATATCAAGGAGTCATTGGAGAAGGGTCATATCAGACCATCCTCTTCACCCTTAGGTGCCGGTTTTTTCTTTGTGGCCAAAAAGGATGGTTCATTAAGGCCGTGTATTGATTATCGTCTTTTGAACAATATTACTGTGAAATATCAATATCCGTTACCCTTGATTTCTGACCTGTTTTCCAGGGTGAAAAATGCTACTTGGTTTACCAAGCTTGACCTCAGGGGGGCATATAACCTTATTCGCATTAAGCACGGGGATGAATGGAAGACGGCATTTAATACCCCTGAGGGGCATTTTGAGTACCTTGTGATGCCCTTTGGGCTCACTAATGCTCCTTCTGTCTTCCAGTCCTTCATGAATGACATTTTCAGGGATTTTGTGGATACATTTCTGATTGTTTATTTGGATGATATCTTGATTTTTTCCAATGACTGGGACTCTCATGTGAAACATGTTCGAACTGTCTTCCAGATTTTTGAGAGAGAATGCTCTGTATGTGAAGGGATCAAAGTGTCTTTTTGGCGTACAGAGGATCTCATTTTTGAGATTCATTTTGTCCCCATCTGTTATTGAAATGGACCCGGTCAAGGTTCAGGCCATCTGTGATTGGGTCCAACCTACTTCATTAAAGGCTCTTCAAAGATTTTTGGGTTTTGCCAATTTTTATCGTAAATTTATTGGTAATTTCTCGGTTATTGTTAAACCTTTAACTGATTTGACCAAAAAGGGTTCTGATGTGGTGAATTGGCCTTCTGAGGTAGTCTCTGCATTTCAGGAACTTAAGCAGAGATTCACTTCTGCTCCTGTTCTACGGCAGCCTGATGTTTCTCTACCATTTCAGGTGGAGGTTGATGCCTCTGAAATTGGGGCAGGTGCCGTTTTGTCCCAAAGAGATCCAGAGACCTCTAAAAGTAACCCTTGTGCCTTTTTCTCTCGAAAATTTTCTCCTACTGAACGTAATTATGACGTGGGTAATCGGGAGTTATTGGCCATGAAGTGGGCTTTTGAAGAGTGGAGACATTGGCTGGAGGGAGCCAAACATCAGGTGGTGGTCCTTATGGACCATAAGAATCTGGTTTATCTGGAATCTGCCAAGCGACTTAATCCTAGACAGGCCAGGTTGGCCTTGTTTTTCACACGTTTTAATTTTGTGGTTTCATTTCTTCCTGGCACAAGAATGTTAAAGCGGATGCCCTCTCTAGGAGTTTCCTGGCAGACTCTCCTGAGTTATCTGATCCTTCTGTTTATTTTGAAAGAGGGTATAGTTCTTTCCGCCATCTCGCCCAATTTGAGACTGGCTCTGGAGGGGTGTCAGGAGGATTAGCCCGAGCGCTGCCCTGTTGGGAAATTGTTTGTCCCGGACCAGTGGAAAAAGAGTGTGATGTCTGAGATTCATTGTTCCGCGCTGGCCGGTCATCCCGGAATTTTTGGTACCAGAGACTTGGTTAGTCGGTCCTTTTGGTGGCCTACCTTGTCTCGTGATGTCAGGGAATTTGTGCAGTCCTGCGGGACTTGCTCTCGCTCCAAGCCTTGCTCTCGCTCTAGTGGTTTGTTGATGCCATTGCCTGTGCCCAAGAGACCATGGACCCATATCTCTATGGATTTCATTTCCGACCTCCCTGTTTCTCAGAGAATGACCGTCATCTGGGTGATTTGTGATAGGTTTTCCAAGATGATACATCTTGTGCCATTACCTAAGTTGCCTTCCTCCTCTGAATTGGTTACTTTGTTCCTTCAGCACGTGGTTCGTTTACACGGCATTCCTGAGAACATTGTGTCTGACAGAGGAGTCCAGTTTGTTTCAAGATTTTGGAGGACCTTTTGTTCTAAACTTGGTGTTCAATTGTCTTTCTCCTCGGCGTTTCATCCTCAGACCAATGGTCAAACTGAGAGAACAAACCAGACATTGGAGACTTATCTAAGATGCTTTGTGTCTGCTGATCAGGATGACTGGGTCTCTTTTTTGCCTTTGGCTGAGTTTGCTCTTAATAATAGGGCTAGCTCTGCCACTTTGATGTCTCCATTTTTCTGTAATTCTGGGTTTGACCCTCGATTTTCTTCAGGACAGACGGAGGCTTCTGTCTGTCCAGGTGTTGACTCTGTTGTGGAGCGTATGCAACAGATTTGGGACCAGGTAGTGGAGAGGTTGTCCCTCTCTCAGGAGAGGGCCCAGCGGTTTGCTAACCGGCATAGGACTGATGGTCCTCGGTTTAAAGTGGGGGACTTGGTCTGGTTGTCCTCAAAAAATATTCCTATGAGAGTGGCATCTCCTAAATTTAAGCCTAGGTTCATTGGACCTTATAAGATCATGGAGATTCTTAATCCTGTTTCTTTTCGTTTGCTTCTTCCAGGGACATTTAAGATCCATAACGTGTTCCACAAGTCCTTGTTGAAGAGGTTTGTTGAGCCAGTGGTTCCTACTACTGTGCCTCCTGACCCTGTTTTGGTTGAGGGCAATCTGGAGTATGTGGTTGAGAAAATATTGAATTCTCGTTTTTCTAGACGGAAACTCCAGTATTTGGTTAAGTGGAGAGGTTATGGTCAGGAAGACAATTCTTGGGTGTTTGCTTCGGACATCCATGCTAGGAGACTCATCCGTGCGTATCATAGAACTCATCCTGACCGACCTGGTTGCTCAAGTGAGGGTTCGGTGACCCCTCCTCAAGGGGGGTGCTGTTGTGAATGGACTTGAAATGAGTTCTGAGCGGGGGCTCCCTCTGGTGGTTACAAGCGATACTGGACTGTCCAGTGAAGATTGTGAGGAGTGGGAATCAGGTGTTGCTGACTGGTCTTATATAAGGGAGTCGCCTTCCCATCAGGGTTGCCGGTGATCAATTGTTCTGGTCTCACTCCATGATTCCTGTTTCCCTTGTAGCCTGCTGTGTCGTGTCTGCATCTCCTGCTAACAGATAAGACATTTTCTTCTTTTTGTTTTTGTGCTTTATTTTTGCATTTTGTCCTGCACTTCTGTGGGGGCCTTCAGGGTCCCCTCCGGGGGCTTTTGCCCTCTCAGTTTAGTTCAGCCACTGATGTTTGTACTTTTGCTTTTTCCAGTTTCTTCAGTGGCTGCTGTTTTGATTTTGTTACACCAGAGAACTAATTTAGGTGGTGGAGGTCGTGTGATCTCAGATGTTTTTGAAATTAGTAGAGTTGGTGCTTTGCAGAGTTTTTTGGGATTGCAGTAAGTACCCTTCCTATCCTTTTCTATTTAGTTAGTTTGGGCCCCAACATTTGCTCATACTATTTTCTGTCTGTGTCAGTATTTCTTCTTGTCTAACAGCCATTACATGTTTGGGGGCTTTCTATGTTCTTTGGGGATCTGCTCCGGGGCAGATAGCTTTCCTATTTCTATCTTTAGGTGTAGTTAGTTTCTCAGGCTGTGACGAGGCGTCTAGGACCAACGTAGGAACGCTCCACGGCTGCCTCTAGTTGTGGTGGTTAGTCAGGGTACTGCAATCTCATAGATTCCAACTGCTCTGGTGTATTGCCTTTTTTACCTGCACTCCTCAGTTACCGAAACATAACAGGCTTCTTCGATTAAGCGATTTGCTGTACACTCACAAATCTAGAAAAACTACTCATTTCTGAACCTTTTTGAGTGAGTTTTGATTGTCTTTATCTATTTACCATGCAAGTGTTGTTTTTTATTAGACCGCATGAACGCAAATATAATAATTTCCTTTTTTTTGACACAATAAATACAAAATTTTCTGGCCTGTGGTCATAAAATCAAAGTTTGTGCTGAATGTAGTAGTTTTTCCATAGTCTTTAAACATAAGCAGTTGAAATATTACACTTGGAAGCCAGGAACAAAAATTGTGTTACATAGTGTTATATTTATATGCTGCGCTTTATAAGAGTGCCCCTACTTCCCCAACCACAATATGGTTAAAAATGCATTTAAATACCTGTGTAAGCCATATGTTAGTTAACCTGGTAAAGTCAAGGAGGTGGAGCTAAAAAGACTCTAAACCTGTCAAAGACATCCCTAATGACAGTTTGTCATGTCAAGCCAGTCCAAAATCATGTGCAAGTACCATTGTCTTCTGGTCCCAATGCATGCTCACTGTAGCTGGGTGTACATGTCCCAGCCTTATTAGCATCTCAGCAGTGTCGCTGCCTGTGAGTCATGGACTTGCTCAACATCCTAAGAAATAGGGAGAGGAATAGTGCAGTTTGGGCCACTTCTCTATAGAACTCTAATGCACTCATTCTCATATGCATATTAAAAATGAAAAATGAAGATAAATTATTATTTTAAAGGGAATATGCAGGTTTTTGGTATGTAATCTGAGGACAGCACAAGTTAGGGGCTAAAACACAGATTTCAACGATGTGTCACATGACAGGCAGTGTGTTATTGTTTACTTACACCTAAGGTTTTAATACCTGGTGATTATCATCATCTGGATGTGCATGCTAGCGCGACTCCGCCCCCTCCTGTGATAAGCAGCTCACTGTCAATAGACTATGTGCATACAGAACCTTATGTGGGCAGGGTTAGCTTTCTCAGCTCTGCTTCTTGATACATCTAAGAGCTCTGAATGTGTCAAAATGGCTACACCCAGTAAACTAAGTGATACATCATTGGATTCAGGGTCTCTTTGCCTACATTATACTGCTCTCAGATGAGGTAGCAAAAACCTGCTGACCAATTCCCTTTAAGTAGATAATTTTGCAGCTGGAAGTAGCTGGCAAATGATAGAATTTATAGATTACACAGTGAAGCAGGTTACCCGCACTTGCATAACGATGGACAAATGCAATTTAATATTATATAACAGTTTCTGTTCAATGCATCACGATTCACAATGTTCCAATCCAATTTAAATACATTCAATACAAGTATCCATCAGTTGTATAGGCCCTTTAGATTTACCATAGCATGGAATCAGTGACAATACTGACGCTGATGAAAAGTAAAATAGCAGCAACAGATTTATACTGACTTAAAAAAAATAGGACAATGTTTCTGAGAGGGACAATGAGAAATTGTGCCAGTCTGAATGCACTTCCCATAAATAGGTCACTATAGAAAACAGTGGATTAAGTACAGCTTTGTATAAATGTAATTATGATTTCACCTAACCCCAAGCAATGGAAGACACATCTGCAATGTTTATGCATTTGTGTTTTATCCATTGCAGGCAGTTCTAATCTTGACTGAGGATTCTCTAAATTGCACAAATGATTTTTCAATTTCAAAATGTGCTGTAATTCTCTGGAGGAATTTCTTTTTAGAAATATAAATTGATTAACTAGAGACAGTTGCTGAAGAAGGGTGCAGCGATAATCGTCTCAGCCGCTGTAGTGCACACAATGTTTCCTCTGGACGCGTTTGCAGAGTCGCATGTTATTACAATTTAGATTGTAAGCAAAGAAATCTTAACTAAAGCCACAGCACAAAAAAGCAAAGTGGAATTCCTTCAGGTTACAAGTTTAGGTCCATGTTTGGATTCGCCACCATCCAATAAAAGCAGGCTGTGATTTTTTACATGCTGACCTTAGCGGTATGAAGCCTGGGCACTCACAGTAGGGCGCCACTAGCTTTACTAATTTGGCACCAACAGTTTGCACCTCCAATTCCACACTTTGTTTCCAAAATGTACAGACTCACTTGGTGAGGTTGGTTCTGTAAGGCAGGATTCACGTCATGTTTTAGCCACATATCAAAAAACTGACCGGCACATCCAAACATAGATCCAGTGTGAACAGGTGCTAAAACCTAGAGTAACCAACTCATACACATTCAAGAAAAAAAGGTAGCACACCGACTGAGCCATTGACTTATCACAGAGCTGTAGGAGAGATCCGCGCAAAAATAGGGTCTTATCAGAGAGATATGACAGGCGGCAACATCAGTTTACACTCACCTTTTAGAAGTATTTAGAAAGCATGTCATATGAAAAATCAGCTGCAGCAGATCCATGGGTCAGCAAATGACCATAAGACATCAAAGGGTGGAAGGAAAGTACAAATGACTTCTTCATCAGGAAAGACCACAAGATTCTTGCGGTCTTTCCTGATGAAGAAGTCATTTGTGCTTTGAAACAAGTCAAATAAACCACCATTTATTCATATCTGGTATAGTCTCATTAACCGTCAGCAAGCGCGGAAACCATCCACAAACCTCTCCTTCCACCCTTTGAGCCATTGACTTGACTGAAGCAGATTAAGCCACTTTGAGCTCCGTATTGAGCACAATTTTGGCATTGTCTTCCCTTGAGGTGGGGACAAAAACACAGTCAACCATGTTCTTGCATTCACCTGAAAAAGATGAACATTGATGTAAATGAGATCAGTGAGGCTATGTGCACACGTTGCGGAATTGCCATGGAAATTTCGTGGCAATTCCGCACCTCCCTGCCGCGGGAAATCGCATATTATAGGTATGCGTATTCCCGCTAAAAACTAGCGTTTTGCAAGCGTAATTAGCTTGCAGAATGCTAGCGTTTTACAAGCGATCTGACAGGTTGGTCACACGAGTCAAACAAGTGTTTGACAAGTGTGACCAACTTTTTACTATTGATGCCGCCTATGCCCATCAATAGTAAAAAGATCTAATGTTAAAAATAATAAAAAAATAATAAATAATGATATTCTCACCTTCCGGCGGCCCCCGCCGCCTTCCCTCCTCTCAGCGACGCTCCCGGCCAATCCCTTCCCAGGCGTCCTATGCGACAATGACCCCGATGACGTAGCATTACGCGAGACCGCTTCGATCATCTGGGGTGATTCTCGCAATGCATTACTGGGAACGGGATTGGCCGGGAGCGTCGCTGAGAGGCGGGAAGGCTGCGGGTGCAGCCGGAAGGTGAGAATATCACTATTTTTTATTTTAATTATTATTTTAGCAGGGATATGGTACCCAGGGCCTGGAGGAGAGTCTCCTCTCCTCCAGACCCTGGGTACCATCCGCACATGAACCGCTTACTTTGCGCATGGTGGGCATAGCCACATGTGGAAAGTAAGCGGTTCAATGCATTCCTATGGTGGCGGAATCGCCGCGGTTCCGCAAAAAAGAATGAGCATGCTGCGGATTCTTCCGCGATGCGATTCCACCGCGGAAAAACCCGCAGCATGTGCACAGCATTGCGGAATCCCATAGGCCATAATGAGTTGTGTTGCGCAAGCGGTTTTGCAAAAAACCGCGGCAAAAACGCTAGGAATCCGCAACGTGTGCACAGACCTTAGAGCACAAAGTGACACCATGTACATTATTTGAGTGAATGGTCCTGTTGGCTGATTTGCCTGAATCACGTTCATGGGAACCTACCTATAGCCATAGGTCAGGGTGAGTGAGATGACATGGAGGCAATGCTGCAGCAGAGCCAGAACTGCAGAATGACACATACAACAGCAAGGACCAGGACAGCAGGCCATGCAGGATGGCAGATGAGCTTGGGGTACCAGATGCAGCTGAGTTGTAGATGTGCAGCATCACAATCAGCAGAGATGAGTTGAATATCAGATTCCTGTATAGCAATTTCCTGTATAGCAGTTGTAAGTGTGAACAGCACCTTAACTGCTGAGACGAAGGTGATACTTGAAGCTTGACACAGTTGAGCTATTGAAAGAGAGAGATAGCAACAGGAATCACTGGTTTGATCTTAAAAGTAGTTGTAGATTGCTGGGAAGCAGACGATGTTGAGTAGATAATTAGCCTCATGGCTGGAACGGTAAAGGAAGTAAGGTGTTAGGTTTTTTGAGTACTGGGCACATGGCTGTCTGAGTCGACCTTAAAAGGTCTTGAGTGATGATGTCAGAGATGTTTTCCGGACACCACAGTATCTCAGAGTGAACTGCCACTGTGGGAGTCAACCATAGGGAAATAATAATAATAATCTTTATTTATATAGCGCCAACATATTCCGCAGCGCTTTACAGTTTAACAGTTTCAAAACACAAGTCATAAGTAACAACGTTAACAATGCAATAATTAAAGCAAAATAAGACGGCCCTGCTCGTGAGAGCTTACAATCTACAATGAGGTGGGGGAGATACAAAGTACAGGTGTGTATATACAATGGTGCATTTACAATGATGGTCCAGCCATCTTGAGGGAGTGAGGGATGGATGGAGATAGTGAATGGGCTACACACAACACACTTACACATAGAATGACTTTGATTAGTGAATGTGATAGGCCGCTCTGAACAAATGTGTTTTGAGGGAGCGCCTGAAACTATGCAAATTGTGGATAGTCCTAATTTCTTGGAGTAGAGCATTCCAGAGGATTGGCGCAGTGTGGGAGAAGTCTTGGAGTCGGGAGTGGGAGGTACGGATTAGTGCAGAGGTTAGTCGAAAGTCAGGAAGCAGGTGAGTAATATCCAACCTATAGAAAGGAAGTTTAGGTACGTGCCTGGCCCCTTACAGAAATGGCACAGTATAGTTGCATTTTCTGTGCCCAATATGGTACACCATAAGGTGGCATCAATAAAAGGTACTGTACAGGACATTAACCAACCAAGACTGGGCTTGATTACTAAGACCTCCATCTTGTAGTACAAAATAGATGGCTCCAACCCTTTTGCTTATTCTTTCTTTTCTTTGATGCTAATGTGAGAGTGGAGAGGAAAAAAGATCAAAAATACATATTGCCTTTGTGTACAGGGCCCATAACATCCACGACATTCTCTATTGGGAATGAATGGTATTGTCTGTCGATCATAGAAAAATCCCATGATTTTACTACAAAGAAAAGTCAGATTTTTTTTGTCAATTAGATAACACTTAGTCATGCTTTGAATAAATAATCTCAAAAATTGACTCTATCTTGTAGACGAAGCCAAGGAGATGTAGCCTTCCTGTGCAGCAACATAATCACTGTGTAGCCCCAGTCCTACAAGTTAGTAGGGTACATTGACGATCAGGTTTTTATGTCTACAGCAGGCAACCCCTGAGAATTTTCTAGACCCAAATCTAACCTGATAATTACTACCTAAAACTTTTTCTGAATGGTGTCAACAGCTTTTCTTATGCTGCTGACTGCAGGGTTAGTGCTCCTTTAGTAATCACCAGTTCTCCATGCATTGTCTAGGCACAAAAGACAGTGTTAAAGCCCAGGATAACTTTTCAATGTCATTCTCAAGCCTGTGAATGACTGTTAACTATTTGTGTGCTCATACCACATAGGAAAGATGTAGTTATTGTCCATGGAGTGCCTGGAAATCTGGGATGGCAGATAAGATGACTATGATGCGTAATGTAGGCGTGCCATTGTCTCTCAGATAGTGGCAGTGTTTTCTCCATTGTCTGGTGGTCTTGGCTCTTCTTACAGTCTCCCAATTGCATGTTGGCAGCTACAAATAAGCTTGATTTGTGCTCTGAACATTCTTCAATGAGGAGGAGAGTTCACAGTGGAGTTCACACCGCAGTTTGTCTATGCTGATTAAATAGGTCTGCATAGAAAATAGTTTTAATACTTTGCTTTACTTGACTGTCCTGCAAAATTTCACTGCTTCATTTATTTCTTCATTCATGTTTTGTTGTTAGAAGGCCATGATTTGAGTTTAAGCTTTGATAAACTTATTAAAGGTGTTATCGGGGACTATTTTATTTTTTTTCCTATGGGCCTAAGAATTAACAGGACGACAGTTACCTGTTGTGCCCAGCACCAATCTCTGCGACCTCGCAATGGTCACAGACTGCATCTGCTGCAGATGATGTGTCCTCCGGTGACGTCACATTGACAGAGCAGCTCCTTCTCTTCTGCTCTGTTGATGGGGTGTGACTACTGACATCATGCTGATTGACAGCCGGCCCCACTGCCTAACTGCAAAGGAGGAAAAGCTGCTCCTGAAGCAGCAGAATCGCCGACAGACACAGTCTGTTGTTGCTCTGAGTCAGCGCTGGGTAGAACAGGCAAGTAGTTAGCAACCACCTACCTGTCAGTTCTTAGGCCCATGAAAAAAGTCTCAGATAACACCTTTTACTAGGAGCAGTAATTATAGAGTTCTGTTTCAATGGAAGTCGTCAAACAGAGGCCGGAGAGACATATATATATATATTGGTGAGTTCTCCTTCAATGGAAGTCAATCAGAGGCTGGACAGACATCTATCTGAGATGGTTTCGTGAATCCCTGCATTGAGCAGTGGGTTGGACACGATGTCCCTGGAGGTCTCTCCCAACGCTAACATTCTATGATTCCAGAAATAGTAAAAGTCAAGAAACATATTGATTCAGAATAAAGTGCAAGTTCTAGGTACCTTGGGGGACATGTACCCTGGCATTATTTTAACTGGGTACCTCTTGTGTCTGTCTAGCTTTTCAGCATCCCCATGACTATGTACACACAGGGAGAGACCTATCAGTTAACTGGAGTAGGGCAGGGTGAAGCCGGCAAGGGGCCACATCAGACATACCGGGTTCGGGCAGCATGAATGTGCTGACAGGTTACTATTAACTCAATTATGGAATGTAACTCCTTTACACTGCAGCAGTCATTTGATAGTTAAAATTGTGAAATTGCTCTATGAAAATAATCACGTTGCCCAGTCGTAAATTTCAAACCATACGTATGCTTTTCACTGCTCTTCTTTTCATTGTCTATATAGTTTAGAGCTGTCTTTGTGTTAAATGTTAGGCAATTTTTATAAATTACAGGCATCTGTCTATTGTTACTGGGTCATCTTGAACACTGAATGAGACTCTTTCAATAGGTTTTTGCCACCTATTTGGAGAGCAGCGTTATGTAGGGACAGAAACCCTGATTCCAGCAATGAGTCACTTACTGGGTTGTTTGCTGTAGTTTTGATAAAACCACTCTTTTATCAGCATTTTGTCACCCGCTGCAATGTAGTCCTCCATGTTCATGAACTCTGATTGGCAGCTTACTGTCTATGCCGAGTGTACGCAGAAAGCTGTCAATCAGTGGTGTGGGCGGAGTTATACAGAGCTCAGCATTTAGAGATCTGGTAGATCTGCAGCAGATAAAACAGTGATTTTATCAACACTGCAGCAAGTAAGGGATACATCACAGGAATCAGGGTCTCTGCCCCTACATCAGGCTGCTCTTAGATGTGGCAGTAAAAAATCAGTGACAGATTTCCTATATGAACACTTCTTATACCTACATTGCACTTTGCCTACATGTCTTTTCATGCTGGGTAAAATTGTAATCGCAAGATGTGGTTTAATCTGGGTTTTTATTGCATGTAAAATCCTATTTACGGTAATTCCAAAGAATTTAAATTGGTGCAATCTCCATTGGCTCAATTTCAACATGTTTCAACATTTTTTAATCATTGACATTAAGGGGTGACAGATTTAAAAACCCATGTAATCTGATGTCCGTTTATAGTATCATTATTTTTTCAGTTTAAAATAGGCCTAAACTGCACACAGAAATGTAACTGTGAACCTATTTTTACGTCACTTACATAGATTAGTACACAAGCTTATGCTCGTGTTCAATTGGATGCAGCTTACCAAAGCACTGCAGCGCCCCACAGAGGCAGTATGTGATTGTACACAGATGCCTGTACAGGCAGAGTAAATCACTATGGTTAATCATACAATTTATGGTACAGTACATATTAACAGTGTGTGCCATGGTGCCACACTGAAAGAAGTTTGTCAATAAAAAATTGGAAATATACTGTATCTGGATTTTTTTTACTAGGTCTCAATATAAAACAATAGTTAAATTTTTTTTCTTAGCATAAAAAAGTGGTATGGTGGCCACACAGATACAACTGAGCTTAAAGAGAGTCTTTCAGCAAAAAAAGACTGTTCAAACCAAGCACAGCTGCTCAGTGCAAACTACCTATTTTTTTTGCTTTTATCTCTGCCTTGATTGATGACTGGGACTTTACAGGAGACAAGCGAGCAGAGATACTTGGAAAACAAGTAGCTGAGTATGTGAACAGAACTGTATAGTCACGCCAAGTGCACCTGTGCTTGGTTTACACAGTCATTTTGTGTTGACTTGATAGACACATTTTGCCATGTAATATTATACCACACCTGCAATTGCATTTACAGGTGCTTCTCACAAAATTAGAATATCATCAAAAAGTTAATTTATTTCAGTTCTTCAATATAAAAAGTGAAACTCATATATTATATAGAGTCATTACAAACAGAGTGATCTATTTCAAGTATTTATTTCTGTTAATGTTGATGATTATGGCTTACAGCCAATGAAAACCCAAAAGTCATTATCTCAGTATATTAGAGTAATTAGCAAAAGACACCAGCAAAGGCTTCCTACTCATTTAAAAAGGTCTCTTAGTCTGTTTCAGTAGGCTCCACAATCATGAGGAAGACTGCTGACTTGACAGATGTCCAGAAGGCAGTCATTGACACACTCCACAAGGAGGGTAAGCCACAAAAGGTCATTGCTAAAGAAGCTGGCTGTTCACAGAGTGCTGTATCCAAGCATATTAATGGAAAGTTGAGTGGAAGGAAAAAGTGTGGTAGAAAAAGGTGCACAAGCAACCGGGATAGTTCGTCCTATTTTCTGGTTAACCTAGCCATAATGTAGACGTGAGCATTATTTTTGAATATTAATGATTTTTTTTCCAGACTGAAAGTTAAAAGTATCAAAAATGTATAAAATAACATAGCAAACACATAAGCTTTTCTTCAGAAAGCAGCCTAAGTATAACTTTGATTTTACTCAGTCTTGTTCTGGTTCTTTAGTATCATCCCTTTCTTTATTCTCTCCTTCTCATTTTCCCTTCTGCAATCAGTCAATTTTAACTAGTCAAATTCTAGCTTTGCTTCTAAACTCGCACAGTCGAATGGAAAAACACTGGAATTTCCTTTTCCAGAACATGAGCTTGCCAACATTTGTTTTATCTGCAACTGTAAACTATGAATGGTCAACTGACATGCAATGCAGAGATGCATCACAGCTATGCAGGCACATCCAGAGCACCAGAGATGCATCACACCTATGAAGTCACATCCAGAGCGCTAGAGATGCATCACATCTATGCAGGCACATCCAGAGCACCAGAGATGCATCACACCTATGCAAGCACATCCAGAGCACCAGAGATGCATCACATCTATGCAAGCACATCCAGAGCGCCAGAGATGCATCACACTATGCAGGCACATCCAGAGCACCAGAGATGCATCACACCTATGCAGGCACATCCAGAGCACCAGAGATGCATCTCACCTATGCAGGCACATCCAGCGTGCCAGAGATGCATCACACCTATGCAGGCACATCCAGTGCACCAGAGATGCATCACTCACCTATGCAGGCACATACCAGTGCACCAGAGATGCATCACACCTATGCAGGCACATCCAGCCGCCAGAGATGCATCACACCTATGCAGGCACATCCAGCGCGCCAGAGATGCATCACACCTATGCAGGCAAAACCGCTCGCCAGAGATGCATCACACTATGAAGGCACATCCAGTGCACCAGAGATGCATCACACCTATGCAGGCACATCCAGCGCACCAGAGATGCATCCACCTATGCAGGCACATCCATGCGCCAGAGATGCATCACATCTATGCAGGCACATCCAGCGCGCCAGAGATGCATCACACCTATGCAGGCACATCCATGCGCCCAGAGATGCATCACACCTATGCAGGCACATCCAGCGACCAGAGATGCATCACACCTATGCAGGCACATCCAGCGCCCAAGATGCATCACACCTATGCAGGCACATCCACGTGCCCAGAGATGCATCACACTTATGCAGGCACATCCAGCAGCCAGAGATGCATCACACCTATGCAGGTACATCCAGCGCACCAGAGATGCATCCACCTATGCAGTACATCCAGCGCGCCAGAGATGCATCACACCTATGCAGGCACATCCAGGCGCCAGAGATGCATCACACCTATGCAGGTACATCCAGCAGCCAGAGATGCATCCACCTATGCAGGTACATCCAGTGCACCAGAGATGCATCTCACCTAGCAGGCACATCCAGCGTGCCAGAGATGCATCACACCTATGCAGGCACATCCAGTGCGCCAGAGATGCATCACACCTATGCAGGCACATCCAGTCACCAGAGATGCATCACACCTATGCAGGCACATCCAGCGCCCAGAGATGCATCACACCTATGCAGGCACATCCAGCGCGCCAGAGATGCATCACACCTATGCAGGCACATCCTGCAGCCAGAGATGCATCACACCTATGCAGGCACATCCAGCGCCCAGAGATGCATCACACCTATGCAGGCACATCCAGCGCGCCAGAGATGCATCACACCTATGCAGGCACAACCAGCGCGCCAGAGATGCATCACACTATGCAGGACATCCAGAGCGCCAGAGATGCATCACACCTATGCAGGTACACCAGGCGCCAGAGATGCATCACACTATGCAGGTACATCCAGCGTGCCAGAGATGCATCACACTATGCAGTCTCCATGCCAGAGATATCACTATGCAGACATCGCACAAGATGCATCACACCTATGCAGGCACATCCAGCGTGCCAGAGATGCATCACACCTATGCAGGCACATCCAGTGCCCAGAGATGCATCTCACCTACGCAGGCACATCCAGCGCGCCAGAGATGCATCACACCTATGCAGGCACATCCAGGCCCAGAGATGCATCACACCTATGCAGGCACCTCCGGCCGCCAGAGATGCATCACCCTATGCAGGTACATCCAGCATGCCAGAGATGCATCACACTATGCAGGACATCCAGGCACCAGAGATGCATCCACCTATGCAGGACATCCAGCGCGCCAGAGATGCATCACACCTATGCAGCACAACCAGTGCGCCAGAGATGCATCACATCTATGCAGGTACATCCAGTTCACCAGAGATGCATTCACCTATGCAGGTACATCCAGTGCCAGAGATGCATCACACCTATGCAGGCACATCCAGTTGCCCAGAGATGCATCACACCTATGCAGGCACATCCAGAGCGCCAGAGATGCATCACACCTATGCAGGCACATCACGTGCACCAGAGATGCATCACACCTATGCAGGCACATCCAGCTGCCCAGAGATGCATCACACCTATGCAGGCACATCCAGGACGCCAGAGATGCATCACACCTATGCAGGCACAACCAGCGCGCCAGAGATGCATTCACATCTATGCAGGTACATCCAGCGTGCCAGAGATGCATCACACTATGCAGGTACTCCAGTCACCAGAGATGCATCAACCTATGCAGGTACATCCAGCTGCACAGAGATGCATCACACTATGCAGGCACATCCAGCGTGCCAGAGATGCATCACACCTATGCAGGCACATCCAGGACCAGAGATGCATCACACCTATGCAGGTACATCCAGTGCACCAGAGATGCATCACACCTATGCAGGCACATCCAGGCACCAGAGATGCATCACACCTATGCAGGCACATCCAGGCGCAGAGATGCATCACACCTATGCAGGTACATCCAGGCCCAGAGATGCATCACACTATGCAGGCAATCCAGTGCACCAGAGATGCATCTCACCTATGCAGGTACATCCAGCGCGCCAGAGATGCATCACACTATGCAGGTACATCCAGAGCCTAGAGATGCATCACACTATGCAGATACATCCAGTTCACCAGAGATGCATCACACCTATGCAGGTACATCCAGAGGCCAGAGATGCATCACACCTATGCAGGTACATCCAGTGCACCAGAGATGCATCACACCTATGCAGGCACATCCAGTGCACCAGAGATGCATCACACCTATGCAGGTACATCCAGGGCACCAGAGATGCATCACACCTATGCAGGCACAACCAGCGCGCCAGAGATGCATCTCACCTATGCAGGTACATCCAGCGCGCCAGAGATGCATCACATCTATGCAGGTACATCCAGTGCACCAGAGATGCATCACACCTATGCAGGTACATCCAGCGCGCCAGAGATGCATCACACCTATGCAGGTACATCCAGGGCACCAGAGATGCATCACACCTATGCAGGTATATCCAGAGCGCTAGAGATGCCTCACACCTATGCAGGCACATCCTATTTATTAAAGAACTGAATATCTGTCATGAGGTTCCATGGTGTACATTTTTGACAATATCAAAATTATGCTATGTTCACATGTAGCGGTTTGTTGTTTTTTTTCTGTTGTATATGCAAATTAAAAGTTGCGTTTTACAGCAAAAGCTATGGGATTTCAGAAATTTGCACAAGCTTGTTTTTTACATCTGCAGTGTGTCAAATCTTTCAGGCTTTTTCAATCATAGAGAACAATGTGAAAGTGAAAAAGCACTGCAAAAAATGCATTTTCGCAGCATTTTTTAAGCACTTTTGGTGAAAAAACTACCTTTAGTAAACATGTACTGTATACAAAGCACGCACACCCAAAAACGCAGCAAAAATGCTGAAAACCGCAGAGATCAGGTACTGACTGCAGAAAAAAAATGCACCATAAGCCTTAGGCTGTGTGCACACGTTGCAAATTTTGTGGCGTTTTTTCTGTGCAGATTTGTGACAAAACCTGAAGAAAAACCTGATGCCAGCAAAGTGAATGAGAAACCTGAAGTGTCATTCAAATGTTGATTATTTTTGACTTGCAGATTTGGTGCAGAAAATAATCTGCAGCATGTCAATTCTTTGTGCATTTTTGCCCTGAATTTTTCACCCATTGAATGCACTGAAAAAACAGGTAAAAATGCATGAAAAATGCAACGTTTCTTGAGCCTGCGCTTTCCTTCCCTGAGATGCAGAAGTGGTGCAGAAATTTCTGCAATCAAATACTCAACGTGGGCACATAGCCTTAACCCTTAACACCCAATGACATGCAGTGTCCGTCATTGGGTACCTCCCCCTGTTTGTTGAGGGCTCCTGCGATGAGCCCGCACCTTTTCAGGCACATGACAGCTGATGCTG
>JARQOD010000006.1:289260730-289286847 GCA_033576555.1 Oophaga sylvatica
GAAGGTCAGTAATAAAGTCCATAGCCAAATGTGTCCAAGGTGCACTAGGGACCTCCAGAGGGCAAAGCAACCCCGCAGCAGGAGTATGAGAAGACTTAGATCTAGCACACACCGTGCAATGACGCACCCACTTAATGACTTCCTTCTGCCATCCAGGCCACCAAAAGCTGCGACCCACAAGTCTCTTGGTCTCAGAGATTCCAGGATGACCTGCCAACCGAGAGTCATGACATTCAACAAACAAATCTCTCCTCAGGGTACCAGGCACAAACAACCTCCCATGCGGCGTGTTAGATGGGGCATTCTCCTGTGCTTTAAGAATCTCATCTTCCAACACAGAGTCCAAAACAGCAATAACAACCCCCTCTTGCAAAATGTTTTCCTCCTCCTCAGTACCCACCATAGGAGTAAAGCTGCGAGACAAAGCATCAGCTTTAACATTTTTAGTACCTGGGATGTAAGTAACGGTAAAATTAAACCGCGAGAAAAACAGTGCCCACCTAGCCTGACGGGCATTCAAGCATTTGGCAGCATCAAGGTAGACCAGATTTTTATGATCGGTGAAGACTTGAACGGGAAATTCCGCTCCCTCCAAAAAATGACGCCAGTGTTCAAATGCGAGTTTAATTGCCAACAATTCCCGATTACCGATATCATAATTTAGTTCAGACTCAGAAAATTTCTTTGAAAAAAAAGCACAGGGATGTACTCCATCCGTCTTTTCCTGAGACAACACCGCGCCGACCCGCTCAGAAGAAGCATCAACCTCAACCAAAAATGGTTTAGTCACATCAGGCTGCGTAAGGATGGGAGCAGAGCTGAACTTCTCCTTTATCAACACAGAAGCCTCAATGGCCTCAGTAGTCCACTGAACCGCATCAGCACCTTTCCTGGTGAGATCGGTCAGAGGTTTGGCAATCACAGAAAAATTTTTAATGAATTTTCTATAATAATTGGCGAACCCCAAAAACCTCTGTATTGATTTCACACCAATAGGTCTAGGCCAATCCTGCACAGCTTGCACTTTCACCGGGTCCATCTCAAAACCTTCACTGGAGACAATGTAGCCCAAAAAACTAAGTCTCTGTACAGCGAACTCACATTTTTCTAGCTTGGCAAAAAGTGAATTATCACTCAGTAACTGTAATACTTCACGCACACTCCTCCAATGAGACTCCAAATCCGGTGAATAAATCAAAATGTCATCCAAATACACAACCACACTTCTGCCGATCAAAGGTCTAAGGATACATTAATAAGGTTCTGAAAAAATGCCGGAGCACTGGAAAGCCCAAAAGGCATGACCAGATTCTCAAAATGACCCAGTGGAGTGTTAAACGCAGTCTTCCATTCATCCCCCTCCTTCATGCGCAACAAATTGTATGCCCCTCGAAGATCAATTTTCGAGAACCACTTGGCCGCCACTAACTGGTTAAACAAATCAGGAATCAATGGCAGTGGGTAAGGATTGCGTACAGTAATCTTATTAATCTCACGAAAGTCTAGACAAGGCCGTAAACCGCCGTGCTTTTTTTAACAAAAAAAAATCCAACCGCCACAGGAGACTTAAAAGGCCTAATGTGACCGGCGGCCAAGCTTGTCTGTATGTATTCCTCCATAGCCTTTCTCTCAGGAATAGTCAAATTAAATAAACGACTTTTAGGAAGAGTCGCTCCAGGGACAAATTCAATTGCACAATCATAATCTCTATGAGGAGGCAATACCTGCGATTCCTTATCAGAAAAAACTTTCCAAAAATCCTGAATAGGTACAGGTAACTCCCCCTTAACTACAGCAGCAATACGCCCGTTACAACACTTGTCATAACACTTAGGACTCCAGGACTTAATTTCATTGGTAGACCAATCCAGTACCGGATTGTGCAATTTTATCCAAGGTAACCCCAAAATCACTGTGAGGGCAAATTATTCAAAACTACCAAATCCAAATTCTCTTGATGAACACCATTAATAGTAAGAGGAAATTCACAGATATGGTGAGTAACATTTTTCAAGGGAGAACCATCCACAGAAACCACATTAATAGGGGAAGACAGAAGTTTGGGTTTTAATTTTAGTTTTTCCAAAAATTTCCCATCAATCACATTGAGAGTTGAACCACAATCCACAAATACCTGAAACTCCATTAACCCCTTCACCCCCAAGGGTGGTTTGCACGTTAATGACCGGGCCAATTTTTAAAATTCTGACCACTGTCTCTTTATGAGGTTATAACTCTGGAACGCTTCAGCGGATCTTCGCGATTCTGAGAATGTTTTCTCGTGACATATTGTACTTCATGTTAGTGGTAAAATTTCTTCGATATAACTAGCGTTTATTTTTGAAAAAAAACGCAAATATGGCGAAAATTTTTTAAATTTTGCAATTTTCAAACTTTGAATTTTTATTCCCTTAAAACAGAGAAATATATCACACAAAATAGTTAAGAAATAACATTTCCCACATGTCTACTTTACATCAGCACAATTTTGGAACCAAAATTTTTTTTTGTTAGGAAGTTATAAGGGTTAAAAGTTGACCAGCGATTTCTCATTTTTACAACAAAATTTACAAAGCCATTTTTTTTAGGGACCACCTCACATTTGAAGTCACTTTGAGGGGTCTATATGGCTGAAAATACACAAAAGTGACACCATTCTAAAAACTGTACCCCTCAAGGTACTCAAAACCACATTCAAGAAGTTTATTAACCCTTCAGGTGCTTCACAGTAACTAAAGCAACGTGGAAGGAAAAAATGAATATTTTACTTTTTAGCCACAAAAATTATCTTTTACAAACTTTTTTTTTATTTTCACAAGGGTAAAAGGAGAAAATGGACAGATAAGGTTGTTATGCAATTTCTCCTGAGTACGCCAATACCCCATATGTGGGGGAAAACCACTGTTTGGGCACACAGCAGAGCTCGTAAGGGAAGGAGCGACGTTTGACTTTTTCAAACTAAAATTGGCTGGAATTTAGATTGGATGCCATGTCGCGTTTGGAGAGCCCCTGATGCGCCTAAACAGTGGAAACCCCCCACAAGTGACACCATTTTGGAAACTAGACCCCCTAAGGTACTTATCTAGATCTGTTGTGAGCACTTTGAACCCTCAAGTGTTTCACAAAAGTTTATAAAGCCTGGGTGTGAAAAAAAAAAATCAATTTTCCACAAAAATGATTTTTTAGTCCCAAATTTTTGAATTTTCCCAAGGAAATTGGACCCCAAAAGTTGTTGTCCAATCTGTCCTGAGTACGCTGATACCCCATATGTGGAGGGGGGTAACTGTTTGGGCACACAGCAGGGCTTGGAAAGGAAGTAGTAACGTTTTGGAATGCAGACGTTAATGGGGGTCATGTTCCTTTTGCAGTGCCCCAGATGAGCCTAAACAGTGGAAACCCCCCACAGTGACACCATTTTGGAAACTAGACCCCCTAAGGAACTTATCTAGATCTTTGGTGAGCACTTTGAACCCCCAAGTGCTTCACACAAGTTTATAATGCCCGAGCATGAAAATAAAAAATCCTATTTTTTTCCCACAAAAATTATATTTTAGTCACTAATTTTTTATTTTCCCAAGGGTAACAGGAGAAATTGGACCACATAAGTTGTTGTACAATTTGTCCTGAGTACGCTGATACCCCATATGTGGGGGGGAACCACTGTTTGGGCCACGGCAGAGCTCGGAATGGAAGGAGCACCATTTGACTTTTTCCAACCAAAATTGGCTGGAATTGAGTTTGGATGCCATGTTGCATTTGGAGAGCCCCTGATGTGCCTAAACAGTGGAAACCCCCCACAAATGACCCCATTTGGGAAACTAGACCCCCTAAGGAACTTATCTAGATTTTTGATGAGCAATTTGAACCCCCAAGTGCTTCACACAAGTTTATAATGTAGAGCCGTAAAATTTAAAAATCATATTTTTTCCACAAAAATGATCTTTTCACCCCAATTTTTATTTTTCCAAGGGTAACAAGACTCCAAAAGTTATTGTTCAATTTGTCCTGAGTGCGCTGATACCCCATATGTGGGGGTAAACCACTGTTTGGGTGCATGGCAGAGTTTGGAAGGGAAGGAGCGCCGTCTGACTTTTTCAACGCAGAATTGGCTGGACGCCATGTCGTGTTTGGAGAGCTCCTGATCTGCCTAAACAGTGGAAACCCCCATAAATGACAGCATTTTGGAAACTAGACCCCTCAAGGAACTTATCTAGATGTGTGGTGAGAACTTTGAACCCCCAGGTGTTTCACTAAAGTTTATAACGTACAGCCGTAAAATAAAAAATCCTTTTTTTTTTTACAAAAATGATTTTTTCGCCCCCAATATTTTATTTTCACAAGGGTAACAGAAGAAATTGGAACCCAAAAGTTGTTGTCCAATTTGTCCTGAGTACACTGATACCCAATATGTGGGCGAAAACTACTGTATGGGCACACATCGGGGCTCGGAAGGGAAGTAGTGACGTTTTGGATTGCAGACTTTGATGGAATGGTCTGGGGGCGTCATGTCACATTTGGAGAGCCCCTGATGCACCTAAACAGTGGAAACCCCCCACAAGTGACCCCATTTTGGCAAATAGACCCCACAAGGAACTTATCTAGATGTGTGGTGAGCACTTTGAACCCCGAAGTGCTTCACAGAAGTTTATAACGCACAGCCGTAAAAATAAAAAATCTTTTTTTTTTTTACAAAAATGATTTTTTCGCCCCCAATATTTTATTTTCACAAGAGTAACAGGAGAAATTGGACCCCAAAAGTTGTTGTCCAATTTGTCCTGAGTACGCTGATACCCAATATGTGGGAGAAAACTACTGTATGGGCGCACGTCAGGGCTCGGAAGGGAAGTAGTGACGTTTTGGATTGCAGACTTTGATGGAATGGTCTGGGTGCGTCATGTCGCATTTGGAGAGCCCCTGATGCGCCTAAACAGTGGAAACCCCCCACAAGTGACCCCATTTTGGAAAATAGACCCCACAAGGAACTTATCTAGATGTGTGGTGAGCACTTTGAACCCCGAAGTGCTTCACAGAAGTTTATAACGCACAGCCGTAAAAATAAAAAATCTTTTTTTTTTTTTTTGCAAAAATGATTTTTTCGCCCCAATATTTTATTTTTACAAGGGTAACAGGAGAAATTGGACCCCAAAAGTTGTTGTCCAATTTGTCCTGAGTACGCTGATACCCAATATGTGGGAGAAAACTACTGTATGGGTACACGTTGGGCTCGGAAGGGAAGTAGTGACGTTTTGGATTGCAGACTTTGATGGAATGGTCTGGGGGCGTCATGTCGCATTTGGAGAGCCCCTGATGCGCCTAAACAGTGGAAACCCCCCACAAGTGACCCCATTTTGGAAAATAGACCCCACAAGGAACTTATCTAGATGTGTGGTGAGCACTTTGAACCCCGAAGTGCTTCACAGAAGTTTATAACGCACAGCCGTAAAAATAAAAAATCTTTTTTTTTTTTTGCAAAAATGATTTTTTCGCCCCAATATTTTATTTTTACAAGGGTAACAGGAGAAATTGGACCCCAAAAGTTGTTGTCCAATTTGTCCTGAGTACGCTGATACCCAATATGTGGGAGAAAACTACTGTATGGGTACACGTTGGGGCTCGGAAGGGAAGTAGTGACGTTTTGGATTGCAGACTTTGATGGAATGGTCTGGGGGCGTCATGTCGCATTTGGAGAGCCCCTGATGCGCCTAAACAGTGGAAATCCCCAACAAGTGACCCCATTTTGGAAATTAGACCCCACAAGGAACTTATCTAGGTGTGTGGTGAGCGCTATGAAGCCCCAAGTGCTTCACAGAAGTTTATAATGTACAGCCGTAAAAACAAAAAAATAATTTTTTTTGTACAAAAATGATATTTTCGCCCCCAGTTTTTTATTTTCCCAAGGGTAACAGAAGAAATAGGACAAATTGCACAATAACTCTTGGGGTCCAGAGTACGCTGATACCCCATATGTGGGGATAAACTACTGTTTGGACACATGGCAGAGCTCAGAAGTGAAGGAGCACCGTTTGACTTTTTCAACGCAGAATTGGCTGGAATTAAGATCAGACGCCATGTCACATTTGGAGAGCCCCTGATGTGCCTAAACAGCGGAAACCCCCCAATTCTAACTCCAACCCTAACCCCAACACACCCCTAACCCTAGTCCCAACCCTAACCACAAACCTAACCCTAACACACACCTAATCCCAACCCTAACCATAATCCTAACTTTAGCGCCAACCCTAACCCTAACTTTAGCCGCAACCCTAACCCTAACCCTAATGGGAAAATGGAAATAAATACATTTTTTTAATTTTATTATTTTTCCCTAACTAAGGGGGTGATAAAGGGGGGTTTGATTTACTATTTATAGCGGGTTTTTATGATTGGCAGCTGTCACGCTAAAAGACGCTTTTTATTGCAAAAATATTTTTTTTTTTTACATTTTTTTTTAATTTTTGCATATTTTGGCCCACAGAGTCATGTGAGGTCTTATTTTTTGCGGTACGAGTTGACGTTTTTATTTGTACCATTTTTGAGCAGGTGACATTTTTTGATCGCTTTTTATTTCGATTTTTGGGAGGTTAGAATGAACAAAAATCAGCAATTCATGAATTTCTTTTGGGGGAGGCGTTTTTATTGTTCCGTGTGTGGTAAAATTGATAAAGCAGTTTTATTCTTCGGGTCAGTACGATTATGGCGATACCTCATTTATATCATTTTTTTATGTTTTGGCGCTTTTATAGAATAAAAACAATTTTATATAAAAAATAATTATTTTTGCATCGCTTTATTCTGCGAGCTATAACTTTTTTATTTTTTCGCTGATGATGCTGTTTGGCAGCTCGTTTTTTGCGGGACAAGATGACGTTTTCAGCGGTACCATGTTTATTTATATCGGTCTTTTTGATCGCGCGTTATTCCACTTTTTGTTCGGCGGTATGATAATAAAGCATTGATTTTTTGCTTCGTTTTTTTTTTTTTTTAAGGGGTTCACTAAAGGGGTTAACTAGTGGGACAGTTTTATAGGGGGGTCGTTACGGACGCGGCGATACCAAATATGTGTACTTTTATTGTTTTGGTTTTTTTATTTACAGGAAGAAATGAATTTATTGGGGAATATTTTTTTTTTATTTATTTATTTTGGATTTTTTTTTATAACATGTTTATTTTTATTTTTTTAACTTTTTTAATTTGTCCCAGGGTGGGACATCACTGTATTTTATCAGATTGCTGGTGTGACAGTGTGCACAGCACATAGGATCACATAGGAACTACCTATTTATTAATTTAAATGTAATTTTAAAATATTCTACTTAAAGGGGTTATCTGATTTAAAAAAAAACTGTTCCCTGGCTAGAGTTTGATTTTAAAAATAAAAATCTGCTTTACTCACCCTTTGTGGATCCAGAGCTGCGTCTCCTCAGCTGCTTCTGGTGTTTGGTATTGTCCAAACTATTGACAACATGTCATCAGCGCTGCAGGTAATCAGTGAGCCCAGCCGCTCATGTCATCAACTCTTTAATTAGTTTTGCTGATAAAAAAAATAGTGCAAAATATTAATTTATACAGTAATGAAATAGAGAAACATTTTTATTTTTTTTCTAATGCACACATGCATATTAAATACACACGTGGTCAAAATTGTTGGTTCCCCTCGTTTAATAACAGAAAAACCCACAATGGTGACAGAAATAACTTGAATCTGACAAAAGTAATAATAAATCAAAAATCTGGAGCTGCATTATACTGCGTGTTGGGAGAGCTGCACTGTACTGTGTGTGGAGTTGAGCAGCACTATAATGTGTGTGGAGGGGTCTGCATTATACTGGGTGTGGAGGGGAGCTACACTATACTGTGTGTGTGGAGGGGGGCTGAATTATACTGTGTGTGGAGGGAGCTGCAATATACTGTGTGTGGGGAGATGCTCTATACTGTGTGTGGGGGCTGCATTATACTGTGTGTGGCTGCAGTATACTCTATCAAGGACCATGGGGAGTGCAATATATTCTATGTACTATATGGGACCTGCCTTATACTATATCGACGACTATCTGTACTAATCATTTTTCCTCAAACGGTGTAAAAAAACCTGGGAGCAAGCGTCAAACAACTTTAATGCCATCGATCGCGCTTGTTTAACGGCCTGAACTCTGCACCTGTAAATACAACCGAAATGTTTATGTGATGTGGAATATGTGAGCATTTGGAGCCCCACTTTAAACTTTTGCTCAGGGCCCCACTTTCTCTAAAACCGGCGATGACTATATGCTCCGAAAACAAAGGCTGACTGTTCATGCCATTGCAAAATATCAACTGGAAGAAGCTTTTCTGGTATACTTTGTATAATTATTAGGCAATTTGTATTTTGATGATTAATTTTTAGTGATGAGCGAGCACTAAAATGCTCGGGTGCTCGTTATTCAGGTCAAGCAAATTGGAATACTCGGGTACTCAACCCGAGCAGCGAGCACAATGTAAGATCGCCTCCCCATCATCATCATTGCCTTACCATTATCATCAATGCCTGCCCATCATCATCATAACCTCCTCATCATCATCATTGCCTCCCCATTATCATAAATGCCTGCCCATCATCATCATCGCCTCCCCATCATCATCATTGCCTCCCCATTATCATTAATGCCTGCCCATCATTATCATTGCCTCCCCATCATCATCATTATCTCCCCATCATCATCATTGCCTCCCCATCATCATCATTGCCTCCCCATTATCATCAATACCTGCCCATCATCATCATCGACTCCCCATCATCATCACTGCCTCCCCATTATCATGAATGCCTGCCCATCATCATCATCGCCTCCCCATCATCATCATTGCCTCCCCATTATCATCAATGCCTGCCCATCATCATCATCTCCTCCCCATCATCATCATTGCCTCCCCATCATCATCATCACTGCCCTCCCCCCACCACCATCACACATACAGCACCATACACAGACAGCACCGCAGCACACAAGCACTCTCTCACATACACACACACACACAAAGCACCGCACTACATACACACACACTGATACACACAGACACACACACACACAGACACATACACATCACATCTCACCTGTCCGACGTCCACGCGCTCTCTGCCACAGCTGGCCACTGAATAATGACGTTATTCAGCGGTGCTGCTGTGAGAGGAAGCACAGGCGCCCCCTGGAGCCCGGAGCTGCGGCAGCGGAGGCACGGGGAGTGTAAGTATTGTGCCAGCTGCTGCCGGGACCCTGAGCAAGCGGGGGGGGCCAGTGGCAGCGCTGACACCGCTCTCCTCCGCTAACGGGCACCGGGGTGCCCGACGGCGAGTGGGCCCCCCGTCTGCTCAGGGCCCCGGCACTTGCCCGGGTATGCCGGGTGCTGACGCCGGCCCTGCTTATATATTTCTACCACAATAGCAACCAAAAATGAAAGGAGTTATCTCTCTTTCTCGCCTGTAGAGTGTAAGCTCTTATGTTCAACGGGGTCCTCTCTCTCTCTCATAGAGTGTAAGCTCTTACGATCAGAGGGGTTTTCTTTATCTCTCTCGTCTGCAAAGTGTAAGCTGTTATGATCAGCAGGGTTTTCTCTTTCTCTCTCTTTTCCCCCCACAGGTATTAGCCAAGCAACAACATACTTTCCAGTAATAGAATTTTCACACATTTATGTGTCTTCACTAAAATCTCCTGGAAAAAATTTGGCAAAACCAGCGAATTAGAATTTTAAAAAGATTCGCTTATCTCTTTATATCTATTTAATGGCACTCGCAGGAATAATACTTCAGGGAAATGGAACACAGATTTTAGCTGATTACTGGAGGTCTCAGCTTATTTTCAGTGGGGGTAGAATCATGGAAATGGGATCTTACCAAGGAATTTATTCTGATTGCCATATTTGGTGCCAGAAATCAATTTTTCCACTTAATGTGGGGTATTGGAATCTGTCTCACTGGGTTTCTACTTTCCTCTTGATCAACACTGCATTGGTTTGACTTAGTAGATCCTATGTAACTATGACTTTTATTAAAAAGAGATTGTCTAAAGCAGATTCAGTGGTTATGGAAAGTATTCAGACCCCCTTAAAATTTTCACTCTTTGTTTCATTGCAGCCATTTGGTAAATTCAAAAAAGTTCATTTGTTTTCTCATTAATTTACACTCTGCACCCAATCTTGACTGAGAAAAAACAGAAATGTAGAAATTTTTGGAAATTTATTAACAAAGAAAAACTGAAATATCACATGGTCATAAGTATTCAGACTCTTTGCTCAGACACTCATATTTAAGTCACATGCTGTCTATTTCCTTTTGATCCTTTTTGAGATGTTTCTACTCCTTCATTGGAGTCCAGCTGTGTTTAATTAAACTGATAGGACTTGATTTGTAAAGGTACACACCTGTCTATATAAGACTTCACAGCTCACAGTGCATGTCAGACCAAATGAGAATCATGAGGTCAAAGGAACTGGCCAAGGAGCTCTGAGACAGAATTGTTACAAGGCACAGATCTGGCTAGGTTACAGAAGAATTTCTGCAGTACTCAAGGTTCCTAAGAGCACAGTGGCCTCCATAATCTTTAAATGGAAGAAGTTTGAGACCACCAGAAGTCTTCCTAGACCTGGCTGTCCAGCCAAACTGAGCAATCGTGGGAGAAGAGCCTTGGTGAGAGGGGTAAATAAGAACCCCAAGATCACTGTGACTGAGCTCCACAGATACAGTAGGGAGATAGGAGAAAGTTCCACAAAGTCAACTATCACTGCAGCCCTCCATCAGTCGGGCCTTTATGGCAGAGTGGCCCGACGGAAGCCTCTCCTCAGTGACAGACATATGAAAGCCTGCATAGAGTTTGCTAAAAACACATGAAGGACTCCCAGACTATGAGAAATAAGATTCTCTGGTCTTATGAGATGAAGATAGAACTTTTTGGTGATAATTCTAAGTGTTATGTGTGGAGAAAACCAGGCACTGCTCATCACCTTCCCAATACAATCCCAACAGAGAAAACATGGTGGTGGCAGCATCATGCTATGGGGGTGTTTTTCAGCTGCAGGGACAGGACGACTGGTTGCAATTGAAGGAAACATGAATGCGGCCAAGTACAGAGATATCTTGGATGAAAACCTCTTCCAGAATGCTATGGACCTCAGACTTGGCTGAAGGTTGACCTTCCAACAAGATAATGACCCTAAGCACACAGCTAAAATAATAAAGGAGTGGTTTCAGAACAACTCTGTGACAATTATTGATTGGCCCAGCCAGAGCCTTGACCTAAACCCAATTGCGCATCTCTGGAGAGACCTGAAAATGGTTGTCCACCAATGTTCACCATCCAACCTGACGGAACTGGAGAGGATCTGCAAGGAAGAATGGCAGAGGATCCCCAAATCCAGGTGTGAAAAACTTGTTGCATCATTCCCAAGAAGACTCATGGCTGTACTAGCTCAAAAGGGTGCTTCTACTCATTACTGAGCAAATGGTCTGAATACTTATGACTATGTGAAATTTCAGTTTTTCTTTTTTAATAAATTCGCAAAAATTTCTACATTTCTGTTTTTTTCAGTTAAGATGGGGTGCGGAGTGTACATTAATGAGAAAAAAATTAACTGTTTTGAATTTACCAAATGGCTGTAATGAAACAAAGAGTGAAAAATTTAAAGGGGTCTGAATACTTTCCGTACCCACTGTAACTACAACCACTGGCAAAAATTATGGAATCACCGCCTTGGAGGATGTTCATTCAGTTGTTTTATTTTGTTGAAAAAAAACAGATCACAGACATGGCACAAAACTGAAGTCATTTCAAATGGCAACTTTCTGGCTTTAAGAAATACTAAAAGAAAACAAGAACATATAATGTGGTAGTCAGTAATGATTATTTTTTTTAGCCAAGCATAGGGCAAAATTATGGAATCACCCAATTCTGAGGGAAAAAATTATGGAATCACCCTGTAAATTTTCATTCCCAAAACTAACACCTGCATCAAATTAGATCTGCTCGTTAGTCTGCATCTAAAAAGGAGTGATCACACCTTGGAGATCTGTTGCACCAAGTGGACTGACATGAATCATGGCTCCAACACCAGAGATGTCATCTATAATCTGTCATCTATAATCTGTCTCCTCCATATATCTCTGAACTAATCTCCCGATATCTTCCCTCACGTAATCTCCGATCCTCCCAAGACATCCTTCTCTCCTCCACACTTATTCGCTCCTCACCCAACCGCCTCCAAGACTTCTCCCGAATATCCCCCATCCTCTGGAATTCTTTGCCCCAACACATCCGACTATCAAACTCATTCAGATCCTTCAGACGGAACCTGAAAACCCATCTCTTCAGAAAGCCTACAGCCTGCAATGACCCTGCTGCCTCCTCACCACTACCGGAGTTATTGCCTCAACCAACACCGGAACTGCTGCAACCCCCCGACCTACTGTCTCCTGCCTCACAATCCTGTAGAATGTAAGCCCGAAAGGGCAGGGTCCTCTCCCCTCTGTATCAGTCTGTTATTGTTAGTTTGTTTACTGTAAGTGATACCTGTAATTTGTATGTAACCCCTTCTCATGTACAGCACCTTGGAATCAATGGTGCTATAGAAATAAATATTAATAATAATAATAATAATAATAATATAATAATAATGTCAATTGAAACAAAGGAGAGGATTATCAAACTCTTAAAAGAGGGTAAATCATCACGCAATGTTGCAAAAGATGTTGGTTGTTCACAGTCAGCTGTGTCTAAAATCTGGACCAAATACAAACAACATGGGATGGTTGTTAAAGGCAAACATACTGGTAGACCAAGGAAGACATCAAAGCGTCAAGACCGGAAACTTAAAGCAATATGTCTCCAAAACAGTAAATGCACAACAAAACAAATGAGGAACGAATGGGTGGAAACGAGTCAACGTCTGTGACTGAACTGTACGAAACTGCCTGAAGGAAATGGGATTTACATACAGAAAAGCTAAATGAAAGCCATCATTAACACCTAAACAGAAAAAAACAAGGTTACAATGGGCTAAGGAAAAGCAATCGTGGACTTTCGATGACTGGATGACAGTCATATTCAGTGATGAATTGCGAATCTGCAATGGGCAAGGTGATGATGCTGGAACTTTTGTTTGGTGCCGTTCCAATGAGATTTATAAAGATGACTGCCTGAAGAGAACATGCAAATTTCCACAGTCATTGATGATATGGGGCTGCATGTCAGGTAAAGGCACTGGGGAGATGGTTTATGTTGATATTTTGGACACTTTCTTATCCCATCAATTGAAAGGAAGTTTGGGGATGATGAAATCATTTTTCAACATGATAATGCATCCTGCCATAAAGCAAAAACTGTGAAAACATTCCTTGAAAAGAGACACATAAGATCAATGTCATGGCCTGCAAATAGTCTGAATCTCAATCCAATTGAAAATCTTCGGTGGAAGTTGAAGAAAATGGTCCATGACAAGGCTCCAACCTGCAAAGCTGATCTGGCAACAGGAATCAGAGAAAGTTGGAGCCAGATTGATGAAGAGTACTGTGTGACACTCATTAAGTCCATGCCTCAGAGACTGCAAGCTGTTGTAAAAGCCAGAGTTGGTGCAGCAAAATACTAGTGATGTGTTGGAGGGTTTTTTTGTTCTTTGTTTTTCATGATTCCATAATTTTTTCCCTCAGAATTGAGTGATTCCATAATTTTTGCCCATGATTGGTTAAAAAAATAACCATTATTGACTACCACATTATTTGTTCTTGATTTCTTTTAGTGTTTCTTAAAGCCAGAAAGTTGCCATTTGAAATGACTTCAGTGTTGTGCCATGTCTGTGATCTGTTTTTACTCAACAAAATAAAACAACTGAATGAACATCCTCCAAGGCCGGTGATTCCATAATTTTTGCCAGGGGTTGTATATAAGTAATTGCTTTACTTACTTTCTATCACTATAAACATTGTATAATTCTAATACTTTTTTATTTATTTATAACTTTTGCACAATTAGAATAAGCATCATTTGCTACAAACAAATACAAAATTGAATTACACTTTAATGCTGTTCTGACGTCACTTTTCTGCCATAGATCATCCATACTACATAGGATTTAGGGTTTATGTCCCTATTCTTTTAAGATATACTGTATAATTTTTGTAACGTAGGGACTGTGGCCACAGATACTATGGAGTCATGTAATTTCCTTCATGAAGGCTGATGTAAGTCCAACATTATCCAGCAGAGGGCACTGTCAATACAACCATATTGAGTTCTCAAAACAGCAATTCAAAAAAATTTAGCCAACAGTTTTTACATTAAAGGATGGAATAACTGAAAATTGCAGGGTTATTTCCTTTATTCCTCTATACCGACAATATATACTTATCCAGAAAGTTCCAAAACACAGTTTTTAAATTTTTGCTCATAAATCTAAATTTTCATGTATCTCAGGGGTGCAATGGATCTCATTAAAGAGACCCAACTCTTATGGAAACATAAGGGGCATTTACTGTGCAGAACTATTATGAAACAAGTGTTCCTAGTAGGCTGCCGATCACACGACAAATGATCTTTTGGTTTGCACTGCCAAATATAATGGCAGACAATATGCACTGAAGGATCTAAAACTGATTGTTCTGTGAACATCTGAAGCGCAGTCTGATTGTGTAAGCAGGCTATTAAACTACCGCCAACCAGCAGCATCACGCAGAGTAAATACAGTCTTATTTTTAAGGCAGTGCTCTAAATCTCCTTACCGAGTTGAGTCTCCTCAATGAGAGTCAGTATTCCCCTAAGCGGCATCTATAGCATCTTATTCTGCCGTCCAATACACAGCTCAGTACTGGTGAGAGGCAAATATCCCAAAACAGTGCTGTTTACTGCTTGGTATCTAGTTTCGCTAATATGACCTACTTAATTTTCAGCTACAAACTAATTTATTGTATATTAATTAGAATAAAAGTATTAGGACACTTACACCTATATGAGCTTTTAGGACACCCCATTCTAAACGCATCGGCATTAAAGGGCTTTTCTGGTACTTTGCTTATTTTTCCTTATCATGCTAAGACCGTACAGGCAGGTAGTTACTAACAGTCCAACGTTGATCGCTGTTGGCTAATAGTCAGGGCCGGTGTCAGCATCCAGAGCACACGGGCAAGTGCCGGGGCCCTGAGCATGCAAGGGGGCCCACTCGCCATTGGGGACACCGGCACGCTCTGGGGGACCGGCGCCCATGCCACCCCTGCATACTTGCGGCCCCAGCACTTGCGATACTTACCTCTCCTTTTTCCACCACTGCAGCATCTTCCGCATCTCCTGACTGTCACGTTTCAGGCCAGAGGGTGCAACGACGTGACTAGTGTGCGCCCACTGCCTGGACAGTCACAGTGCAGACATCCGGAAGACACAAGTGCTGAGGACTCCAGAGCAGAGCAGTGGCCAGCAAGGATAGGTGAGCATTTCATTTTTTTTATTGCTTGGAGCAATATATTGGGCCCATCATACACTGAAGCATCATATATGGGGCCCATTATATATGGAGCAGTAAATGGGGCCCATTACATATGGAGCATCTTATGGGGCCAATTACATATGGAGCAACTTATGGGGCCAATTAAATATGGAGCATCTGATGGGGCCAATTACATATGGAGCATCTTATAGGGCCAATTATATATGGAGCATTATATGAGACCCTTCATATGTGGAATATCTTATTGGGGCTCATCATATATGGAGCATCTTATGGTGCCAATTATACATGAAGCATTATGTGGGGCCCATTCTGTTTGGAGCAATATTTGGGGCCCATCATATACTGGAGCATTATATGGGGCCCATCATATACTGCATGAAGCATTATATGTGTCTCTTTATACTGTATGGAGCATTATATGGGGCTCATTATACTGTATGGAGCAATATATGGGGCTCATTATACTGTATGGAGCAATATATGGGGCTCATTATTCTGTATGAAGCACTCTGTGATACCCATAATACTGCATGGAGGAATATATGGGGCTCATTATACTGTATGGAGCTCTATGTGGTGCCCATAATACTGTATGGAGGATTATACTGTCCGGTTTCTGACCTTTTGTAGAAGTTACAATAGATATCACTCATGTAATGTACTGTAAGTAGTAAGTGAAATCTTTGGCATTGTACTTTACCTATTTTTCTCATCTGTGCATCATGAATCATGGTATGTGATAAAAGGGGCTCACTGAGCCTCTTTCGCCCTTATTTATAGCGATAGTGACAGAATTGTGGTGTGTTTAACTTAGAAAGCTTCTTCTCTTGCTTGCAATTCATACTGGCTTCGAATAATCCAAACCTTGCATTTTTTCAGTACTGAATGAATAGTTCCCTCCATTACCATCTGTAGCCTGAGTTAATTGAACAGCTGACTATAAATATGTTTCAGTCTCACTTATACGCTGCAAGATGAATAATTATTAAATATCACCACCAATTTTATAGATTATCATATTGATTTTTGAACCGATATATATGTGATATTTGATGAATTGTGAACTTTCACTCTCGTAAAATTTCATTTCTGCAAGCTCTATAGAAGAAAACTCTTGACTGTTTTAAAGGAAATAAGTCATGTGCTCAATAATGGTTTTAACCCTCTTGTAAAAACACGTTTATTTTTTTTCGTTGTAGGCAGTTATTGATTTCTATAGAAACCCAAGTAGTAAAAGAATCTGAAAATGATTATTGAAACTCTATTCTTGTTACAAGCATATGGATCCCAGCATTGATTTAAATGGAAAAATGAACGTGCATGTGTGCCAAGTTTTCATTAAATTCATACAATTTTCCAAGCTGTATGGAACCAGAGTAAATTACACAAATATTTCTATAAGTTCCTGCTGTATCGCTGTATGCCTCAGATTTCATGACAAAGAAAAATCATTGCATGCTCCATCACACACCATATGTTGGAAATATTCTCCCCAATGCAATTCTTCTAAGGTGGAATAATCCCAATACACAGTGACATTCTACATTTAACTAAGAATTTTTTCATAAGTTTAAATTATGCGCAAGTTTAGATCTGTATTGATTATACTCATCCCCTATACTAGCAAATCAATATACAATGCTGCTCATACTAAGTAGGTGTTCCTTTGAGAAAGAAAAAGAAAGGCTCTGTTCACACTGCATTTTGAATTACTTGTTCAAGGTTTCCACCTGGGTTGTTGGAGGAAAGCTTATTAGAGTTCTTCAGTTAATTGACTGTCAGAGATTAGTGAATATATTCAAGTGAAATTGAGGTCTACTTGAATATAAACTGGCCAGCATTTTTCCAAAGTGGAAGGGATGATCAAAAGGTTAAAAAATAAAAAAAAATCTTATTCTCACCACTCACCTCTCCAGTCCCTTCGCTCTGTACTATTCCACGTCTAGTCCTCAGCGCATTTTCTTATTACCTCCGAATACCTCTGACTATTCACACTAGACTAGAAGTTCCGGCTTTGATGAGGCTTGAGACATTTCTGCGTATGCGAGTGTAAAGTCACGGCGCACATCATGACATTACGACCTTACATGCGTTTGCTCAGAAGCATCCTGCATCTCATTAGAGATGGAAGTTTCGACCAATCATGAAGAGACCGGATATTCAGCATTCGGTAGCAGTCATAAGAAGATGCGCCGAGGACCAGACGGGACAGTGAAGAGTCTAGGAGTCAAAGAACAAAGCAATAAGGAGAGTATAAGTATTTCTATTATTTTCTACAATTTACTTTTATCATCCTCTTGTGTCTGAAAGCCCCGAAATATTATACGGGACATTCAATTAGTAGAGAATAACTTTGTTGTAAATCAAATTTTTCAGGAATATGCACGAGATTTGGCAAGCTTGAATTTTGTCACATCTATTCATCCTTACTGTAAATGCGTAATTCAATCATCCATATTCTCCTATGTTAGAAAAGTATACTGTGCACTGTGTGTTTTATTTTTTGGATACCTCTATATAGAAAAGTGATATCCTTGATAAGTATCACCCAGTGGAGGCAAAAAGCACACACTCAATTATGAGCTTTTGACATATGCACGAGGAGCTTTCATAGAGCATATATGGCAGACGTGCTGCAAACATGCAGGGGAAATCTGAAAGGAGCTTTACTTTGCTAGATTTTATTAGGGTATGTTTCCATGGTCCGGATTACATCCGGATTAGCTGCGGATTGAACGCTGCGTACAGCCGCAGCGTTCAATCCGCAGCGTCCAGATGTTACAGCATAGTAGAGGTGATTTTATGAAATCCCATCTCCACTATGCATGCGAACACACATCCGGTGCCCCTGCATTTCCGGACATGGACGAGTCTTTTTAGACTGCTGCATGTCTGTTTACCTTGCGGCAACCCTCTGTCTCCGCAAGGTAAATAACACAGTCCTATGTATTGGATGCGGCGATTCTGGATGTGTTCAATGAACATATCAGGAATCACCGCGCGTACAGAAAGGGGGCGGCCTTTGGGCGGAGCGGGGTTTCCGCTCCGTCCAAAGCTCGACAATACGGCCCTGTGAAGACGTACCCATGCAAGAAAACAATAAATGACTTGGGAGCAAACAGACCCAGGTCTCCACTATTCTCACTACTCAAACAAATTAATCAATAATTTCCATTTGAAGATGTTGAGGAACAGGGAGGTTCCCCAAATCATTCCACCTGCGTGCACCTGTACACATTTCTCTCCGGTAACGTCCCCTTGGACTTGTAAAGAGACTCATTCCTGCTCTGTTTAAAAGAACAACTTAAGCCATTGATATCTTGTCATTACATTGTGTCTACATATTATTTTTTGAACATTCTTGCAAATAAAAGGCAACCAAATTAGAGAGGTTGGTGCCCTTGCTGATTTCCTGCTTTACTTCATCTGATTTCCAGCACTTTCAAACTAGAATTATCTCACCATGATGGTAAAAAACATTATAGGGGCAGCTCTTATTCTAGAGGAATTCCTTGTCACCATTCTTCAATGTCGGCAACGAATATCTTAGCAACCTGTAAGTGTGGAAACGAAAACGTGTGAACTAGAAAATAAATGAAGCTTACGTAAGTGATTAACATCACATGGCAAGTCATTCTTTTACCCATTAAAATAATTAAAATACTAAATGTTATTTAACCAGTGTGACACCCAGCACCGACAACAGCAACAGCATTACTCACAGAGGTGGTTCGTGTCACAACGTCAGCTCCAGGGTCGGTCTGGCCTGGTGGGGTACCGGGGATTCCCCCAGTGGGCCCTTAGCTGTGGGAAGGAGGAGGGAAAAAAAAAACTGCAGTTTTAAGGGGCACTGGTCCTTTAAAAGTGTAGGCCGCGTATGTGCAGAGAGTGCGCACGCAGCGCTTGGTACCTGAACTGCTGTGGCATGCATCCCGTTTTATACTGGTAAGTGTGCGCCTGTCGTCACGGCATATGACATCAGTGTCATGCGCCGTATGCGATGGGCGCACACATTCACCGCCGGCCTCTGCTATGTCGGCGGCCATTTTACAATGAGCAGCCGACCTGCAAAGGAGAAGGATGCCGCTGGGAGCGCAGGCAGGTAAGAGTAAAAGATATTATTTTTTTCTTCTTTCTCTGATATAGGAGGGGGAGGCCTTGAATGGATGCACATACAGAGGAGGGGGGCCCTGGAAGGATACACATACAGATGAGGGGGCCCTGGAAGGATGCACATACAGGGTAGGGGGGCCCTAGAAGCATGTACATACAGGGGAGGGGGGCCCTGGAAGGATGCACATACAGAGGAGGGGGCCCTTAAAGGATGCACATACAGGGGAGGGGGGCCCTAGAAGGATGTACATACAGGGGAGGGGGCCTGGAAGGATGTACATACAGGGAGGGAGCCTGGAAGGATGCACATACAGGGGAAGGGGGGTCCTGGATGGATGCACATACGGGGGGGCCAGGATGTATACACATGGGGGCCAGGGGCAGGACAAGAGTCCAGGATGGATATACACACGGGGGGCCAGGGGCAGTACAAAAGGCCCAGATGGATACACATTCTGGGGGGCAGGATGGATACATGTGGGGGGCCCAGATGGATACACATGGGGGCAGGACAAGGAGCCGGCTCGATACATATGGGCTGCCAGGATGGATAAATGGGGGCAGGATAAGAACAAGGATGGATATATTTGGGGGGGCCAGGATGGATTTATGGGGGGCAGGACAAGGGACCAGGATGCATATATATGGCGTGTAAGGATGCATATATGGAGTGGCTAGGATGGATATATGGGGAGGGAGCCAGGATGGATATATGGAGAGGGAGCCAGAATGCATATATGGGGGGCAGGATGGATATATGGGGAGGGGCAGGACAAGGGACCAGGATGCATATATATGGGGGGCCTGGATGCATATATTGAGTGGCCAGGATGGATATATGGGGGGTGGCCAGGATGGATACATGGGGGTGTGGCCAGGATGGATATATGGAGGGGGCAGGATGGATTTATATGAGGGGGCAAGAATGCATATATGGGGGGGCCAGGATGGATATATGGGGGAAGGGCAGGACAAGGGACCAGAATGCATATATATGGGGGTCCTGGATGCATATAAATGGCGGGCCAGGATGGATATATGGGGGTGGCCAGGATGAATATATGAAGGGGGGGCAGGATGGATATATATGAGGGGGCAAGAATGTGTATATGGGGGGCTAGGATGGATATATGGGGGAAGGGAAGGGCAGGAAAGGGACCAGGATGGATATATGAGGAGCCAGGATGCATATATATGGGGACCCAAGATAGATTTATGGAGGGGCGCAGGGCCAGGGACCAGGATGCAGATATATGGGGAGGGGCCAGGATGGATATACAGTGCCTACAAGTAGTATTCAACCCCCTGCAGATTTAGCTGGTTTGATAAGATGCAAATAAGTTAGAGCCTTCAAACTGCAAACGAGAGTAGGATTTATTAACAGAAGCATAAATCTTACAAAACAAAAAGTTATGTTGCTCAGTTGAATTTTAATAAATTTTAAACATAAAAGTGTGGGTCAATTATTATACAACCCCTATGTTTAATATTTTGTGGAATAACCCTTGTTTGCAATTACAGCTAATAATCGTCTTTTATAAGACCTGATCAGGCCGGCACAGGTCTGTGGAGTTATCTTGGCCCACTCCTCCATGCAGATCTTCTCCAAGTTATCTAGGTTCTTTGGGTGTCTCATGTGGACTTTAACCTTGAGCTCCTTCCACAAGTTTTCAATTGGGTTAAGGTCAGGAGACTGACTAGGCCACTCCAACACCTTGACTTTTTCCCTCTTGAACCAGGCCTTGGTTTTCTTGGCTGTGTGCTTTGGGTCGTTGTCTTGTTGGAAGATGAAATTACGACCCATCTTAAGATCCTTGATGGATGAGCGGAGGTTCTTGGCCAAAATCTCCAGGTAGGCCGTGCTATCAATCCTCCCATGGATGCGGACCAGATGGCCAGGCCCCTTGACTGAGAAACAGCCCCACAGCATGATGCTGCCACCACCATGCTTGACTGTAGGGATGGTATTCTTGGGGTCGTATGCAGTGCCATCCAGTCTCCAAATGTCACGTGTGTGGTTGGCACCAAAGATCTCGATCTTGGTCTCATCAGACCATAGAACCTTGAACCAGTCTGTCTCAGAGTCCTCCAAGTGATCATGAGCAAACTGTAGACGAGCCTTGACATGACGCTTTGAAAGTAAAGGTACCTTACGGGCTCGTCTGGAACGGAGACCATTGCGGTGGAGTACGTTACTTATGGTATTGACTGAAACCAATGTCCCCACTGCCATGAGATCTTCCCGGAGCTCCTTCCTTGTTGTCCTTGGGTTAGCCTTGACTCTTCGGACAAGCCTGGCCTCGGCACGGGAGGAAACTTTCAAAGGCTGTCCAGGCCGTGGAAGGCTAACAGTAGTTCCATAAGCCTTCCAATTACGGATGATGCTCCCAACAGTGGAGACAGGTAGGGCCAACTCCTTGGAAAGGGTTTTGTACCCCTTGCCAGCCTTGTGACCCTCCACGATCTTGTCTCTGATGGCCTTGGAATGCTACTTTGTCTTTCCCATGTTGACCATGTATGAGTGCTGTTCACAAGTTTGGGGAGGGTCTTAAAAGTCAGAAAAGGCTGGCAAAAGAGATCATTAATCCACACATGTGAAGCTCATTATTCTTGGTGCCTGAACTACTTCTTAATACTTTAGAGGGACCAAACAGAATTCTTGTGGTTTGAGGGGTTGAATAATAAATGACACTCTGAATTAACTTTCAACGTTTTAAAAAAAAAAAAAAATAAAAAAAAATTTTTGCTGCAGTGCATTTCCCACTTCCAGGCTGATCTACAGTACAAATGTCACAATGCCAAGTTAATTCCGCATGTGTCAACCAGCTAAATCTGCAGGGGGTTGAAATACTACTTGTAGGCACTGTATATGGGGGGCAGGTTGCATATATGTGGGGCCAGGATGGCTATATGGGGGGAGTTAGGACAAGGGACCAGGAAGGATATATGGAGTCCAGGAGAGATATATGGTGGGGCAGGACAAGAGACATATGAGGGCCAGTATGTATACCTGGGGAAGCGGGATGGATATCTGGGGGCCAGTCTGGTCAAGGGACATAGGGGCCAGGCTGGGGCATATTATAAAATATAGGAGGTCAGGCTGGGCAAGATTATTAAATAAAGGGGGCCAGGATGAGGGACATTATTACTGTTTGGTGGGCAGAATGAGGAACATGATATATTACAGTAGTTTATTGTGACAAGTGGAGAACATAATTTCTTTAGGGTCCAATTAGGGACATTATTACTACTGTAATATAATTTACTTTTTAGGAAATGGTTTTCCTTGGAGGGAACAAAAGGTGGAATCCTGTTACTGTGCAGGGCGGCACTACATCACTTTTCTTCTTCATCTGACATAGTGTAGAAGTCAGGGAAAAAGTAAGGAAAATGCTCTGGAAGCGATCAGCTATTGATGACTGTGTGTTATTTTTTGCAGAGACGAGTCCTGGTTGGAAGAAGTGACGGCGGTCTGTGCTGGTTGAAGAAAAGCGAAGATGAAGGACTTCAACTACAGACTTCACTGGTGAGTCAGTGTATTACGTGCACACACACACTATACACTATATACTGTGTACAGAGCTCCTGTGTATAATGTCACTGGTGATCACTGTATTACCTGTACACTATATGCTATATACAGAGGTCCTGTGCATAATGTCACTGGTGATCCCTGTATTACCTGTACACTGACACTATATACAGAGCTCCTGTGTATAATGTCACCACTGGTAGTCACTGCATTACCTGTGCACTGACACTATATACAGAGCTCCTGTGTATAATGTCACTGGTGGTCACTGAATTACCTGTACACTGACACTATATACAGAGCTCCTGTGTATAATGCCACTGGTGATCACTGTATTACCTGTACACTGACACTTTATACAGAGATACTGTGTATAATGTCACTGGTGGTAATTACAGTGTTGTTAGTATTGTGGTTTGTATTCATAATCAGTATTGTAGTATTCAGTCACTATGTGGTGGTAATTTGTGGTCTGGTCACAGTGTGGCAGTATTTCTCCTTGTATGTGGTATTATTTGGTCCCTATATGCTGGTAATATGTCATATTATTCGGTCACCAAGTGGTGGTAACATGTGGTCTGGTCATGGTGTGGTGGTAATTGTCCCTTGTATGTAGTATTATTCGGTCACCATGTGGTCTGGTCATGGTGTTTTGGTATTTCTTCCTGTATGTGTGGTATTGGTCTTGGTATAGTGGATTGCTTTGTGTATGGCGGTCATTTGTTCTCTCTGTTATTATTTAGGAGAAGATTCTTTTTTCCACTAGAGATTAAATACTGTACACAGTGGCAGAGATGCACATACAGGGGGTTTCCTGTGGAAAAAAGTAATCATCTTTACACAGGATAAGTGATAACGTATTGATTGGTGGAGGTCTGACTACTTGGACCCATTCAGCAAAATGTGAAACTTTTCATCCCCATTAGACTGGAATGGCATGTCTGACTTGACCACTGATCCATTCTTTCCCTCAGTGGCTGCACTTGTTTTTTTCTAGATGTTCTAAAAAGGGTGAATCTAGCTGCGGTCAGATATCCCACCTGCCACTCCATTTTAAAATGGGGATAAGTGTCCTATCAACGATAAAACTTCCTCATTCTTCCGATCAGTGCAGTTTCTAATGGTCGGACCTAAGCGATCACCTGTCCTGTGGAGCGCATGGATTGGTGATAACTTGTTTTGACCAAAGAACCCCATTAATGTAAACTACTGTAATTATACATCCCAGTTATGGGGGCGCACAGTAGATGTGCAGGAGCCTCCTGTGTTTTACAGCCGATGCTCCATTATAATGGGGATAACGACTGACAGATATTTGCATATAGCTCCTAGAGTCCATTCCCTGGTGGGCCCCAGACACCCCAGTCCGACCCTGGTAAGCTCTGACTCCAAGGTCAACTGATGATTTTTCTATCCGGAATGTGGGAGGAGAGCCTTGCAGAAAATGACCCTAGGAGACGACATAGAGACCTTTTTAACCACCTCTTTAATCCACCTCTCTCCTCGTTACTCCCAATTCTCCCCTCTGCAAATCCCTCCACTCGCTCCCATTTCCCCAACGAATCCAGTTCAAACTACTAACGCTGACCTACAAAGCTATCCACAACCTGTCCCCTCACTATATCTCTGAACTAATCTCCCAATATCTTCCTTCACGTAATCTTCGATCCTCCCAAGACCTCCTACTATCCTCCATACTTATTCGTTCCTCACACAACCGCCTCCAAGATTTCTCCCGAATATCCCCCATCCTCTGGAATTTCACGCTTCAACATGTCCTATTATCCACTACCCTCGGATCCTTCAGATGGAACCTGAAGGCCCATCTCTTCAGGAAAGCCTACAGCCTGCAATAACCATTCTGCCACCTCGCCACCACCCGAGCTTCCACCTCGCCACCACCCGAGCTTCCGCCTCACCACCACCCGAGCTTCCGCCTCGCCATCACCCGAGCTGCCGCCTCACAACCTCCCGAGCTGCCGCCTCACATCTCCCGAGCTGCTGCCTCACCACCTCCACCAGAGCTGCCGCCTCACTACCACCACCAGAGCTGCTGCCTCACCACCACCACCAGAGCTGCCGCATCCCGAACTTCTGTCTCTTCCCTATTATCCCGTAGAATGAAAGTTCGCAAGGACAGGGTCCTCTCCCCTCTGTACCAGTCTGTTATTGTAAGTTTGTTTACTGTAAACAATATCTATAACTGTAACCCCTTCTCATGTACAGGACCATGGAATTAATGGTGCTACATAAATAAAAAGTAATAATAATAATAACCATTCTTGAAAGGATTGCCGAAAGGGAGAAACTTCCGCCAGAGCAGTAGGGGAGGTCCTGGCATCATACTTACCAGGTGAGCCACAAAAGACCTCTATGAATTTACCTTACAGGATTCCAAAGAATATGCAAAATTGAAAAAAAGAATTTTTTTGGGATGCTTTAGGGTGTAATGTCTGCATGCACAAAGGGCCACGCTGACCAATCATAAAGACAAAACCCCTCATTCCAAAAGTTTGATCTGTTGCAAATATCCCAAAAAGGGGTTCACGGGTCCTCTACCCCAGGGCAGTGGTAGAGTGAGTTGTAATGGACCAGTTTGTGCACTCCCTTCCCACCCATGCAGAATTTTGGGTTTCCCAGAGAGATCCCCGAAATCTGATCAAAGTAAAAAGGGAGTCGATAGTTTTTCCTTGAGGAGTCAACCCACTCCATAGGGGGGAAAAAGGTTAAAAAGGGGGTGAGGGGACTAAGTGCAAGGGTGGGGTTTAAGGGTTATGCCCAGGGCCTCATCAGGGGGGGTTTAAATTTGTGGAGATTCACTGCCTGGGTCACATAGCTACTCATTTCCCCTGACTACTAAATGGATTGTACACGTGGACTGTCCACCCGCGAGGGGCCGTTTTCCTGTAAAGTGAATGGCTGCAAATGACGGACTACTAACTCATGGGGTTTGTGAGATTTTGAAGGCCACACCCCTCTCCAATGGCCCTTGTGAAGAAGGGTCATCGCT
>JARQOD010000006.1:289286947-289333746 GCA_033576555.1 Oophaga sylvatica
GGTGTCGGGGGAAAAAACCCGAGCCCCTGCCCTGGGGGAAATTGTTTGTCCCGACCAGTGAAAAGGGTTTGGGGAGTCTGAATTTATTTTCCCGATTGGCCGGGTCATCCGGAATTTTTGGGTCCCAAGACTTGGTGATCGGTCCTTTTGGGGGCCCTATTTTGTCTCGTGACGTCGGTAGTTTGGCAGTCTGTGGGACTTGCTTGCTCCAACCCTTGCTCTCGCTTAGGGGTTTGTTGATGCCTTTGCCTGTCCCCCAAAGACCGGGGCCCCAATCTTATGGATTTTTTTTCCGACCCCTGTTTCTAGGAATGCCCGTTATCTGGGTGTTTGTGATATTTTCAAGATGATACTCTTGTGCCATTACCAAAGTTCCCTTTCCTCCTCCGTTGGGTCCCTTTGTTCCTTCGCACGGGTTCGGTTCACGGCATTCCTGAGAACATTGTGTCTGACAGAGGATCCGTTTGTTTCCGATTTGGAGGACTTTTTGTTCTAAACTTGGTGTTCAATTGTCTTTCTCCCTCTGATTTTCATCCTCAGACCAATGGACAAACTGAGAGAACAAACCAGACATTGGAGACTTATCTGAGATGCTTTGTGTCTGCTGATCAAGATGACTGGTCTCTTTTTGCCTTTGGCGAGTTTGCTCTTAAATAATAGGGCAAGCTCTGCCACTTTGATGTTCCATTTTTCTTGCAATTTTGGGTTTCACCCTCGTTTTCTTCGGGACAGACGGAGGCTTCTGTCTGTCGGGTGTTGACTCTGTTGTGGAGAATATGCAGCAGATTTGGGACCAGGTAGTGGAGAGGTTGTCCCTCTCTCAGGAGAAGGCCCAGCGGTTTGCCAACCGGCATAGGACTGATGGTCCTCGGTTTAAAGTGGGGGACTTGGTCTGGTTGTCCTCAAGAAATATCCCTATGAGAGTTGCATCTCCTAATTTTAAGCCTAGGTTCATTGGACCTTATAAGATCATGGAGATTCTTAATCCTGTTTTTTTCGTTTACTTTTTTCCAGGGACATTTAAGATCCATAACGTGTTCCACAAGTCCTATTGAAGGGGTTTTGTCGAGCCAGTGGTTCCTATGGCTGCGCCTCCTGACCCTGTTTTGGTTGAGGGCAATCTGGAGTATGTGGTTGAGAAAATATTGGATTCTCGTGTTTCTAGACAAAAATCCAGTATTTGGTTAAGTGGAGAGGTTTATGGTCAGGGGACAATTCTTGGGTGTTTGCTTCGGACATCCATGCTTGGAGACTGATCTGTGCTTTATCACAGAGCTCATCCTGACCGACCGGGGTTGCACAAATGAGGGTTCGGTGACCCCTTCTCAAGGGGGGGTACTGTTGTGAATGTTTTAGAAATAAATTCTGAGCAGAAGCTCCCTAGTGGTTACAAACAGTACTGAACCATTCAATGAGGATGGCAATCAGGAATCACAGACTGGCTGGATATAAGGGAGGTTTCCCCCCATCATGGTTGCCGGTGATCAATTGTTCTTGTCTCAACGTTGTTTCCTGGTTCACTTGGAAGCTTGCTGATTCTTGCCTCTTCTCCTGCTCTCAGATAAGATATTTTCTGTTTTTTGTTTTTGTGCTTGCCATTTGCATATTTCTCTGCATTTCTGTGAGGTTGGCCAGGTTCCCCTCCCCGGGGGGCTTGGGCTCCTCTCGGTTCCTCGGAGCCACTGTTGTTTGTTAATTTGCCTTTTCCAGTTTTTTCAGGGGCTGTGGCTTAGTTTTGTTACACCAGAGAACTAATTTAGGCGGTAGAGGTCGTGTGATCTCAGGTGTTTTTGCAATCAGTAGCGTTGGCTTTTTTTAGGGTTTTTTTGGATTGCAGTAAGTATCCTTCCTATCCTTTTCTGTCTAGGCAAATTGTGCCCCAGCGTTTGCTCATACTATTTTCTGTCTGTGTCTGTATTTCCTCTTGTCTAACCGCCATTACATGTTTGGGGGCTTCCTATGTTCTTTGGGGATCTGCTCCGGGGCAGATAGCTTTCCTCTTTCTATCTTTAGGTGTAGTTAGCCTCTCAGGCTGTGACGAGGCGTCTAGGACCAACGTAGGAACGCTCCACGGGCTGCCTTTAGTTGTGGTGGTTAGTCAGGGTACTGCAATCCAGTAGATTCCAACCTCTCTGGTGTATTGCCGTTTTTGCCTGCTCTCCTCAGCTACCAAAACATAACAGACGTCCATTAGCTACGTCTTAACAATCATCGATCAGTTAACCAAATTTGTAGTGGCTGTCCCTGTGAAGGATTTAAACTGCCCAGACTCTACAGCGGTGGAGCAGGGATAGGTAAGTATTGCAAGTGCTGGGGCCATGAACTAGCAGGGGGGATCACTCAAGGGCGACGGCACTGGCACAGGGCCACTCATAGTACACTGTGTGTCTGATGGCGATTGGGCCCATCCCACCATCAGAGACACTTTTTTGTACTATGAGGGACCCTGTGCCAGTGCCCTCGCCCCAGAGTTGGACCCCCCCACCTGCTCAGGGCACCGACACTTGCCCGGGTGCGCCAGGAGGTGACCCCGGCCCTGGGGGGGGGCAGCCCAGATAGAGAGGTGGCAAAAATGGTATAGGTTGAGGTGTAGGCTGGATGTTCAGCAGCCGCAAATGGAGGAATTGGCGAAGTCAGAGGAAGAGGAGGACAAAGCGAGCCATTTTGCTGGCAACCTATGTGTCATCAGGGGAAGGTGGGACAAAATTCTTTGAAACCCATGCATGGTTCATTTTAATAAAGGTTAGATCATCAACATTTTGTGTCGACAGACGGGTCCTTCTTTCTGTCAGTACTGATCCAGCAGCACTGAAGAATCTTTCTGATAGCACACTACCAGCAGGGCAAGCGAGCTCCTGTAAAGCATATTGTGCCAATTCAGGCCAGGTGTCCAGTTTACAGGCCCAGTAGTCAAAGGGGAATGACCGGTGAGGGAGAACATCGATAGGGGAGGAGATGTAATTTGTAACCATAGTTGACAACTGCGGTCTCCTGTCTGTTGCAATAGATTGCTGATTACCAGGCTTGTGAGCTGTCCGGGAGAAAAACAGTCCACAACATGGTCATGAAACCCCTGTCTGCAACGCCACTTCGGCTGTGTGCACCACGAACACCTCTTCCATTTGGCCCAGGACGGCTCGTGGTAGAACCTACACCTCTGCTGTTTGCTGGGAATGCCTCTAACAAACGGTTTACCAGAGTTGCTTGTTTGTTCGCCAATATTAGCTTAGTAATTTGCCTTTATAGCGTGGATCGAGGATGCTGGCCAACCAGTAGTCGTCATCCTTCATCATTTTGGCAATGCGGGGGTCCCTTTTTAGGATCCGCAAGGCATAATCACACATGTGGGCCAATGTTCCAGGTGTCAGTGATGCACTGCCAGCGATGGGTGGAGGAGCACTTTCTGCCAAATCCACATCCCTCCAGTTACGCACAAACCCTGGACCTGAACTTGGCAAGCCAACATTTTCTCTTGCCCCCTGAGAAGCATCCTCCTCCCCAAAATAATCATCCCCCCTCCTCCTCCTCCTCTTCCTCTTCTTCCTCCACCTAGTCCAGGACAGTTCCCTGAGCAGACAATGGCTGAATGTCATCAAGGCTTCCCTCTTCCTCCTCTTCCTTCTCCACTGCAGACACCTGATCCTTAATGTGCGTCAAAGTTTGCATGAGCAGGCGCATAAGTGGGATACTCATGCTTATGATGGCGTCGTCTGCGCTTACCAGCCATGTGCATTCCTCAAAACACTAAAGGACTTTACAGAGGTCTTTCAGCTTTGACCACTGCACACCCGACAACTCAATGTCTGCCCTCAAACTACCTGCCTGTGTATCCTCCCTAAATGCATTACAGCCTGCCTCTGTTCGCACAGCCTCTCAACCATGTGCATGGTGGAGTTCCACCTTGTTGCAACGTCTATGATTAGGCAGTGCTTGGGGAGGCTGAGCGATTGCTGCAGCTTCTGCATACGACTGGAGTCTATGGACGAGGATGTGCGAGCACAGTCTTCGCACTTTATGGAGCAGGGCTGTTAACTCAAGATAATTATTTAAGAAGCACTGCACCACCAGGTTCAAAGTGTGAGCCAGGCAAGGTATGTGTCTGAGTTTTGCCAGGGCTATGGCTGCCACAAAATTACGGCCGTTATCACTGACTACCTTGCCTGGCTCAAGATGTATACTGCCCGGCCATGTCTCTGTTTCTCGCTGCAAGTATTGGACCAGTACCTCGGCGGTGTGTCTTCTGTCGCCCAAACACATAATTTGTAAAACAGCCTGCTGACGCTTACTAATAGCTGTTCGATAGTGGGACAACTCGTGTGCAACACTGGCAGTGCGACTACGCTCTGTTGACGAGCTTTCGCTTCTGGAGGAGGAGGAGGATCGAATGCCTACAGCCAACTGTTGCCTATACCGTGGGCTAGGCAGCTCTGTCTCACCGCCGCTGTCCCCTGTGAACCCTGCATCCACCACATTAACCCAGTGATGGACAAGTAACGGCCCTGGCTATGTCTACTGGCCCATGCATCTGTTGTGAGGTGCACCTTTCCACTCACTGATTGTTTGAGTGCATGGACAATGCGGTCTTTCACATGCAGGTGGAGGGCAAGGATGGCTTTTCTAGTAAAGAAGTGGCGACTGGGTAGGTCATAGCGTGGGACAACGTAGGTCATGAGTTCTCGGAATGGTGCGCTTTCAACCAAACGGAATGGCATCATCTCTAATGAGATCAGTTTTGCAATGCAGGCGTTCAAACCCAGTGTACGCAGATGAGAGGCTGAGTACTTTCTTTTCCTACTCAGTGTGTCTGGTAGGGTGAGCTGGACTTGAAAGCTGCATCTGGTGGAACTATCGGTGGACATGACGGACTGAGAGGGGGTTGGTGATGGTGATGGTGGTGGTGATGGCCTAGATGCAGTCTTTCGTTGCAGAAACTTTGTGATTCCCTGACTGCTTTAGCCTTGCGACGACAACTCTTGCTGGTGGTGTGCCAACCAGTGGACTTACAGTGGGTGAAGCGATGGAGCGTTGCTGGCTAACTTCAGTCGGAGCCGGTGCACATGTGCTACCTGAGTTTTTGTAGTTCGTCCATGCTTGCATGTGCATGTTCAGTAAATGTCGAAGCGTGCAACTGGTATTCAAATTTTTGAGATTTTTCCCTCGGCTAAAGGTTCTTAGGCACTTTTTACAGATAACCTTTGCCTCATCACTTGGATTTTGTTCAAAAAAGTGCCACACTGGACTCTTCCTACTATAGTATAAGTTTTCAGGCCTTGCACGCTGTGCTAATTTGACCGTCTGGCCAACCTGTCCTGAAACCCTTTTTTTTTTTAACACCTTTTTGGAGTGATACAGGCCTGCCAGATAACCCCAGCTGCGATGTCGATAACTGCTGCGGATCCTTCTCCTCTTCTGAGCTAGTGCCAGTGGCACCTTCTTCCACCACTAGATGCCAATCCGGGTCAACAACTGGGTCATCCATCACCTCCTCTTCAATTTCATCTGCACCTTCCTCTGTGTCACCGTGTAAGGTGGTAGATAGGGATGAGCGATATTGCCCAAAATCGTATCGGAATTCTGATTTCCGATATTGGAAAAATATCGGATATCGGAATTTCGGATTTCAGATATCAATGCAAGTCAATGGGAGAAAAAAATCGGAATTACAAAATGACCACTACAGTGCTATATAATGGATAAAATGGAGGGGAAACACCTCAGGATAATGGGGAAAGAGTTTGCAGAGGCAGAGGAGCAAAAAAATCGCTAGAAAAATGCACAGAGCGAAAACTGTAGCAGGAAAACATGGTCGCCATCTTCTAATTCAATTGCCGGCTTTTGTGAAATTACAGAACCACCCGACATGAAATGACTCATGGTTTACATACAGTTAACCATGTCATTTCATGTAGTTTGATATATGGTTTTCCCTAACAATTACATGAGTGTATGTGTGCAAAATTTCACACATGTAGGGGTTAATTAAAGGTGTAAATTCGTTGAAAAAAAATTCAACGAATTTACACCTTTAATTAACCCCTACATGTCTGAAATTTTGCACACATACACTCATGTAATTGTTAGTGAAAACCATATATCAAACTACATGAAATGACATGGTTAACTGTATGTAAACCATGTGTCATTTCATGTCCGGTCTGTAATTTCACAAAAGCCAGCAATTGAATTAGCGGCTATTATACTATGTAGAAGTGTATGACCTATATATATATATATATATATAGATATATATAAATATATATATTTGTGTCACAATGACATGTATATATATATATATTATATATATATATATTTGAGGTGTAAATTCGTAGAAAAAAAAGCGTGGGCTGCCGCGCTATTTTCTGAACCAGACAGACAAAGCCAGCGAGTGGGGGCAGATAATATTAGCCTAGGGAGGGTGCATTTATTTAGTTCCCCCCTGGCTACTAACATCTGCCCTCAGCCACCCCAGAAAAGGCAAATCTATAATTAGATTCGCCCTTTCTGGCACTTTGCCCGTCTATTCCCATTGCCCTGTAGCGGTGGCGAATGGGTTAATAATGGGTTAAAGCCACCTTGCTATTGGAAGGTGACTTTAAGCCAGGTTAATAATTGAGAGTTGTCAATTAGACAATTATGAATTATTAATCCTATTGTATGAAATGGTTAAAAAAAAAAACACACACACATTAATGAAAAATCATTTTTATGAAATAAATACACAGTTTTTGACCATCATTTATTTTACTGGTAATCCTCGATTCCCTTGTTCTCCTGAAATAAAAATAAAATAATAAAGCAACATTTTTCTTACCTATCCGACGCACAGTCAGGTCCCCCTATGTAATCCTTCTGAAAGGGTTAACGTTTACTGCAGGGACCGCAGCTAATGCTGCCAGCCTCGCAGTAAACCCCCGAATGAATCATCTCTTCTCCCATCTGACAGGAGAGGAAGTGATTAGTGTGGAAAGCTTAATTGATTGCTTCCCACTTTCACTTCAGGTCAGCCGGGGACACCACACAGCATCAGTGACGTCAGAGGGAATCCCGGCAGACCAAAAGTGAACTGATTAGCAAAAATAGGGGATCCCCTCTAAAAAAATGGCGTGGGGTCCCCCTATTTTTGTTAACCAGCCAGATGAAGCAGACTACTGAGGCATGGTATTTAAGGCTGTTAAGGATCCAATATCCTAGAACCTTGCAAGCCTGATACTACCAGGCTACAGCAGTCTGCTTATCTTGGTTGGTTAACATAAATAAGGGATCCCCTCGAAAAAAAAAATGGCATGGGGTTCCCCTATTTTTGTTAACCAGCCAAGTAAAAAGCAGACTGCTGCAGCCTGGTATTAAAAGACTGTCAAGGCCCATGGATTTTGGCCCTCAACAGCCTAAAAATACCAGCCTGCAGCAGCCCCACAATTGGCGCATCCAAAGATGCGCCAATTGTGGCACTTTACCCGGCTCTTCCCACTTGCCCTGTAGCGGTGGCAAGTGGGGTAATAAGGGGTTAATGTCACCTTTGATTGAACGATGACAATAAGCCCGGTTAATAATGGAGAGGCGTCAATAAGACACCGATCCATTATTAATCATAAAGTTTGTAAATGTTTAAAAAAGACACAGCCAGAATAAAGTATTTTAATGAAATAATACACAACACAGTTTTCATTATTTTTTATTGCACACTCATCCTGCGACGCCATCGATCTCCTGTAAAAAAAAAATAACAAACCAACACAAATACTCCCTGTCCGACGTAGTCCAAAGTCACGAGTGTCCCACGACGAGTCCAGCTCTGCTACATCTGGATGCCAGCATCCCAGTACATCTCGGCCAGCTGTACTCTCGCGACAGCTGGCCGTGAGAAATACAGATGACGTCACCGCCGGGGAATCTCCACCGGTAAGCAGCTCTGCTACATCTGGATGCCAGGCTCAGCCTAACATCCAGATGTAGCAGAGCTGGACTCGTCGTGGGACACTCGTTATCTTGGACTACGTCGGACAGGGAGTATTTGTGTTGGTTTGTTATTTTTCTTTTTTTACAGGAGATCGATGGCATCGCAGGATGAGCGTGCAATAAAAAAAAAATTAAAACTGTGTTGTGTTTTATTTCATTAAAAGACTTTATTCGGGCTGTGTAATTTTTTAAACATGTACAAACTTTGTGATTAATAATGGATCGGTGTCTTATTGACGCCTCTCCATTATTAACCGGGTTTATTGTCACCGTTCAATCAAAGGTGACATTAACCCCTTATTACCCCAAATGCCACCGCTACAGGGCAAGTGGGAAGAGCTGGGTAAAGTGCCACAATTGGCGCATCTTTTGATGCGCCAATTGTGGGGCTGCTGCAGCCTGGTATTTTTATGCTGTTGAGGGCCAAAATCCATGGGCCTTGACAGTCTTTTAATACCAGGCCGCAGCAGTCTTCTTTTTACTTGGCTGGTTAACAAAAATAGGGGGACCCCCACGCCATTTTTTTTTCGAGGGGATCCCCTATTATTGCTAATCAGTTCATTTCAGGTCAGCCGGGATTCCCTCTGACGTCACTGATGCTGTGCGGTTTCCCCGGCTGACCTGAAGTGAAAGTGGGAAGCAATCAATTAAGCTTCCCACACTAATCACTTCCTCTCCTGTCAGATGGGAGAAGAGATGATTCATTCTGGGGTTTACTGCGAGGCTGGCAGCATTAGCTGCGGTCCCTGCAGTAAACGTTAACCCTTTCAGAAGGATTACATCGGGAGACCTGACTGAACACCGAATAGGTAAGAAAAATGTTGCTTTATTATTTTATTTTTATTACAGGAGAACAAGGGATTCGGATGGAGTACCAGTAAAGTAAAATTTGGTCAAAAACTATGTGTATTTATTTCATTAAAATCATTTTAAATTAATGTGTGTGTGTTTTTTTTAACCATTTAATACAATAGGATTAATAATGGATAGTTGTCCAATTGACAACTCTCCATTATTAACCTGGCTTAAAGTTACCTTCCAATAGCAAGGTGTCTTTAACCCATTATTAACCCATTAGCCACCGCTACAGGGCAATGGGAATAGATGGGATAAGTGCCAGAAAGGGTGCATCTGATTATAGATGTGCCTTTTCTGGGGTGGCTGGGGGCAGATGTTAATAGCCAGGGTGGGCACAAAATAAATGCACCCTCCCTAGGCTATTATTATCTGCCCCCACTTGCTGGCTTTATCTGTCTGGTTGAGAAAATAGTGTGGGAGCCCACGCATTTTTTTTCAACGAATTTACACCTTCAATTAACCCCTAGATGTCTGAAATTTTGCACACATACACTCATGTGATTGTTAGTGAAAACCAATATAAAAACTACATGAAATTACATGGTTAACTGTATGTAAACCATGAGTCATTTCATGTCGGGTGGTTCTGTAATTTCACAAAAGCCGGCAATTGAATTAGCTGCTATTTTACTATGTAGAAGTGTATGAACTATAAATATATATATATATATGTCACAATGATATGTATATATATATATATATATATGTATTCTGTGTGTATATATCTAGTCAGCAATTCTTCAGCTCCTGATTGGCTCCACGGAGCGCTCAGAGGCTGAAGGATTATTATGGGATTTCTGATTTCCGATTTCCGATGTGAAAAAAATATCGGAATCGGAAATCGGAATTCCGATATAGCAAATATCGCGCCAATTTCCGATATTGCAATATCGGAAAGCTCATCCCTAGTGGTAGAGTATGCAGGAAGGGGCACCTGAGTTTCATCAGGGTTACATTCTGGGTCAGTAGACTGCTAGGGCAATGTAGTGCTGTGGTTGAATGTGCCAGCACAATCATCTAGCAGTGGCTGTGCATCAGTGCACTCCATGCCAGATTCATCTAGGACTGGGGAATTCAGGATTTGACTTGATAACCCAGGCATGGTATGTGAAAAGAGCTCCATGGAGTAATCTGAAGTGTGGGCTGCCGCATCCTTCACTTTGGGTGGGGGTGAAGGACACAAGGAAAGGGGTTGGTCCTGACCAGAAGCCTGCACTGACAACTCAGTGCTTGCAGCTTTTGAAACTTCAGAAGAGGAGGAGATAGAGCTGGAGGCTGTTTTGGCAATGTAAGCCAAAACCTGTTCCTGATGCTCCCGCTTTAAAAGCTGTTTCCCTACTCCAAGAAAAGGGAGCCTTCCAGGCCTTCTGGAGCCAGACGATGAGGCACTACCAGCAGATGCACCACCACCATCAGTAGCAGGTGGCCCCCCCATGACCATGTCCGCAACCTCTTCCACCATACTTCTTCATGTTTGTGTAAATGTACCCAAAATAACAGCAGATATATGGTACAGTATCAGAAGCGTACAGCTGTATACAGGGCCGGCGTCAGCACCCGGCACACCCGGGCAAGTGCCGGGGCCCTGAGCAGGCGGGGGGGCCCACTCGCCATCTGGCACCCCCGCGCCCGTTAGCGGAGGAGAGCGGTGTCAGCGCCGCCACTGGGCCCCCCCCCCCGCTTGCTCAGGGCCCCGACATCAGCAGGCACAATACTTACCTCTTCCGTGCCTCCGCTGCCGCAGCTCCGGGCTCCAGGGGGCGCCGGCGCTTCCTCTCACAGCAGCGCCGCTGAATGACGTCATCATTCAGCGGCCGGCTGTGGCAGAGAGCGCGGACGCTGAACAGGTAAGACGTCTCTGTGTGTGTCTCTGTGTGTATGTAGTGCAGTGCTTTGTGTGTGTGTGTGTGTGTGTATGTGTGTGTGTATGTATGTGAGAGAGTGCTTGTGCTGTAGTGCTGTCTGTGTGTGATGATAGGCAGGCATTGATGATAATGGGCAGGCATTGATGATAATGGGGAGGCATTGATGATAATGGGCAGGCATTGATGATAATGGGGAGGCATTGATGATGGGGAGAAGATGATGATAATGGGCAGGCATTGATGATAATGAGCAGGCATTGATGATAATGGGCAGGCATTGATGATAATGGGCAGGCATTGATGATAATGGGGAGGCATTGATGATAATGGGGAGGCATTGATGATGGGGAGAAGATGATGATAATGGGCAGGCATTGATGATAATGGGCAGGCATTGATGATAATGGGCAGGCATTGATGATAATGGGCAGGCATTGATGATGGGGAGAAGATGATGATGGGCAGGCATTGATGATGATGGGGAGGCGATAATGATGATGGGGAGGCGATGATGATGATGGGCAGGCATTGATGATAATGGGGAGGCCATGATGATGATGGGGAGGATATGATAATGGGCAGGCATTGATGATGGGGAGGCGATGATGATGATGGGGAGACATTGATGATAATGGGCAGGCATTGATGATGGGGAGAAAATGATGATGGGCAGGCATTGATGATAATGGGGAGGCAATGATGATGATAAGGAGGCAATGATGATGATGGGGAGGAAATCATGATGATAATGGGGAGTCTTTCCACAGCGCCCTTTCCTGAGCCGTAACAGTGCAGAACGCAGTACAGCGCAGAGGAGAGCTCCATATTTTGTATGGAGCATTATATGGGGACCAGTATCCTGTATGGAGCATTATATGGGGACCAGTATCCTGTATGGAGCATTATATTGGGTCCAGTATTCTGTATGGAGCATTATATGGAGACCAGTATCCTGTATGGAGCATTATATGGGGACCAGTATCCTGTATAGAGCATTATATTGGGTCCAGTATTCTGTATGGAGCATTATATGGGGGGTGACATCCTGCATGGGGTATTATATGGGTGATAAGGGGGAGACTGTGGTGCCCATAATATTGTATGGAGGACTGTACTGTCCAGTCTGTACTGTGCGCTGTGAGGATTTGGCGGTTTTTGAGCTATTGTACAATTTACAATAGATATCACTCATGTAATGGAAGAAGTGAAGTATTGGCATTGTACTGTACCCATATTTCTCTGGAGTATCTGTGCATCATGAATCGTGGTCTGTGTTAAAGGGGCCCACTGAGGCTCTTTCGCCCGGGGCCCATAAAAACCTGGAGCCGGCCCTGGCTGTATACGGTGAAGGTGAAAAATTTTAATCTCCGTATATATTTGCGGAATAACAGACACAGACTCTCACAAGCTCAGTATGGATTACACTAGAATATTAAAAACAAAAAAGTGCACAGTGTCAGAAGTGTACAGCAGTATACAGTGTTTGGGGAATTTTAAATCTCCGTATATATTTCAGCAATAAGACACACGGTCACAGGCCCATTCTGGCTAACACCAGAATATCAAAATCAGGAAAAGTTTACTGTATCAGTAGTGTACAGCTGTATACAGTATTGGGGGAATTTTAAATCTCTGTATATATTTCAGCAGTAAGACACACGGTCACAGGCCCAGTCTGGCTAACACCAGAATATCAAAATCAGGAAAAGTGTACTGTCTCAGTAGCGTACAGCTGTATACAGTGTGGGGGAATTTTAAATCTCCGTATACATTTCAGCAATAAGACACACAGTCACAGGCCCAGTCTGGCTAACACCAGAATATCAAAATCAGGAAAAGTGTACTGTCTCAGTAGCGTACAGCTGTATACAGTGTTGGGGGAATTTTAAATCTCCGTATATATTTCAGCAGTAAGACACACGGTGACAGGCCAAGTCTGGCTAACACCAGAATATCAAAATCAGGAAAAGTGTACTGTCTCAGTAGCGTACAGCTGTATACAGTGTTGGGGGAATTGTAAATCTCCGTATATATTTCTGGAGTCACAGACAGGGCCACAGGCCCAGTTTGGATAACCGCAGAATATGAAAGGCAGAAAAAGTGTACTCTATCTGTAGCATACAGCTGTATACAGTGTTGGGGGAATTTTAAATCTCCGTATATATTTCAGGAGTCACACACAGATAGTCAGCCTGTATTTGTCTGAGAGGAGCGTACAGCTCTATACGGTGTGGGGAAAAATGAACACTCGGTAACTGAAAGAAATTTCCCCCTTACACAGTTTCTGTACAGCTAATCGCTATCAGCACAAGGAAATTTTTTTTTTTAGGCCCTGCCTAACGTTCTCCCTGCTGGCAAGCAGCGGCAGCAACCTGTCCCTACACTGAGATCGGCAGAAGTAAAATGGCGGTCGGCACTGAGGGATTTTATATGCACTGTGACGCCACACAAAGCCAGCCAATCACTGCAATGACCTTCTCTAAGATGGTGCCTGCCGCTGCCCATGTCATCGCGTTGCCCACAGCCTGCGTCCTTGCTAATTGGCTGAGAAAAGGTCCTTAAAGTAGTAGGGGAAAACCAACTTTGGCAAAATGGTCGCCGAACACGTGACCAACCTCTCGCCACGGTCAGGTTTCGTTTCATGAAACCCGACTTTGGCGAAAATCAGCGATTTTTGAAAATGAACGATCTGTTTCGCTCAACTCTAGTAGCAAGTCCTATGTGAAGCCACATCTGGTGTGGGAATTTTTTCATATTGCCCAGTGACTAATCTTTTGAAGTGTGCATTACAAAAATAAGTAATGTCATCCCAGCATAATTTTTTAGAGTCAAACTAAAGAGTGAGAGAGCTTATGAGTCAAAGTGCATTCAATCCCCTCCTACCAGCCTGACTGACTGCTTCAGCTTGTGCTAAATAGTGTAAGATTTCAGCAGCAGCAGGAAGAAGGGACACTGAGGAGCTGTCAGTCACTCTAGGTGGGTGGAAATTCAGCAGTAGGAAGGAGGGACCTTGTAGGAGGGACACTGAAAAACTTGCCAATTTGCCCAGGTGAATGTAGAGTGGGTTCAAACTTTCATAAAGTGATTCTGACATTAACTTTCAGACTGGCTTCATCTGGTCTAATAGATCTATGCACTTATTAAATGTTCACTTGTATTGTGAAATCTGGAGATAGATTCATTTTGCGACTTCAAGTGCATTGACACTAATACTAAATACTAATACACCTTGAATATTGACCCCAGTATCATTTGAATGCTGACATCTAGGAACATCAATGTGATACCAAATTCTAAGCTTTAGTCATTCTATACTAGCCACAACAAGCATTTAATTTCAAGATGTATGCTATGCTGTTTTTCTTCTGTAGTAAAATGGCTTAAAGGATAATAAAGACATCTAAGTAGTACAGCTATAGAGAGCATAGCTCATAGTACAATAATAAGCAAGCATTTCCCAGAAATCTGATTTGCAAATATACCCTTACAGTCAATTTTTGAGAACACAAATTTTAGCCAGATTCACACAGCCTTAACTAAAACTTGAGTCAGTCACATATGTGAATTGTGGGCTTAGCTGGCTGTGTGAGAAGCTCTGTGTGTTTATCAAGCGGACTAGCGCAATAGCTGCCTTCTATTCACATGCTTAAATCAGTGAGGCAGAGGTTTGGCAAGTGCTTCCTCACACCCAGAGCACTTGCATACTGATAAAAGCATAAAACGGAATAGACTAGTGTATGTGGCAACTTTATTTTTTTACACCAGTTCATGTCAGAAATTGCAGATGTGCATCGACACAAGGGTAATTATTGGTGTGCTGTCTACTGAGCACATGGACAGTACACTGTCCAAAAATTCTGCCTTCTGAACCCTTCATTGCAGAGCACATTTTTACATTTTCTTCAATGCACTGTGTGGACTCCTGTGATTTCCTTTATATGACAAACTTTATACAAGAGCTGTATGTTCTCACCCGCTTTATGCATTTAATAGCCCTCTGTGTCTGAACTGTTACATACTTTTGCTGTTAAATGGTTCATGCAGAATTACATGAACACCCGATTCTTACACTATGGCTGGTCCGAACAATGAAAGCAATTGTTACCATCCACCTTTCGTGTCTCCCCTTTTTCCTCATAGATTGTAAGCTTGTGAGCAGGGCCCTCATTCCTCTTGGTATCTTCTTTGATCTGTGTTTATTGTTATGCTGTAATGTCTATTGTCTGTACAAGTCCCCTCTATAATGTAAAGTGCTGCGGAATATATTGGCGCTATAGAAGTAAAATTATTATTATTATTACGATTTATTTCTTGTTTCTCACACATTGTAACATTAAAATGAGCCAGTTTTCTTACTTTACTGTATTTCTCCATAAGGACACATAAAAGGACATGCATGATCTACATACAAACTACACAACTATAAACCGCTGTTCATTATATGGGATTTAAAAGCTGCAGCAAAGTGCACAGCCGCACTAATGGATTGCATATGTCTCTTAGATGCATTACGTTGTTACAGTAGTGTTTTACTGCTGCAAAAGACTTATTCAGGCCTGTATGTATTCTGCTAGAAACCTGTCATGTTCAGGACGAAATATTGCACTCTTAAAGCCAATTATTTAGTAGGAAGCAATGGTAGAAAGACACAGTTGTTGGATATCAGTTCATTTTTTATTATTATAACTTTCATTTTAATACAGAAAAAAAATGTGAGAAAAATAAAACAGCAGTTCACTCCAAAACAGTTGTCTGTACTATAAATGCAGATTCTGGATTTTACCAACTTAAGGACTGAACCACTCTGTAGATTAATTAACGGGCTTCATTTTTCAAATCTGACCAGTGTCACTTTATGTGGTAATAACTCTGGAACGCTTCTACATATCCCAGTGATTCTGAAATGGTCTTCTGACATGTTGTACTTTAAGACAGTGGTAAAATTTCTTTCATCTGACTTGTGTTGATTTGTGAAAATATCGGAAATTTGACGACAATTTTGCAATTTAAAACTTTTAATTCTTATGCCCTTAAACCAGAGAGTTATGTCACGAAATAGTTAATAAATAACATTTACCACATGTTTACTTTACATCAGTACAATTTTTTAAAAATATATTCTTTTTTGTTAGGAAGTTAGAAGGGTTAAAATTTGATAAGCAATTTTGAATTTTTTCCAGCAAAATTTACAAAAACATTTTTTTAAGGACCGCATCACATGACAGAAAATACCCAAAAGTGACAGTATTCTAAAAACGGCATCCATCACAGTCCTCAAAACCACATTCAATAAGTTTATTAACATTCAGGTGCTTCACAGGAATTAATGGAATGTGATTTGAAAAAATTAACATTTTACTTTTTTCACAAAAATTTTACTTTAGCCCCAAACTTTTAACTTTCACAAGAGTAACAGGAGAAAATGCACCACATGATTATTTGTGAAATTTCTCCTGAGTATGCTGATACCCAATATGCGGAGGAAAACTGTAATTGTGTGCACTGCACGGTTCAGAAGGGAAGGGCATTGACTTTTTGAACACAAAATTTGCTGGAATCATTAATGGACGCCATGAGAGCCCCTGATGTTCCTAAACAGTGTAAACCCCCACAAGTGACCCCATTTTGGAAACTAGACCCCTCAAGGAATGTATCTAGATATATGATGAGCACTTTAAACCCCAGGTGCTTCACAGAAGTTTATAATGTAGAGCTGTGAAAATAAAAAAAATAAAAAAACAAATTTAGCCCACAAAAATGTTATTTTAGCCCCATATTTTTTATTTTAACAAGGGTAACAGGAGAATATGCACCATACAATTTGTTTTGAAATTTCTCCTGAGTATGCCGATACCCCGTATGTGGTCGAAAACTACTTTTGTGGCACAGTGCAAAGCTCAAAGGGAAGACGCACCATATTAGAGTTCAGATTTTGCTGGAATGGTTTGCAGATGCCATGTCACTGTAGTGCTAAGATATTAATGACCATCAGGAATCCATATTGGTAGCCTATCTTTAAGGAACCTTTAAGATATTAGACAGTAACAGTTCTGCTCATATTAGCCTTGTATTTTCTGTAATTCTCCCAAAACCTGGATCACATAGTTCCTTTATCAATGTTTAATGAGAAAGCATATGCTTACAGTATCTTTAGTGGGAAAGTGTATATTTATAATATCATCTAAATGCTGCATAATTTCGTTATTAATGTTTAGTGAGAAATGTCGTGTTTATAGTATGGTAGAAAATTCGGTACCAGGAGAGTTTTTGTCATGTCTTCTCAAGTGATGTATTTGTCTGAGGTTGATTGATGTCTGGGGAGTCGGCCACTCAGCCAGAGGGATGCTATGTCGGACGAATAGAACTTGTCAGGGCTGATGTAAAACTTGCTTACGCAAGCATTTGTTTCTAATACATAAGCTGGGGAAGACTTTAGCTAAGACAGAAGCCTTGTTAACCTGTGGACTAAAGAGGGGACACCTGTGACTCCAACAGTGTGGAGCCCAGGGATTTCTCTGACTTTGCTGTTCCGCTTCTCATAGCTGATGTTCCCGGACAGCTGATGTGCTGTTCCTGGTGAATTCTATGTAGTGTGAAATGTAAGTACTTTACCTTTGTGATTTATATTATGCAAAAGTGTTCACAATATCACACTGTTTCTGATTTTCTGTAATAATTTAACTATTATAATAAAATTAATCGCCTTCTTTAAAGCCTTATCTGACCTCTTTAAATACTTGGCAAAACAGTCACATTGATAGAGCCCCAGAGGTGCCAGAACAGCATATCAGGAGAACCTAAACACATATTAATTATATACACTGACATGCTGACTGGTTCCCTTTAACAGATGACAGACCTGAGTGGGGACTTGCATTTTACATAACATTTTAGATCACATTTACTCGGCACTCTACTCTGAGCACTTACATCTGAGTTTCCATCCAAATCTCCAAGTGGTGTTATTCAGATGAAACCTCCAAGGGATCCATTCACTATAATGAAGCAGCAGAGTTATTCTAAATTCTGTATGGCCTCTATTCAGTGATGTCCTCCTTTTCAGAGGTGGATAAAACTGTTGCCGAAGGCACTTTTATGCACGCCTAAAAAGACATCCACCGCTGTCGACAGTGCCTTCATCGTTCTCATTATAGGGAATCTTCCACAGGGGGTTCCGTCTGAATCACGTATTAAAGAAATTTACATGGAAATCCCAGTGTAAGCGCTCAGGGTAGAGCGTAGGATAAATGTGAGCTAAGCCTTAGTGCGATCTTTGGGAGGCAATATGAACAAATCAGTAGCATAGTTCGACATGTTTTTTGTTTTTTTTACGGTGTTCACTGAAGGGGTTAACTAGTGTGACAGTTTTATAGATCGGGTTGTCCCAGATGTGGCAATACCAAACATCTGTACTTTTTCTTTTTTTTTTTTTTTTTTACAGAAAAATGTGTATTTATTGGTGTCATATTTTTATTATTATTATTATTATTTTGTAATTTTTTTAAAACAGTTTTTCAATTTTTTTTAACTTTTTTAATCTTTTTTACTTAGTCCGTCTATGCGACTTTCACTTTTTTCATTTTGATCGCAGGTAAAAATGAATTCCATTCTTTTTTTGGAGACACTAAACTTTATCAGCATGCACAAGAGAAAACAAAAATGCAGCAAATACGCAGCAAAACCTGCTTTTTGTAAGCAGCTTATTTACTGCCAAGAGAGCACGTTCTGCCTGCGGAAAAAAAAAACACAGCAAAAACACAATGTGTGAACATAGCCTAATGGTCTGTCAGTGCTTGTTTTGAAGTCTACACTTTTTGAATAACGAGATAACAGTCCCAGGAAAGTAATTAGGAGAGCTGAAATAGAAATTGGGGATGGTGGAGACCTGGAGGTGGGGGGCTGGTGACTTTGCAGGACTGATGACAGGATAGGAAATGGGAAGAATATGAGTAGTTACCTGCTCTGAAGAAATTAATGTGCTTCAGACAGGTGGCTAGTATTCTAGGAGTCAACTCATCGGCTTGGAATGTACCTACTGCCCATATTTAGACAGGCTCTGGAGGTTGATATCCTTGAAAACAAGCTTATACTATGTAAGATAAAAGCTCTCTCTGCCTTGGAATAGCAGCACATAGAAAAAGCATGTCAATTGCAATCATATTTATTTCCATGCTGTCAATATAACTATACCAATTTTATAACATGAGAATAACCTTTTAAACTTAATGTATATGTACAGTATTTAAAAATTATGATTTTCTGTTACGGACAATAGGCAAGATAGATTTTTTTCTAATATTATTATTTATTCATCAGAGAAGAGAAAAAGCAGAGTGATGGATGCCATAAACAGTCATGATTGGAGTTTGCAGAGCTTCTACTCAGCAATCCATTAATCATGGTGTCTAAATTTTATGTCTATATGAACAATTGCTTTTCTTTTTTTCCATGTTTCAATCTAATATTGCTGCATTCATTCAGTGGAATTTAAAAGTTTGGGCACGCCTAGTCATTGTGAACAGTTAAGGAAGCTGAAGATAAAATGATCTCTAAACCGGCTAAAGTTAGAGATGACACATTCCCTTTGCATTTTAGGCAAAAATATATATATTGTCATTTTTAACATTTTAAAATTACCAAAAGTAATATGGGCCTATGCAAAAGTTTGGGCTCCCATAGAGATTTGTATGCTCAGATAACTTTTACCAAGGTGTCAGACCTTAATTAGCATGTTATGGCTTGTTCACTATAATTGTTAGGAAAGGCCAGATGATGCCAATTTCCCAGCCTAATAAAAATCCTGCCTTCTCTAATCTTGTGCCAAAAAACAGCTGACATGGGTTCTTCTAAGCAGCTACCTAGCACTCTGAAAATGAAAATGGCGAAGGCCCACAAAGCAGGATAATGCTATAAGGAGACAGGAAAGGGTTTTCAGGTTGCACTTTCTTCAGTTCTAAATGTGATTAAGAGATGGCAGATAACATGAACAGCGGAGGTCAAGATAAGGTCTGGAATACCAAGTAAATTTTATGTAAATATGTCATACTACGGTTGAATGATATTGCCTCATATCTGTTTTTTTTAATATATGTTATGTATTCATTATTGTAATGTGTGTACCGCCATATGTTGCATTTGTAAGTTATGCATTGTAATAAGTAATGTATGTGGTGTACTCTGTACCTGCTATGTCTGTGCTTATGTTAGAGACAGGAATAGCAATGAGTTAAAAATGTGGGCTGGGTCAGCAGCAGGGAAAGGCAGCAGGAAGCTGCTGCTCCCAGTCAATAGTCTGTGTACACAGACCCAGGGCAGATGTATATGGACAGACGGGCATTGCCAGACTCCCGGAGGGGAGAGATCTGTTGCCCCGGACTCAAGCACTTAAGGACTAGAGGACTACAACACAGGTCCCAGGACTGCGGAAGGGCCCACGCTGTAGGGACTATAAGCGTCCAGATCCCAGCGAGTGGACTACTGCCAAACTTTGGCTACTGCGGCTGTTGTGGGTACGGCCGTGGACAGTGTCAGGGAGAGAGCAGGAAACCAGTGTTGTACTGGTCTTTTTCATCACCGTTTATTAAAAGTTATTCCCTGTTGGACCAGAGCTGCATTCTTGAACTCTAATTGCCTGGACTACAGTGACCAGAGGAAGAGAAGGTAACCTGTGGGGAAAAGCTGTGTCAGTCCTGTGTTTCGTATGCAAGGTCCCGGGGTGTCTGCAGACTGTGTTTTGTGGGTGAGCTCAGTCAAGACTACCACCCCGGTCGCTCTTGTTACATCCTCACCATAAAATGCAGCGTCAGAGTATGCAAAAGAACATTTAAGCAAGCCTGATGCATTTTGGAAACAAGTCCTGTGGATCAATGAGGTTAAAATAGAATTCTTTGGCCACAATGATCAATGGTATGTGTGGAGAAAAAAGTTCACAGAATTTTAGGAAAATGAAATCTCGCCAACCATTTAGCATGGGGGTATCGGTCATGCTTTGGGGTTGTGTTGCAGCCAATGTCATGGGGAACATTTCCATGGTAGAGGTAAGAATGGATTCAATGAAATTTCAACAAATTCTTGATGAATTTGTTAACTCCATCTGTTAACACCATTTGTTAACACCATCTGTAAAAAATAGCTGCTGAAGTTGAAAAGAGGATGGCTTCTACAAATGGATAATTAATAATTATCCTAAACACACGTCAAAATCAACAGTAGACTTCCTCAAAAGGTGTAAACTGGAGGTTTTACAATGGCCCTCACAATCTCCTGATCTGAACATAATTGAACATCTGTGGCTAAACCACAAAATAGAAATGTATGCAAGATGACCCATTAATCTCACAGAACTGAAGTATTTTCCAAGGAAGAATGGATGAAAAGCCCTCAAACAAGAATTTAAAAACTTTTGGCTGGCTAGAATTAGTGTTTACAAGCTATGATACTTGCAAAAGGGGGTGCTACTATGTGCTAACCATGCAGGGTGCCCAAAGTTTTGCATTGGTCCATTTTCATTTTTGTAATACTTAAAATGTAAAAGATGACAATATACAGGTGCTTCTCACAAAATTAGAATATCATCAAAAAGTTAATTTATTTCAGTTCTTCAATACAAAAAGTGAAACTCATATATATATGGAATCATTACAAACAGAATGATCCATTTCAAATATTTATTTCTGTTAATGTTGATGATTATGGCTTACAGCCAATGAAAACCCAAAAGTCATTATCTCAGTAAATTAGAATACTTTATAACACCAGCTTGAAAAATGATTTTAAAATCCGAAATGTTGGCCTACTGAAATGTATGTTCAGTAATTGCACTCAATACTTGGTCAGGGCCCCTTTTGCATCAATTACTGCATCAGTGCAGCGTGGCATATAGGCGATCAGCCTGTGGCACTGCTGAGGTGCTATGGAAGTCCAGGTTGCTTTGATAGCAGCCTTCAGCTCGTCTGCATTGTTGGGTCTGGAGTCTCTCATCTTCCTCTTGACAATACCACATAGATTCTTTATGGGGTTAAGGTCAGTCGAGTTTGCTGGCCAATCATGCACAGTGATACTGTTGTTTTTAAACCAGGCATTGGTACTTTTGGCAGTGTGGACAGATGCCAAGTCCTGCTGGAGAATGAAATTTCAATCTCCAAAAAGCTTGTCGGCAGGGGGAAGCATGAAGTGCTCTAAAATTTCCTGGTAGATGGCTGTGCTGACTTTGATCTTGATAAAACATGGGGGACCTACACCAGCAGATGACATGGCTCCCCAAACCATCACTGATTTTGGAAACTTCACACTAGACCTCAAACAGCTTGGATTGTATGCCTCTCCACTCTTCCTCCAGACTTTGAGACTTTGATTTCCAAATGAAATGCAAAATTTACTTTAATCTTAAAACAACACCTTGGACCACTGAGCAACAGTCTAGTTCTTTTTCTCCTTGGCCCAGGTAAGACACTTCTGGTGTTGTCTATGGGTCATGAGTGGCTTGACACAAAGAATGCGACACGTGTAGCCCATGTCCTGGATACATCTGTGTCTGGTGGCTCTTGAAGCAATGACTCCAGCAGCAGACCACTCCTTGTGAATCTCCCCCAAATTTTTGAATGGCCTTTTCTTAACAATCCTTTCAAGGCTGTGGTTATCCCGGTTGCTTGTGCACCTTTTTCTACCACACTTTTTCCTTCCACTCAACTTTCCATTAATATGCTTAGATACAACACTCTGAACAGCCAGCTTCTTTAGCAATGATCTTTTGTGGCTTAACCTCCTTGTGGAGTGTGTCAATGACTGCCTTATGGACATCTGTCAAGTCAGCAGTCTTCCCCATGATTGTGGAGCCTACTGAAATGGATTAAGTCACCTGTTTAAATGCTTAGGAAGCCTTTACAGGTGCTTTTTGTTAATTATTCTAATTTACTGAGATAATGACTTTCTGGTTTTCAATGGCTGTAAGCCATAATTATCAACATTAACAGAAATAAACACTTGAAATAGATCATTCTGTTTGTACTTACTCTATATAATATATGAGTTTCACTTTTTGTATTGATGAACTGAAATAAATTAACTTTTTGGTAATATTCTAATTTTGTGAGAAGCACCTGTATATATTGCCTAAATACAATGGAAATGTGCCATCTTAAAACTTTAGCCCTTTTAGAGATCATTTCATGTTCAACTTGCTTAACTGTTCACAATACCAGTAATTTTGACCAGGAGTGCACAAACGTTTTTGTGCCACTGTACGTATGACCTCATGTCTTTCCATATATTCTCAATTTCAGTTCATTAGATGGTGCCAAGCTGCCTATATAATTTTCAATTCTGAATTTTTTCTAGCTGCTTACTGAGGAACACCAGAGCATTTGGTTTCATGACCATGTCAGTGAAGGAGGAAGTAGCGCACTCTATCAACATTGAATTCCTGTTTATCAGCTTTATTTAGTGTTGGCCGCCCCTTGTGATGTGGAAATATTATGCCCCAGGTCCGTGTGGGTACATGGACCACAAGTGTTGGTACAGGTGGCAGGATGGCACATGGAAAGCAAGGACGTGGCACAATTAGGGGTCTTGGGAGCAACAGGTTGGATGCAATGGAAGTCTGTAGGGAAAGAAACAAGAAGCACAGTATGCAAAGAAAGTGGATTACACAAAACTAAAGTCTTGAGTATCAACCCTAAGACACAGGTATGTGTCCTACTGGGTCTTAAATAGGATAATAGAGATGACATCACTGAGCCATGCCGGGCAACCTGCAAAACCCGACATAGAGCACAACAGAGTGCAGCGGATTGCGATGAAGGAAGCAAACTCTGGCATGTGTAACACTTAAAGTAAAATGGAGCATGTAGTCTTTGCCTGAAACAAGCAGAGTTTAGAGGCCTATGTATGTAAAAAATCATTGACTTTTAGCACAACGATAGTTATCACTATACTAAAAAATGTGAAAGTAAAAAATACATTCTTAAGTTAAAGAAGCACTGACATCAAAATTGTTCTCATAATATATTGCAGTCATCACATTATATGGCACTATGTACTTATAATTGCTCATTTTGCCTTTCTACCCACTTAATTCTTCTCTTTTCCATTAGGTCTATGACATCATGTGATTAAAAAATGACTAGCTGAGTCCTTCTAAGCTCTATGTAGAAACATGAAGTCAATTTTCCATATATGACTCATCAGTCACTTCAAAAAGTCAATGCCAGGGGGAGGAACGGTGCAGCTGGTTCAGGAGATGAATAGGGGAATGATTTCTGCAGGGACAAGAAACTTCCTGTTTCTAAATAGAGCAGAGAAAAGAGAAGTATTAGCTGGGTAGAAAGGCAAAATGAGCAATTGTAAGTACACAGTGCTATGTAATATGATGATTGCAATATATTAGGATAAAAACCTTGATGGGAGGAGGAGTGCTTCTTTAATATGCATAACTTTTTGTGATATTTTGCTTAACAAAAAACATGGTTTGTATTATGGAGTTAATTTATGAAAACTGCCACAAAGAAGGAGATCTTGATTATAGTAGTAACTAGAACTTCTTTAGTTTTCTCTCTTGCACTAGAAACGTATATTAGCTTTATTCTGATTGGGGACTATGGACAACTCCTCCACTTTTTTTTAAGCTTTCATGAACGAGACCCACTGTGTTTTGCTGCTTTCTGCACATACTAAGCTTTGATTCTGCTTCTAGGTCAAGGGCTCTCCCTTTGGCAGCACGCCAGCTCAATCCACGACTCCCATAATCCTCTGGAATAAATCGAGTTTCCACTTAAATGTTTTGCCAGCTTCATTTCAAGTTGGAATGCGCTCCCTACTATATGATCTTCTCTTTTGCATTTTGCAGGAAGCAAAAATACAAACTTTATGAATTGATATAATACTGCCAACAACGCAGAATGTCAGAATTACAACAGTTAAGTTTCCCATGTTACAAAATGAAGCAAGTAATAAAAGATCTCTTTGACCTGCTGCATGCGACCTTGTTCTAATTAGTGATTACATTTTACAAGATAAAAATCCAAGCATACACTACTGTGAAGTGATGGCCCAGCTATAATTAAACATGAGTGAGCATAAATCTCATACAGGCCTGATTATGTGACCTCAGCTCATCGTAGTCACATCACTTGATCTCACACGACTGACATTGTAGAGAAAGCAATCATTAAAGCTTTTATTCTGTAATTGAGTAGCTTAAAGACTTCTTTTTTTCCCCAATGTTGGACTGGATGAGGAGCAGTAATATAGTAAAACATAGTGTTATGTTTTGGTAGCTGAGGAGAATAAGCAAAAACGGTAATACACAAGAGAGGCTGAGAACCTATTGGATTGCAGTAACCTGAACTAACCACACAACTAGAGGTAGCCGTGGAGCGTTCCTACGTTGATCCTAGACGACTCGTCACAGCCTGAGAGATAACTACACCTAAAGGCAGAAAGATGAAAGCTATCTGCCCCGGAGCAGATCCCCAAAGAAAATAGGAAGCCCAGACAAGAAGAAGCACGGACACAGACAGAAAATAGAATGAGCAAACGCTGGTGCCCAATCTGTCTAGACAGAAAAGTAAAGGAAAGGATACTCACTGCAATCCAAAAAAAAAACCCCAAAAAATACCAACTCTTCTGATTTCAAAAACACCTGAGATTACACGATCTCTACCACCTAATCAGATCTCTGGTGTAACAAAACTAAGCCGCAGCCACTGAAAAAACAGGAAAAAGCAAATGAACAAACAACAGTGGCTCCAGATAAACTGAGAGGACCACAAGCCCCCGGAGGGGACCTGGCTGACCTCCACAGAAGTGCAGAGAACAATGCAAAAAAACAAGCACAAAAATAAAAGCAGAAAATATCTTATCTGATAGCAGAAGATGCAGGCAAGACTCAGCAAACTTCCAAATGAACCAGGAACCACAATTGAGACAAGAACAATTGATCACCGGCAACCATCATGGGAGGGAACCTCCCTTATATCAGACCAGTCCGTGATCCCAGATTGCCATTCCTCGCTGAAAGGTTCAGTACTGTCTGTAACCACCAGAGGGAGCCTCTGCTCAGAAACCATCTCTAGCACATTCATAACAACCTAGTATTTTAGAATATAATCTTAAAGGGTTTCTAAAAGATTAAAGAGAATCGTAGAACAACATGAAAAAGGTTTGACTACTATAGCCAAAGAATGACCTTGATGGTCACGGACCTTCCTACCTGTCATCACTACTGAGGCCAGAGGTTGGCTGCAGAGTTCACATGGAACAACAAGGATGTATACAAAGATCAGTGAGTGACCACCAGAGCATCAACACTATAATGATAGGGGATTTTAAGAGGTGTTCACTAGAGATGGACAAATTCATTCTAATGGAATTGAATTCTACTCAAAATTGACAAAAATTTATATTCTCTGGAATTCAGATTTTGTTGTAATTTGCACAGCGTAAATTGAACAAAATGTAACTGGTAATGTCGTAATGTACATTGTAACGTCATGATGTACATCGTATCAGCACAGATGCAGGGATGGCTGGAACCTGGACACAAATGGAATTTCTGTCCTAGAGTGAAGATAAAGGAAATGCAGTGCACAATGGTGGAAAGAAGAGGCATGAGAAATAGATGGCTGCTAGTGAGCCGCATGGGTTGCCAGGCAGATGTGCCATGAGGCAAGCATTAGGTTTCTTTTTTTTGTTGTTTTCCACATCCTACATTTTTTATGCTCTGGGGTCTGGAGAGCCTTCAGAGCATAGTAAAGAGCATTCAATTAACAGCAAATAATTTAACGTCAAATCGAATTTCCACAATAAAGGGAATTTAAATTTTGTCAGATCTGCTCATCTCTAATGTATACTATCTGTTATTTCATTTTCTATGTTTGCTGCTATTTTTCTTTTTTGTAGTATTAGACAATCCTTTAATGTTATTAGAACGCAAGATAAAAATTACACATATACTACAATTAATATGCTTTAATCAATGCTACTTGGAAAAAATCTTGTAATTTGCAATATAATATTAGAAAAAGTTTTCTATAATTTTTGTGACGCAGAACTAAAATTGTTCTCAACAAATCTTATTTTTGTTTTCCAGCCAATACAGCCATTCATATGCTGAAGTCTGCAAGCCCTACATGTCTACTGCATTGCTGCAGCTTTCACTCTGAGGCCCAGCAGTATGCATTTTCAACCAAAAAAGTATTGATATGGTCAAATGATAAATTTAATGCAGTCAAAGAGACATTTAACTGAAATCTGAAATCTTTCAAGATGCTGTAACTACTAGTCAGGATGTATATAGTTTGAAAATGGTAGGGTGGCACATATAGTGGATGTTTTGGCGTGATCCTAAATCCCTAGTGCATTGGCAGCATGCCAATGCAATTGGGCTATTACTTAAAAATCCACTAACACCCCCACTGGACATTCAGCTTGATTTGTGTTTGACTTCAGTGGTAGATTAACTATAAGTTACACATTGGATCTGTTAAAAAAAGAAATAGGTTTTGTTGGGAGACAAGCACCTACACAACCATACTATTTTGGAAGATTCATAATTTTTTTTTTCTGAATGACACAAGTACTGCCATGGACACACTACATAAAGTTATGCTTAAAGCGAGTCCGTCAACCACAAAATGCATTTTAATTGGTCTATACAGTGTTGTAAGGTACTTGGTCCCTATAACAATCATAGTAGCACTTTCCCTGTTAATGGTACAGTTTCTGAGGTGGCTTCGGTGCGCTCTTGGCAAGACAAAGAGTTTCATTCACCATTACTCTTCCCTATTTGCATATTGAGGCCCTTCCCTCAATTGACAGCTTCCCTGAGCTAGCACTGTTTGAATGCTGCCATCATTCTCCTACCTATCTCCTTTCTTCTTATGCTGCTCGCTGCACTGAAACTGCAGAAAACGGAGACAAGAGAAAGTTGGCATGGATCAGAAAATACGTGTCAACACACACACTGGCAGCATTCGCACAGTGCTGGTTCTAAAAAGTGAGCCGTGTCAATCAAAAGGAAGGGTAGGACCCCTAATATGCAAATGGGGATGAGTAATGGTGCACCAAATTCTTGGCTGCTTCTAAGGTGCCCTAAAGCCTCATCATTTGCATATTAATCAAAAGTTATTTTCTCAGACACTGTACCAGTAACAGGTAGAGTGCTCGTATGGTTGTTATAAGGACTAAGTCCCCTACAACACTGTATAGTCCACTTAAAGAAGCACTCCCATAAAAGTTTATAGTATTCTTAATCCCTTCACGACCTTGGGATTTTCTGTTTATGAGTTTTTGTTTTTTGCCTCCCTTTTTCCCAAAACCATAACTTTTTAATTTTTCAATCAATATAGCTGTGTGAGGGCTTGTTTCCTGTGGACGAGTTGTGCGGTAACATTGCAAAAAACAGTGCAATTCCACAATTGTGTTTTATTTACCATGTTCACTAAATGCTAAAACTGACCTGCTATTATGATTCTCCAGGTCATTACGAGTTCACAGACACCAAAGGTTCTTTTCTATTTAAGTGGTCAAAAAAAATCCAAAGTTTGTAAGAAAAAAAAATTGCGCCATTTTCGGAGACCCATAGCGTCTCCAATTTTCAGAATCTGGGACTGGGTGAGGGCCTGTTTCTTGTGCACCAAGCTGACATTTTTATCGATACCATTTTGGGGTAGATACGATGTTTTGATTTCCAGCTATAGCATTTTATTGCAATGTTGCGGTGACCAAAAAAAACTTAATTCTGGCGGTTTGATTTTTTTTCTCGTTACACCGTTTACTGCTTGAATTATTTTATATTTTCATATAGCGTGGGCATTTTTTAAAGCAATGATAGCAAATAGGTTTATTTGCCCTTTGGGCAAAAGGGGGGTGATTTAAAAAATATGAAAAAATATAAACGTTCAAAACTTTTTTTTCTACTTTTTACTTGCTTCAATAGTCCAATTAGGAGACTTGAAGCTGCGATCATCCGATCGCTTGGGCTACACAGAGCAGGGATGTAGCCCTGCTCTGTGTAGCAAAAGTCATAATCTCCTATGAGATGGTGGCCAACAATCATAGGAGATCTGCAATGACAAGCATCTATCTGCAATGACAAGCATCGGGGTCTTCTGCAGACATCGGCTGTCATGGCAACCCATCGGCACCCTGCAATCATGTGACAGGGGCGCCAATGGGTGAAGTTTGTGACATGCTTCACGCACTCATGTTAAATGCGCTGCCAGTGATTGACAGCGGCATCTAACATATTAACAGCCGCAGGTGGATCGAGATCCCACCCGCGGCTGTTAGGGGGACATGACACCTGATCAAATCAGCTATCATGTTGCGGGAAAAATATGGGCTCATGAATGGGTTAAAATATTGCAATCACCATGTTATATAGCACTGTGTACTTACAATAACTCATTTTGCCTTTCTACCCATTTAATTCTTTGCTTTTCTCTGCTCTATTTAGAAACAGGAAGTCTCTTGTCCCTGCATAAATCATTCCCTTATTCAACTCTTTACATAGATACATTGAAAAAAAAAAGTTATGACCCTCAAAATATAGTGACTCAAAACAAATGTTTCTTTCAAAAGTGTGTTTCTTCTGCATAAATATTAAAACATAAAAAGTATACACTTGTAATCAACATAATTGTACAGCTCCGCAGACTACATTCAGATATCATTTATGCAAAAAAGTTAAAAAAAATACTATGCTAGGGATTATTGCAGTGATTTGAGCATAGCAATTTCCCTGTTTAGCGTCCACTGTGATGATGTCTGTCCAATGTATCACGTCAACTGAAAGTACATTACAATATGTACGCACTTGGCTCCATAATTGTATGGTAAGCTGTTGGACACCCCATTAAATTGAATAGGGGAGCTGATATGAGTGAATGGTTATCTAAAATTGACATTGCGAGTGAAAAGCTTTAATCAACAGGAAATTAGATAAAACACTTTTCAAACCTCTAGCATATATATGTTAGCTGTGCATCATATTGCTATATTATTCTATCACAGTCACAAATTTGTTAGCAAACCTTAACAAAAATAGCATTACTGCAAAGATAATTACTTTTGCAAAACTAACAGAACTTGCCTCAAGATTTATCTTTTAACGTTTTGGTTTTAACATTATTTAATCATCGGTAAATGTTTTATTTTTTCCATTGAAATTCAGGAACAATTGACCATGAACTTTTACACCACAATAACCTAATGTCATGTATAGTGTACAGTTCCTATAGCGTCTTGTGCTTGGGTGCGAGGAAAACACATGAGACACAGGTTGATATGAAATGACTTGTATTACTTCACACAAGCATGCAGAAAAGGTCACACAGTTTGCAGGAACAGAGACAGGAGACACAGCAGGCCAGAGTAACTTCAAGCTCTACAATAACTCTCCAAGCAGGTTCAGGATCTCTTCTCTGTACCGTAATTCCTCTGCAAACATTGATTCACCAGACAGCAGGTTTCCAAAGTCCAAAAGTGTTCCAAAGTTCCTCAGTAGGAAATAGCTGGAGTCCAAAATCCTAGGTTTCCAGGAGTCAGGTCACAGGCTGACTGAGGCTTGATTCAGTAGCACTGATTGTTCAGCTGAGGCTGCTTAAGAAGCAAGAGGGAGAGAATCAGGGCGGGAACATGAAAACTGGAAACTCCATATTAACTGAGGGCAAGAGCTGCAGAAAGACAGAAAGCAAAATGGCCGACGGAAAACTGAGTTTCAAGGAACATGTCAAAAGAGACAAAGAACCTTACACCTAAATCGGTTCATGATACTGTGATATATCCTATTGATCGTACATTAGAACTTATAGGATCAAAGATAGAAAATTTGAGAAATGAGCAAGTAAAACAGTAAAACAGAAAAATACTAAAATAAATGGCAAAAAAGCCAATAATCTTTTTTTATATAATATAATAACAGCATACTAACATTTACCTTGAGAAAAATGGCTAAATAATGTGTGGAACCAAAAACTGCTGGGGTCCTAGAAAGAGCTCATCTTCTCGCTCCCTTTTTGAAAAAAATATCTACCCAGAACCCATACAAGTCAACCAAAGAACAGGCAAACTCTCTGACTACCAAAGCCTTAGGGTGTTAACATGATTACATGAGTCCATGTTAACCTCTCCCTGGGGTCATCTACAGTTATACAGTTAGGTGGCTCAGAGATCCTTTTATCTCTGTCTGCCTTCTCCATGCTTACCAATATAAGAAGTGCAAATATTATCAGCACCCAATTCAACTTGCACTAACTGAGACTGTTGGAACTCAACTAGAGGGACTTTGACTTTTAAACTGCCCAGATTGTTGCTCTAGATTCAAGTGAGCCTGAGGTTTAGCCTACTTTACGAAGCACATATGTTTTGATGTTCATGAGATACATCCTTGACAAGGAAGAGTTAAATATTTTGCAATAGTTCTTACATTAGAATACCTAGAGCTTGAAGGCGTGAAAGGCGAGAACACAAAGGTGCTACATAGGGTTATTACATCTAACACCCTACAAAACTGGCAAACAGAAAGCAGATATACTGGGTACTCTCCTTGTAAAGTTGTGCTTGAATAGGCACAACTGTACCTAATCGCTAATGATTAATTGTGGATAGATGCCACCAGTACTGGACCATTGTCACCAATACTTGAATCCCTAAGAAGCTGGGGTGCCAAAATTGCCAGGGAAAACTAATGGACTAAAATGTGATATCCAAAAAACTTTAACAGTAAAATATGAGTATATAAAATGTGCAAAGATGTCCACTAGTTTTGGGTTAAATAAATTTATGAAAGTGAAATTGAATTCTGCGTGAATTTTTGAAAAATCAGTATTTTCCAGATTGCTTAATGCAAATTCAACGAGATGGCATCTAGCTAGTCACAATAAAAGACCAGCAAAATGTAAAAAAAATACTTACTTCACCTCTTACCTCCCAGCCACCAATGCAGCTTGCTGTCCCCTGTATGTTTCTCGCTACCTCTTCTTACAGCCATTGTACACTTAGGCTGTGTTTCCACCGTCAGGAAACACAGCGCTTTGGACGGAGCGGAAAGTCCACTCCGCCCAAAGCCCCGCCCCCTAGTGAACGCGCGGTGAATCCGGATGTGCTCATTGAACACATACCGAATCTCCGCAGGGCTACATAGGCCTGTGTATTTCCCTTGCGGCGCTGCAGCGTCGCCGCAAGGGAATAGGACATGCTGCGATCTGAAAAGACGCGCAGCATGTCCGTTAACGCAGGTCTGCCACCTGCGTGTTTTTACGCATAGTGGAGGTGGGATTTCTTGAAATCCCCTCCACTATGCTGTAACATCTGGACGCTGCGTGTTTGACGCTGCGCCAGCACACAGCGTCAAACACGCAGCAATTACTGACGGAATCCGGATGGTGGAAACACACTCTTACACTCCTGGCCTCTTTACACTGGGTCAGAACTCCAAGCCACAACTAGGCCCAATGCTTGTGTATCATAATGTCGCAGCGGCATGGTAATGTTACGGCATGTGCTTTGATCTTGCAACAAAAACTCTAGGCCGGGACTTCCAGCCATAACTAGGCCGTCTTGGCCTATCATGAAAATATCCTGGATTTCTGGTGGATTTGATAAATTGGAATGTTGCCATATCTACTCATCTAATGTCCACCAAACAAGTGATAGTTCATAGAATTTATTTAAAAAATTATGAAAAAAAATCATTTTTTAGCACTAATACAGTGGATATCTTTGCCCCTTTTATATACATATCTTTTACTAGCATCAAAAATTTTGGATAACACATTGCAGTACATTATAAAATGTTATGTATTTCTCATTTTTTCATTGTTCGCCTTTTAAGTGCTTTTTCCTTTCACACACATACACTTCAGTAGGTTTAGATTGAACCATGTTGAATCTCTGCACAGCAGCATCAGGTAGATTAAGGACATGCCGGCTCTCTGTTTTAGAATGCAAGGTTTCACAAACTTTCACACCCACTGAGCTCATTAGCAGATTGATGGCAGACAGGATGTCATTTGATGCACATGCACCTTAAATATAAGTGCTAAGCTGTGCTAATCAAATATAGACAAGAAGTATGACAGAAGAATCATTGCTAAGAAAATGTCTAAATCTACAAGAAAATCAATAGGACATCATTAAAGGAGCATTTTGTTCTATGTAAGTATACATGTAGATGACCCTCTGAAAAGTTTGGCAGCTTTCTAATATACTTTTATACATTTCTCACAATCGCTGTCAATGGATGGAAAAATATGTGTTTATATCTGAAGCCAGGAATCAAATCCAATATACTTAACTTACTTTGACACAATGTAATAAACTATCATGATGGGTAACATACAGTTTTTCAGAAGGAATGAGCGAACACTGAAATGCTTAGATGCTCGTAACTCAAACTGAGCAATTCCTAATGCTCGGATGAATAACGATTATAATGGGAGTTAATGGGTTTCTCACTGCCACACAATAAGAGAAAAAAAGAATGTATCTACCAGTGGCCAAACTTTTTGTATGCCTGATCACAACACCATAGACCTGAAATTACTTGTATTGAAAGGTAATTTCAAATCTCAGAGAGACAGAAGAGTCTGGGAGTATAAATTTATGACAATTTTTGACACACTCAGTGCAGGAATGAATGTGTCGCATGGATTTATGTCTTTTTACATCAATTAAGGAATTTGCTCCTCAGACCTTGTGGGGGCATCACAACACAGAACCAGACCCCAATCAGATGACAATAAAACTTTCACCCCTTATCTATGAACTGTTCCAATATTTATAGACAGAACTGTTTATCACTCTCCCATAATGACAGTTCTGTTGTGTGTTGTGTATAAATATGTGATTCTTCAGATTTTATATTAGTCTATATGCCTGATGAAGAGATCTTAGTAGTCTCGAAAGCTTGCAATTTGTTACCATCTTTTCAGTTAGCCATTAAAAGGTATCAACCACTGAGGACTCTCAATTCTAAATATTTTTCTATCTACTGGCTAACACAGTACAAAGATATATATCTTGCCTGTGGTAAATCTGAGCATTTTTCCGGCAGACCCTACAAGGAGGTCTGGGAAGCAGTTAAAATCTTGAAATGGATGGAAAAAGTGCAGAATGGAAGGAGAACAGCATGGGAAAGACCCTGGAAGCATCTTTGACTCTCAGATCAGTTTACAGGAAAAAAAAATGTTAAGAAATATTCTTTCCTGTATAATGGCTTGTTTATAAGGCAAAAATTAAAACAGATTTAAAAAAAAATAATTTAAGTAAACCAAAATGTAATTTTTATTAATTTTTATTGCATTCTTATTCCTTTTTTATTAAAAAATTGGAAATGTCAGTGTAATTAATGAAGGTAGCAAGAACTGCCAAAAATTAGATGCAAGAGGGACTCAGATACAGATAAGTGCAAAGTCTGCCAAAAATTACAATCAGGGTCATCCATACACTTGAAGACACCAACTGTAGTACCTCAATAAAATATTGGGAACAAAGTGTAGTTGTGGTACTTCTACACTCATAAAAGCTGTACACACAGTGCAAAGCCAGAAAAAATTATAAAGAGGGTCTTTCATACACTCTTGAAGGCATGAAATGGAGTGCCTCATAAAAAAATAAGAAACTGTAGTTGTGGCACTTCTACTCTCATAAAGAATTTGCACAACCAGAAACATTTTTTAAGGAGGGTCATCGAGTCATCCTTAGACCCTTGAACAAAACAACTTGCGGGCTTCATTCACATATTTTGAAAGTGTAGTTGATTTACTCTTACACTCATGAAGGCTTTGCACAAAATGATAAGGAGGGTCATCGATAAACCCTTGAAGGTAACAACTGGAGAGCTCATTCAAATATTTTGAAAGTGTAGTTAATGTACTCCTACACTCATGAAGGCATTGTACTTTGTGCAATGCCAGGAAAAAATGATAAGGAGGGTAATACAGTCATCCATATACCCCTGAAGACAACAATTTGCAGGCCTCATTCAAATATTTTAAAAGTGTAATTAATGTACTCCTACACTCATAAAGGCTTTGCACAAAGGGTAAATACAGGAGAAAATGATAAGCAGGATAATACAGTAATTCTCTTCAGGTGTCCACTTCTTTTCCTTCCTTGGGAGACTGGGGGGACTGCCTACACCTGCTTTCTGGAGCCCGATTACCAAGTGTCTTCATTTTTTTCTCATTAATGTACACTCTGCACCCCATATTGACTGATAAAAACCAGAAATGTAGAAATTTTTGCAAATTTGTTAAAAAAAACTAAAATATCACATGGTTTTAAGTATTCAGACCCTTTGCTCAGACATTCATATTTACGTCACATGCTGTCCATTTCCTTGTGATACTCCTTAAGATGGTTCTACTCCTTCATTGGAGTCCAGCTGTGTTTACTTAAACTGATAGGACTTGATTTGTAAAGTCACAAACCTGTCTATATAAGACTTCACCGCTCATAGTGCATGTCAGACCAAATGAGAATCATGAGGTCAAAGTAACTGGCCAAAGAGCTCAGAAACAGAATTGTGGCAAGGCACACATCTGCACAAGGTTACAAAAGAATTTCTGCAGTACTCAAGGTTCTTAAGAGCACAGTGGCCTTCATAATCCTTAAATGGAAGAAGTTTAAGACCACCAGAAGTCTTCCTAGACCTGGCCGTCCAGCCAATCATGGGAGAAGAGCCTTGGTGAGAGAGGTAAAGAAGAACCCCAAGTTCACTCTGGCTGAGCTCCAAAGATACAGTAGGGGGATGGGAGAAAGTTCCCCAAAGTCAACTATCACTGCAGCATTCCACCAGTTGGACCTTTATGGCAGAGTGGCCCAACGGAAGCCTCTCCTCAGTGCAAGACATATTAAAACCCACATAGAGTTTGCTAAAAAAAAAAACACATGAAGGACTCCTAGACTATGAGAAATAAGATTCATCAGACGAAGATACAACTTTTTGGTGATAATTCTAAGTGGTATGTGTGGAGAAAACCAGGCACTGCTCATCACCTGCCCAATACAATCCCAACAGTGAAACATGGTGGTGGCAGCATCATGCTATGGGGGGTGTTTTTCAGCTGCAGGGACACCATGACTGTTTACAATTGAAGGAAACATGAATGCGGCCAAGTACAGAGATATCCTGGATGAAAACCTCTTCCAGAGTGAGTGCTCTGGACCTCAGACTTGGCCAAAGGTTCACCTTCCAACAAGACAATAACTCTGAGCACACAGCTAAAATAACAAAGGAGTGGGTTCAGAACAACTCTGTGACCATTCTTGACTGGCTCAGCCAGAGCCCTGACCTAAACCCAATTGAGCAACTCTGGAGAGACCTGAAAATGGCTGTTCACCAATGTTCACAATCCAACATGACAGAACTGGAGAGGATCTGCAAGGAAGAATGGCAGAGGATCCCCAAATCCACATGTGAAAACTTGTTGCATCATTCCCAAGAAGAGTTATGGCTGTATCAGCTCAAAAGGGTGCTTCTACTCAATACTCAGCAAAGGGTCTGAATACTTATGAGCATGTGATATTTAAATTTTTCTTTTTTAATAAATTTGCAAAAATTTCTACATTCTGTTTTTTTCAGTAAAGATGGGGTGCAGAGTGTACATTAATGAGAATAAAATAAACTTTTTTGCATTTACCAAATGGCTGCAATGAAACAAAGTGAAAAATTTAAAGGGGTCTGAATACTTTCCAAACCCACTGTATGTCACTTTTTTCTATTCCAAGAGTGAGCACTTTGACATGATGCAAAATTCAAGCCTGCTCATAGAATAAAGATGAAAAGAGAGAATCTCTATTTCCACTACACAAATGGTCATATTAGTGTAACGTCATATGAAAATTTTACCCTAGTTTTTATATTTACTTTTTCTGTGATTTCTTTATTATTTAGGATTGCCAGATATTACAGGACTTTAAAGATTACTTATCACCAGAAATAAGTTTAATATACAGTACAGACCAAAAGTTTGGACACACCTTCTCATTCAAAGATTTTTCTGTATTTTCATGACTATGAAAATTGTAAATTCACACTGAAGGCATCAAAACTATGAATTAACACATGTGGAATTATAAACTTAACAACAAAGTGTGAAACAACTGAAAATATGTCTTATATTCTAGGTTCTTCAAAGTAGCCACCTTTTGCTTTGATTACTGCTATGCACACTCTTGGCATTCTCTTGATGAGCTTCAAGAGGTAGTCACTGGAAATGGTTTTCACTTCACGGGTGTGCCCTGTCAGGTTTAATAAGTGTGATTTCTTGCCTTAGAAATGTGGTTGAGACTATCAGTTGTGTTGTGCAGAAGTCTGGTGGATACACAGCTGATAGTCCTACTGAATAGACTGTTAGAATGTGTATTATGGAAAGAAAAAAGCAGCTAAGTAAAGAAAAACGAGTGGCCATCATTACTTTAAGAAATGAAGGTCAATCAGTCCGAAAAATTGGGAAAACTTTGAAAGTGTCCTCAAGTGCAGTTGCAAAAACCATCAAGCACTACAAAGAAACTGGCTCACATGAGGATCGCCCCAGGAAAGGAAGACCAAGAGTCACCTCTGCTTCTGAGGATAAGTTTATCCAAGTCACTAGCCTCAGAAATCGCAGGTTAACAGCAGCTCAGATTAGAGACCAGGTGAATGCCACACAGAGTTCTAGCAGCAGACACATCTCTACAACAACTGTTAAGAGGAGACTTTGTGCAGCAGGCCTTCATGGTAAAATAGCTGCTAGGAAACCATTGCTAAGGACAGGCAACAAGCAGAAGAGACTTGTTTGGGCTAAAGAACACAAGGAATGGACATTAGACCAGTGAAAATCTGTGCTTTGTTCTGATGAGTCCAAATTTGAGATCTTTGGTTCCAACCACCGTGCAGTGGCGTAGCAACTGTTTGTGGCGCCAGGGGCGGCAAATTTTAGGCCACACCCCTAGCCACACCCATTTCACTGGTCACACCCATATCCACGCCCTGTCCACACCCACTTAGCACTGCTGATCACACTGTTTCATAAACAATAATTATAAACACATACCTCTCAACCGTCCCGGTTTCAGCGGGACAGTCCCGATTTCGGGACCCTGTCCGCTGTCCCGGCCAGGCGGTTTACTTTCCGCATTAGAATCGTACATACGGAAACCCCGGGGACCTCCCACACATTCTGGCAGCCACAAGTCACGTTCCATCGCTGACCTCATTTCCCCAGGATGTGGGGATCTCACCAGCTATGAGGCGCTCCATTCAATACCAGGCTCTCACTGAGCGAGACAGGCAGGATCTGGGGATCTCTTCATCTGTTGAACAGATCCCATGTTGAGATCCCCACATCCTGCTTGTCTCGCTCAGTGAGAGTCGGGTATTGTATGCAGCGGTCCGTACAATACCCGGCTCTCACTCCAACAGATCCAGCGGCTTGATGCGTCGCCATTCTGAAGACTCTCCCGAGAACGAGTTATAGTACCTGCTGCTGTAAGCTGACCGCCGGAAATGAGGTCAGCGGTCATTTCCAGCGTTCAGCTGACTTACAGCACGTCACCTCCGGTGGAACGTGACATGTGGCTGCCAGAACGTGTGGGAGGTCCCCAGGTTTCCGCATGTACGATTCTAATGCGGGAAAGTAAACCTCCCGGCCAGGACAGCGGGACAGGGACCCAGCCCTACACAGATAACAGCATTCGCTCCGTCCCCACGCAGACCCATGCACATAAGGCACCCCTCCTTCCCCCCTGCAGCCCTCAAGCACACAGATCCCGCAAGTAACAGGACCCTTGTACATGCGGGCTCCGCTCTTTGTGGCCCTGTATACACACGGCTCCGCTCCACACACCTCACACGCACAAGGCTCCGCTCCGTACACCTCGTACACACATGGCTTCGCTCCGTACACCTCGTACACACACGGCTTTGCTCCGTACACCTCGTACACACACGGCTCCGCTCCGTACACCTCGTACACACGGCTCCGCTCCATACACCTCGTACACACACGGCTTTGCTCCGTACACCTCGTACACACACGGCTTTGCTCCGTACACCTCGTACACACACGGCTCCGCTCCGTACACCTCCGCTCCGTACACCTCGTACACACACGGCTTTGCTTCGTACACCTCGTACACACACGGCTCCGCTCCGTACACCTCCGCTCCGTACACCTCGTACACACACGGCTTTGCTCCGTACACCTCGTACACACACAGCTCCGCTCCGTACACCTCGTACACACACGGCTTCGCTCCGTACACCTCGGACACACACGGCTTCGCTTCCGTACACCTCGCCCACGTTGTCGTAACGACACACCGGCTCCCGCTCCGTACACCTCGTACACACGGCTCCGCTCACGTACAACCTCGTACACACACGGCTCCGCTCCGTACACCTCGTACACACTACGCTCCGCTCCGTACACACTCGTACCACACACCGACTCGCTCCTACACTCGTAACACACCCTCGTACACCTACACACACGGCTTTGCTCCGTACACCTCGTACACAACGGCTCCGCTCCGTACACCTCGTACACACGGCTCCGCTCCATACACCTCGTGACATGTGGCTGCCAGAACGTGTGGGAGGTCCCCAGGTTTCCGCATGTACGATTCTAATGCGGGAAAGTAAACCTCCCGGCCAGGACAGCGGGACAGGGACCCAGCCCTACACAGATAACAGCATTCGCTCCGTCCCCACGCAGACCCATGCACATAATGGCACCCCTCCTTCCCCCCTGCAGCCCTCAAGCACACAGATCCCGCAAGTAACAGGACCCTTGTACATGCGCGGCTCCGCTCTTTGTGGCCCTGTATACACACCGCTCCGCTCTACACACCTCACACGCACAAGGCTCCGCTCCGTACACCTCGTACACACATGGCTTCGCTCCGTACACCTCGTACACACACGGCTTCGCTCCGTACATACCACCTCGTACACACACGGCTTTGCTCCGTACACCTCGTACACACACGGCTCCGCTCCGTACACCTCGTACACACGGCTCCGCTCCATACACCTCGTACACACACGGCTTGCTCCGTACACCTCGTACACACGGCTCCGCTCCGTACACCTCGTACACACGGCTCCGCTCCGTACACCTCGTACACACACGGCTTCGCTCCGTACACCTCGTACACACACGACTTCGCTCCGTACACCTCTTACACACACGGCTCCGCTCCGTACACCTCGTACACACGGCTCCGCTCCGTACACCTCGTACACACGGCTCCTCTCCGTACACCTCATGCACACACAGCTCAGCTACATCCACACTGTAAACCCCTTATGATCCCACATATAAACTTACCATCATCCAGCACCATGACGATGATGACGACCAGTACAGCAGCAGCTTCCTGCACACAGGGGCCTGATCATGTGACACCTAACTCCTCCCCTCCTGTGACCTCATCACAGGTCCTGCTAGCATCTTTACAAAGCACAGCACAGCAATGGTAAATGCTGGCTGTGCGAAGTTGGGAGGCCAAGGAAGGGTGCGCCGCCCCCACACACAGGTGCCGCCCCCACACACAGGTGCCGCCTGGGGCGGACCGCCCCCCTCACCCTCCCCACGCTACGCCACTGCCACCGTGTCTTTGTGCGACGCAGAAAAGGTGAACGGATGGACTTTACATGCCTGGTTCCCACTGTGAAGCATGGAGGAGGAGGTGTGATGGTGTGCGGGTGCTTTGCTGGTGACACTGTTGGGGATTTATTCAAAATTGAAGGCATACTGAACCAGCATGGCTATCACAGCATCTTGCAGCTGCATGCTATTCCATTTGCATTTAGTTGGACCATCTTTTATTTTTCAACAGGACAATGACCCCAAACACACCTCCAGGCTGTGTAAGGGCTATTTGACCAAGAAGGAGAGTGATGGGGTGATACGCCAGATGACCTGGCCTCACTCCACAGTCACCAGACCTGAACCCAATCCAGATGGTTTGGGGTGAGCTGGACCGCAGAGTGAAGGCAAAAGGGCCAACAAGTGCTAAGCATCTCTGGGAACTCCTTCAAGACTGTTGGAAGACCATTTCTGGTGACTACCTCTTGAAGCTCATCAAGAGAATGCCAAAAGTGTGCAAAGCAGTAACCAAAGCAAAAGGTGGCTACTTTGAAGAACCTAGAATATAAGACATATTTTCAGTTGCTTCACACTTTTTTGTTAAGTATATAATTCCACATGTGTTAATTCTTAGTTTTGATGCCTTCAGTGTGAATGTACAATTTTCATAGTCATGAAAATACAGAAAAAACTTTGAATGAGAAGATGTGTCCAAACTTTTGGTCTGTACTGTATATGCTCCTCAACATTCACCTTCCAACACCAAAAAGAACAAGTGAAAATGTGTAAACTACAGGATTGATATACATGTTAATCATATGCAAATTGTAAAGAAATAGAATCAACATTTTCAAAACATCTCAATTTATTTAGCATCTGGTATGTGTACCAGGCAAAGAAATGTACACATTTACAGTATATGCCTTGGCATGCTATCAATGAGGTTATTAATGTTTTTTTTAGTAACAGTCTGTCACGCTGAATGCACTTGGGTAGGCAAATCATTAAGAGGTTGTCCCACTAAGTACATCATAATAAATAGATCTTGGAATAATAATAATTTCCACAATTGGATGTGTATAAAAGAAAATGTTACTGTGCTGAGATAATCTTATAAATGTGCCCCTGCAGTGTACTGGGTAATGCCTGTGTCTCACCGTACAAGAACTTGGTCTGATCATACTATATTTCCTGAGCAGGGGAGGAAGCAAAGGAGAGTATACAAAGATTATAGCAGAGGATCGCAAATAATTATTTTTCTGAGGCAAAACATTTCACTGCCTGTTTTTAAGTAATGTTTTACCACAAGAAAGAATCAGCTATGATCCCCAGCTATAATGTCATTATACACTTTTACTTCCTCCTCTGCCCAGGAGATGTGTTATGTTCAGACTATGTCCCTGTACGGTTAGACACAGCCATTACACTGTACAAAGCAGGGGCACATTTATAAGTTTATCTCAGCACAGGAACATTTTTTTAAACATATTCAACTGTGGAACTTATTATTATTTAAAGATCTATTGATTAAAATTAACTTTGTTAGAGGGAAATCCTCTTAAGGTCTGCTGCTGGTAGCTTCCTTCGCAATTCCAAACGAATGACATCAAAGATGTGCTCTATTGGATATAAGTTCAGAGACGTTACTGGCCATACTAGTACATTTAAGCCATGTAGACTGCATACAGTAGTATGAGCAACTTGCAACTTTGTGTTGTTGTGTTGAAAAATGGCTCCTGGGACACTTTGGGAAAATGGCTGTCCCACTAGTTCCATGACCAAATCAATGTAAAGCAAAGCAGTTAGAGAACTTGCATTTAAGACGCAAGAAATCTGGGTATCATATATTATGCCACCCCGCACCATAATCTTGCAGGTAGGACCAGTGTGATGTTCCAACATGAAGGCCTCTTCAAGGCATTGCTCACTTGGTCTTGTTCTTATCATAATATAAGAATGTCACATAGTGATCCATTCTGTATTGCAAAAGAAATCAGATATCACACACTAAGCCTTAGGTGTCAATCATTGTGTTCACAAAATATCAAAAACTTTTTGCAAGACTATGTGCTAAAAGCCAGGTGTCAAGTTAAAGGCATTCCACTGACCTCACATTCAAGGGGTGACGTTTCTCCTTGTGGAGAGTGACATGTCAATCCCGACATGCCAAGGTGAAGAGACTTTTAAGTCTTTCAATGTTTCTCTTGGAAATTAAGCATGCAAATTGTCCTAAAAGTTAATGTCGACATTTGAACTTGGTTTGGCTTTTATCCTAAGTCATGTGGCAAGGCTCGTTAAAGAGTAGATATTGACTTTTAGGATTGCTACTTCCAATAGGTGGCACTAGAGTTCTAGTCCTTTGCCTCTCTTAAGAGACAATTTGCATATTTACCTCACACCACCACCCTCAAAAGCTATCATTTTTACAGTAAGATGGCAATGGAGGCTGGAATGGAGGTCTATCCTATTTTTGACTTGAATGCAATGATCGCCAGAGATAGATCAGGAGACCACATTGGTGTTACAACGAAGACATCTTCATGAAGGACCATGAACCACTGTCCAACATGACAACACCAGCCCACCTGTTGTTCCTGCTACTGTGAGCAGACTGCATGCCATAGAAATGCTACCATTGCTTGCATTTGTCTTCCTTCGAGAACATCTAGGAAGTAATTGGTCAACAAGTGCAGGTGGACTTGTCCACATTCATTCAGTGTGAAAAACATTCCTCAGACAACCATTAATAATCTCATTAATAGCATATTAAGGCATGTAATCACATATATTTCAGAATGTGGTACTCATTTTTGATACTGAATAAATTGAGATTTTTGGAATCATATTTCCATTTACATCATTTGTATATCATTACATATCTATTGATCCTGTAATTTTCATAATTCCGTGACTTTTCATTCTTGGTGATGCAATTTTATTGTTGAGGAGTAAATTTTTTAAAAAATCCATGTTCTTTACTTTAGCATCCTGAGTCTTTAGCAGCAGTTAGGCTTTGTTCCTATCATGAGCTTTTGGTGAGTTTTTGATGTTGCAGATTTCCTGCACCATTACTGAACCCATTAAGTAAAATAGGTTACTTGCATTTTTTTTTAAAATACACAGAGTAAAAAACTCACCAAAACCTTATTGTGGGAATGTAGCCTTTAGGTGACATCACAAATCCAATTGTAAGGTAATAAAAAGTAAATAATTCCATTGCTTTTTTATATGAACAAAGCTGATTTATTGGATTTTGAGCTAGCAACAATTTGCACTGTGAGGTAAGGGTTAAAAAAAGCCTAAAAAACATAACATTTCTAATTCTGTCTATTTACAAAAGGCTTGAAGATAACACATTTTGCGTGCAGAAGCCAGTGTTTGGCTTTGAAAAATGCAAGAAATCCTAATCATAAATATGAATCATTAATGATCTTGACTAGCGTTCTTCAACAGAAGAGATAAGCTGTTACAGAAATTCTCGCTTACACCTAATCCACTTGAAAATAATTAATATTTCTTGTAGTATATGATCCAAACAGACAAAATCAGTTTGCATAATAACAAACCTACATCTCTAATTCTTTATATTAAGGGTATGTTTCCACGGTCAGGAAACACTCAAGAATTGCTGCGTGTTTGACGCTGTGCGCTGGCGCAGCGTCAAACATGCAGCGTCCAGATGTTACAGCATAGTGGAGGGGATTTCAAGAAATCCCGTCTCCACTATGCTTAAAAACATGCAGGCGGCAGACCTGCGTTAACGGACATGCGGCGCGTCTTTTTAGACCGCAGCATGTCCTATTCCCTTGCGGCGACGCTGCGTCGCCATAAGGTAAATAACACAGGCCTGTGTAGCCCTGCGGTCATTCCGGATGTGTTCTGGATGTGTTCCATGAACACATCCGGATTGACCGCGCGTTCAACAGGGGGCGGGGCTTTGGGCGGAGCGGACTTTCTGCTCCGTCCAAAGCGCTGTGGTTCCGGATCGTGCAACCACAGCCTAAGACTATCAGTAAAAGACATTCATATCACAAATAAATTTATGTACCTAGATTTGTACACATATGTGCGGAAACTGCAATTAAAAAAAATGTAATATGTGAAAAAAACAAGAAAGCAATGATTGGGTAATCTCATAATTCATTTAGAAATGTATTGCAGCAGCACATTTAAAAAAAAGGTGGGGCAAGGTTAAGAAAAGGATGGAAAAGTCACATGACTTTGTATAAAAAGAGCATGTTAGAGAGGCAGAGCCTCTCAGAAGCAAAGATGGTCAGAGGATCACCAATCTGTAAATAATTGATGAATTTGCTTGCCAATTTGCCAGTACTTCTGGACTGAGGAGTCCTGCAGATGTTCTGGTTACTCATTAGCACAGGGAACAACCAAGGCTAGACCCTCTCTTTTCAGGGGTTCAATTTGCAGACAGATAATCTCCGTCTGTCATACAGGTATGTATATTTTGTTATTTTATATATATATATATATATATCTATATATATAGATATATATATATATATACACACACTGCGGGAACACTCAAATAATACATCCTAGATCTGAATGAATGAAATATTATCATTGAATACTTTGTTTTGTACAAAGTTAAATGTGCTGACCACAAAATCACACAAAAATCATCAATGGAAATCAAATTTATTAACAAATGGAGGCCTGGATTTGGAGTTACACCAAAATTAAAGTGGAATGTAATGTGCTTAAAACAAGTCAAAATGATACTTAGTAGTGTGTGTGGCCTCCACATGCCTGTATGACCTCCCTACAATGCCTAGGCATGCTCCTGATGAGGCGGCGGATGGTCTCCTGAGGGATCTCCTCCCAGATCTGGACTAAAGCATTCGCCAACTCCTGGACAGTCTGTGGTGCAACGTGACGTTGGTGGATGGAGTGAGACATGATGTCCCAGATGTGCTCAATCGGATTCAGGTCTGGGGAACGGGCGGGCCAGTCCATAGCTTCAATGCCTTCATCTTGCAGGAACTGCTGACACACTCCAGTCACATGAGGTCTGTCATTGTCCTGCATTAGGATGAACCCAGGGCCAACCGCACCAGCATATGGTCTCACAAGGGGTCTGAAGATCTCATCTCGGTACCTAATGGCAGTCAGACTACCTCTGGCGAGCACATGGAGGGCTGTGTGGCCCTCCAAAGAAATGCCACCCCACACCATTACTGACCCACTGCCAAACCGGTCATACTGAAGGATGTTGCAGGCAGCAGATCACTCTCCAAGGCGTCTCCAGGCTCTGTCACGTCTGTCACATGTGCTCAGTGTGAACCTGCTTTCATCTGTGAAGAGCACAGGGCGCCAGTGGTGAATTTGCCAAACCTGTTGTTCTGTGGCAAATGCCAAGCATCCTGCACGGTGTTGGCCTGTGAGCACAACCCCCATCTGTGGATGTCGGGAACTCAGACCATCCTCATGGAGTCAGTTTCTAACCGTTTGTGCAGACACATGCACATTTGTGGCCTGCTGGAGGTCATTTGCAGGGCTCTGGCAGTGCTCCTCCTGCTCCTCCTTGCACAAAGGCGGAGGTAGCGGTCCGGCTGCTGGGTTGCTGCCCTCCTACTGCCCCCTCCACGTCTCCTGGTGTACTGGCCTGTCTCGTTGTAGCGCCTCCAACCTCTGGACACTACGCTGACAAACACAGAAAACCTTCTTGCCACAGCTCGCATTGATGTGCCATCCTGGATGAGCTGCACTACCTGAGCCACTTGTGTGGGTTGTAGAGTCCGTCTCATGCAACCACGAGTGTGAAAGCACAACCAACATTCAAAAGTGACCAAAACATCAGCCAGAAAGCATTGGTACTGAGATGTGATCTGTGGTCCCCACCTGCAGAACCACTCCTTTATTGAGGGTGTCTTGATAATTGCCAATAATTTCCATCTATTGTCTATTCCATTTGCACAACAGCATGTGAAATTGATTGTTAATCAGTGTTGCTTCCTAAGTTGACAGTTTGATTTCACAGAAGTTTGATTTACTTGGAGTTATATTCTGTTCTTTAAGTGTTCCCTTTATTTTTTTGAGCAGTCTATATAATTTATATATATATTGCTAAATCATTTTTGAAACAAAATATGACCTAGATGAACCAGTCTCCATCTTTTTTTAAGAGCAGGATTGAAAATGGAAAAAGCGATCCTTTTGTCTACAGTCAAGCATTGTGAGCTTAGCATTCAATGTTTAGTTTAGTTTTTATTTTTGCCCATAGATTTATTGGGACCACATCAGAACAAAAGAATAAATAGTCATCCATGTGCATAATAATATTTGTAATGATTATGTCTTAAAAGTAATTTGTAAATAGTTTAATTGCTTTAGTAGTAGCTGTAATATGACTATCACAGAGAGCAAAGGGTATGGCCTGAAAGCAAAAATTTCACAAAATTCAGGAACCCTATTCTGTTGGTAAAAAGAACTTCTACAGCTACATACAGCTGGGTAGTTAACATATTATATCAGGTAATTGAAGAATGCATAATTTTTTGGCTCTAATAACTTTGCTTCATTGTTA
>JARQOD010000006.1:289333846-289464651 GCA_033576555.1 Oophaga sylvatica
GAACAACATCGCTAACGGGATCGCTAAATAGTGACATTTTTTAGCGATCCCGTTAGCGATATTGTTCAGTGTGGCATACCCTTTAGGGATATCGGAAAGTATCGCTCAACTCTAGTCATTATCCTTTTACAAGACCCATGACTGAGATTGAGATCAAGCTTTCTAAAACTGGGCAGCACATTTCTCTCTAGAATTCCTTGATAGTCTTGAGAGTTCAATGTACCCTGCACAGATTCTAGACACACTGTGCCGGATGCAGCAAAGCAGCCCCAGAGCATAACAGAGCCTCCTCCTTGTTTCACAGTAGGGACAGTGTTCTTTTCTTGATATGCTTCAATTTTCCGCCTGTGAACATAGAGCTGATGTGCCTTGCCAAAAAGTTACATATTTGGCTCATCTATTGATAGGACATTCTCCCAGAAGCTTTGTGGCTTGTCAACAAGTAGTTTGGCAAATTCCAGTCTGGCTTTTTCATGATTTTTTTTCAACAATGGTGTCCTCCTTGGTCGTCTCCCATGAAATCCACTTTGGCTCATACAACAACGGATGGTGCAATCTGACACTGATGTTCCTTGAGCTTGACGTCCACCTTTAATCTGTTTAGGAGTTTTTCTGGGCTCTTTTGTTACCATTCGTATTATCTGTCTCTTTGATTTGTCATCAATTTTCCTCCTGCAGCCACGTCCAGGGTGGTTGGCTACAGTTCCATGGAGCTTACATTTCTGAATAATATGTGCAACTGTAGTCACAGGAACATCAAGCTGCTTGTAGATGGTCTTATAACTTTTACCTTTAACATGTTTGTCTATAACTTTCTTTCTAATCTCCTGAGACAACTCTTTCCTTCACTTCCTCTTGTCCATGTTGAGTGTGATACACACCATGTCACCAAACAGCACAGTGAGTATCAGTAGCCCTCTATACAGGCCAACTCACTGATTCCAAGATTGTAGACACTGTGATGCTAATTAGTGGACACACCTTGATTTAACATGTCCCTTTTGTCACATTATTTTCAGGGGTACCATCATTTCTGTACAGGCCTATTTCTTGAGTTTTATTTTTTTTAATTCTGTGGAAGCATGGTTGAAAAGCAATTGAAACAGCAAGCAAAAAGGCAGCAAAACTCACCTGCCCAGGTCTTAGAACAAATGCACTACAGGATGCAGCCAGCCCATAAAGCGAGATGTTAGCTACACAGGTGCAAAATACTAGATAAACAACCACTCACCACATACCCATTCAGGGAGGGGGTGACTGTCCAGTATACAATTGCACAATGAAGGCCCACATAGGGTACCGTTCACACAAGGTTAATGCATAGTGTCTGGTTCACAGAATTGTGCAATTGTATACTGGACAGTCACCCCCTCCCTGAATGGGTATGTGGTGAGTGGTTGTTTATCTAGTATTTTGCACCTATGTAGCTAACATCTCGCTTTATGGGCTGGCTGCATCCTATAGTGCATTTGTTCTAAGACCTGGGCACGTGAGTTTTGCTGCCTTTTTACTTTCTGTTTCAATTGGATTTTTGGAGACGTTGAGTCTTTTTTCAGTGGCTTTGCTGAATAGTTTAGTGTAGGTACTCGTAAGTGTGAGGACCTTTGGCGCAGGTTACGAGCTTACGTATTTTGGCCAAAATATTAACTAATACCTCACAAAAAACTTTTTGTGTTTTTTGCACTTTTTTTCAGGGTGCAGCCAAGCCCAAACACGTCTGGTCTCATATGAGCGGTGTTCACACTGTTATGCATTGAGAATGTGCTGGCCAGCCCGCCTAGTCGAATAGTAAGGACGTGACTAATAGGCTGTGAACCAGACACTATGCATTAACCTTGTGTGAACGGTACCCTATGTGGGCCTTCATTGTGCAATTGTATACTGGACAGTCACCCCCTCCCTGGAATGGGTATGTGGGAGTGGTTGTTTATCTAGTATTTTGCACCTGTGTTGCTAACATCTCGCTTTATGGACTGGCTGCATCCTGTAGTGCATTTGTTCTAAGACCTGGGCAGGTGAGTTTTTGCTGCCTTTTTGCTTGCTGTTTCAGTTGGATTTTCGGAGACGTTAAGTCTTTTTTCAGTGGCTTTGCTGAATAGTTTATGGTTGAAAAGCAATATCTGACATGTTCATTTTCATAGATTCTTGATTTATTATTACTTTTGTCAGATTCAAGTTATTTCTGTCACCATTGTGGGTTTTTCTGTCATTAAATGAGGGGTGCCAACAATTTTGACCATGTGTGTAGATATACCCTGCTCTATACATACAGAAACAAGGGAGAGCTGGGTCTGCAGCAGCAAGCAAAGGGACAGTGTGAGCTCCGCTGAACGAAGCTCCACCCACCCACGCTGCAAGACACTCCCACCCATTAATTTCCAGAGCCCAGAAGTGAAAGAGATTTTGACAAGATGTCACAGGAAGCCAGGAGATTCTCATCTTCAGATCATGTGACCAGAAGAGCAACTCAGTTTACAGAAGGATTTGGAAAAGCAAGGCTTTTAGTAAAGTCCCTATTAGTGATGAGCGAACGTGCTCAGATAGCGTCTTATACAAGCATGCTCGGGTGTTATCCAAGCATCTAGGAGTGCTCGCATTTTATGTTAGAGTGTCTGTGGCTGTTAGACAGCCTTAACACATGTGGGGGTTGCCTGCTTGTTAGGCAATCCACACGTGTAGAGTCTATCTAACAGCCGCAAATCTTGCAGCCGCAGACACATAATATACTAGTACTCCCAGAAGCTCAAATAACACACCAACTCCCGAGCATACTCGGATAAGATGTTATCCGAGCATTTTTCCTCATCACTAGTGCCTATCTATGGCACTTAATTCACATGAAAGGGACAAGTAAAGTAGCGACCAACACCTTTAACATGTTTACAGCCTTAATACTGATATACAGACATTACCAGCATTCATAGTGAACTGTAAAATAATGATGGCAATCACAATAATCTTCCCAAGCTTCTCTAGCCCCCCAAAAATTATAGGCATTAGGCACATAAATTTTCAACAAGCACTGAAAACAGTCCCATTATTTTACAGATTGCCCAGGAATTTCTGTACAGTTGGAAAACCTACTAATATCCCTTGAAATTGTAATCAAGAGCCAGAAATGGAGAAGTCCCTAAAACAGAGATTTCAATTATTTTTTTTAATTTACCGAGTGATTCAACAAACTGCAGCTGTTCCACTAATTCAAGAAACATTTTCCTCTTTATACTGTGCCACCCGTAATAAAAAAGCAAAGCATTTCAATGCTGCTGTCATGCTCGGTGAGGAGGGCCACCGGCCAATCCGAGCATTGCAATGTCGTGTTATACGGCCGTTTGACAGCCCCCTGAGGACAAAAAGCAAACCAGTTCCTTGAAGGGAAAATTTGCATCTTTATGGAGTGCTTCAGAAGCAAAAAAACTGTTCCAGAATCAGTGGCACATCGGCAATTGGAAGAGGTACTTAATTTAAATAAAGATAAAAATCCAGTGAAAAGTCTTCTTTAAGTACCAAGGGCTTTGGGCACTGGCAGTTAGGTATATGTGAGTAAATGTTAATATATGCATCATATGAATATATATATTTTTCCTTTTCATCGATATATGTAGTAAAAAAGAATGAAACAGACTTGTATTAATTGAATTTATGTATTCCACCAGATGGATACTTTTTATTTACATTGAACAAGTCTAGACTGGCATTTCTGTTGTGCTAGTTGACGAGTGTCGAAAATTAGAACGCTTGTTTCAGTCATTTGATACAGTTCTACAAAATGTAGGCTATTTCTGATTGGATGGTGCATGATTAGAACAATTGTCCATCCTTACCACAACTGTCCATGTGCTATAGTCAGCTTCATTTTGATCTAAGTCAAAGTTGTCAAAATACCAGAACATGCTCCAGGGTAGATTTCCAGTACACACTCACTTGGCTGATACTTATCATTTTCTGCTGAAATGTTATGATGAAATATCAATAAAAATGTAATTATTAACAGATCTGATCTTATGAGTTACAAAATGAATGTTTAAGGACTGGGCATCATTCTGTGTTAGAGACGTGTTCACTGCAAATTTACTTCTATGGTCTTTCACTGTTAGGCACAATTTATTATCATGAAGCTATAGATACTGCATGAATAACCACAAAGGTGGAATTTATGAAATATACATCCATATTGTACCCTCTGTTGTCTTACAAATGCCAAATCCAGCCCTGTAGTAGGTGATTGTCCTATTGGTAAAATGTTGGGAAACCTACAATTCACTTATTCTCGTTCTTAACTCATAAGTGGAATGGTGGGTTCTCTGGCATGGGTGCCATTAAGTGCAGTTACAATAGTTGGCGCTCCAGTAGGAAATCATAATTACAACTTTCCAGCAAGAATGTACAAGATTGCTACATGATTGCTGCGTAACAGATTACCGTAATCCACATCACATCACTCTGTCAACGGTATAGTGGCTGTGGCCTAGTTCTGTATACCCGCCCCATCAAATGAATAGAGGTGAATCTGCAGTACCCTGCTACAGTCACTATGCAGATGAAGCACCTATGTTTTTTCTTTCCACAGCTAAGCAAACCCAACTGCCTCCGGCACTGGGAAAGGCTGATCGTTGGGAGTGCAGTGGGTCGCATCCCCATTGATCTCGTATTAATGACCAATCTTTTTTCCTAAGGATAGACAAATCAATGTTAAAATACCAGACAACCCTTTAAATAGAAAAATATATTTACACTTACTGTATTATGGGAAGATGTGTATTTGCATAATTTTGTACCATTTTTCATCACTCCCATCTAATAAATTTGGTCTAAACTATGTCTAAACTAGGAAACAATGCCCAATTTTCTCATCACACTTCAAATTTGGTCAACCTGAAGAATTGTAAAACAAATTTGTAACATTGGTGTACGTTTCTACATAAAAAAAAAATCAATTTGCCTCAAACACTGGTATAAATATATTGATATAGGAGCCAACATTTATTTTAGTTCATCCTACATAGAAACCAATTCCACATTTCTGATGTACCATGTATTTAGCGACTCATCATAATATACTTAACAAGGTAAACCAGAGTCAGATATTGCTAAGGTCTGCGGAACGCACCTAATAAATAATGTAGAGAGGTGCGTTCGCAGCCCGGGGTCCACCGTGCAGGCAGAGCCTGCTGCTAGTAAGATGGCGTAAGTAGCGAACTCTGTTATCCCGCAGAGTCGCTCAAATATACGCCGTAGCGCGCGGTGGCAGTTAGTGCGAACTCTGTTAATCCACAGAGCCGCTAGCGGGAATGCCGCAGCGCTATATGGCGATAAGTGCGAACTCACTTAACTTCAGTGAGCCGCAAAGTAAAACGCTAGGGCGCTGACTAGCATTTTAAAGCGAACCCTGTTGCGTCACAGAGCCGCTGAGAAACCCTACTGTGTCCAGGTACACAGTTGACTGCTAAGCGAACATAGGAAGTGGTCATGCGCTATCTATGGCATCTGTACGCCAGGCCCTGAATACGGCAACCAAACTCCTCACCGGTTATGCCGGTATTCTAATGGCATCTAAAACACCGACCCTGATCAGCTAGCATACCAAGCTACTCACCGACTAGGTCGGTATTGTAATGGCGTATTTCAGCCGCCCTAACCACACACACGCATGACCATACTGGCGCAAAGCACATAAAGGTTTGATACTAGCGCACGGCCGTGCGGTCAGGACAACCTTTTATAGCAGCCACGAGTAGAAGACCTTCAAGAAAGACCAATAGAAAGCTGCTTCAGATCACAAACAGCTACAGGACCTTCCTGGAGGACCAACAGGAGTCGTAGCTGAGCATGTGACCCCTGATCTCCAACGGGAGATCTTGCCCTGGGCATGCTCAGAAGAAGAAACAGAAGACTTAGTCCCAAATCTGCCTGCTCCAGCACTGGTTTTGACCGAAGATCCAGGAGAGGCAGCAGCAAGTCTCTGCACAGTATTAGACCGGGCAAGACGCTGGGACCGACGTCTCTGCTGAGCAGACTCCACTGCGGCCGGAGACAGATGGGGGACCGCAGCGGGAATGGCTCGAGATTCCCCCTGTGCAGCATTGGGAACTCGAACCCTAACATTGCCCCCCCTCCTAGGGCCCCCCTTCTTTGGGCCTCGCTGCGCTCAAAGGCAGGGATGAGCTGCTGAGCGTGAATATGCTCGGCAGGCTCCCAAGTCCTATCCTCAGGCCCATAACCCCTTCAGTCCACCAAATAAAACTTTTTGCCTCGCACCACCTTGCACCCAGCAATGGCGTTCACCTCATGATCGTCGGTAGAGGAACCCAACGTCCCGGCAGAGGACTCAGAAAACCGGGAGATGGCCACGGGTTTCAGAAGGGACACGTGAAAGGTGTCGGTGATACCAAGGCGAGGTGGAAGGGCTAAGCAGTAAACTACAGGGTTTACCTGCTCAAGAATCTTAAAGGGGCCCAGATAACGAGGTGCCAACTTAGTCGACTCTACTCGCAGCCTGATGTTTCGGGCAGAGAGCCACACTAAGTCGCCCGGAGCAAATGTCGGAGCAGGGCGCAGATGAGCATCTGCAGAAGACCTCATCCTCTCCTTGGAGGCCTGGATGGCATCCTGGGTACGGTCCCAAATGTCCCGTGCCTCCACAGCCCAGTCTGCCACCCTGGAGTCGGCGGAAGACATGGGCATGGGCACCGTGACCCGCGGATGCTGACCGTAGTTCAAGAGGAATGGGGTCTGTCCGGTGGAGTCAGCCACAGCATTATTGAGAGCAAACTCCGCCCACGGTAGCAAAGATGCCCAGTCATCCTGCCTGGCTGAGACAAAATGTCGCAAATACGTGACCAAGGTCTGGTTGGCCTTCTCTACCAACCCATTTGTCTCAGGATGATATGCAGAGGAGAGGTTTAACTCAATACTGAGTAGTTGGCATAGCTCTTTCCAGAACCGAGACGCAAATTGGGGACCTCGATCACTGACAATTTTGTCTGGCATACCGTGTAGGCGGAAAATATGCCTGATGAATAATGCTGCCAAGGCCCGTGCAGACGGTAACCGTGGTAACGGCACCAAGTGCACCATTTTGGAGAAATGGTCGGTTATCACCCAGATTTTGGTGCAGCCCCGAGACTAGGGTAAGCCCACCACGAAATCCATCCCGACCATCTCCCAGGGCCTGTCTGCCACCGGTAAAGGGAAAAGTAGTCCAGCTGGCCGTTGTCGAGGGGACTTATTCTTGGCGCAGGAGACGCATGCCTGAACATATTCCCTGACGTCACAGGCCATATGCGGCCACCAGTATGTCCTCGCCAGCAACTCAGCAGTCCTTTTTGTCCCAAAATGTCCACCCACCCTGGATGAATGTGCCCAAGAGAGTACTTCCGGACACAAATTGGTGGGCACAAAAGTCTTGCCCGGAGGCACATACTCAAGCGAATCCGAGGCCACCGTTCTTAGGCTCTCTGTGGGGACAATAAGCCGAGGCTCCTCCTCCACCTCCACAGAGGACACCACGGAGCGAGATAGAGCGTCGGCACGAATGTTCTTCTCACCGGAGAGGAAATGGAGGGTGAAATGGAACCGGGAGAAGAACAAGGACCATCTGGCCTGACAGGAATTTAGCCGCTGGGCTGTCTGCAAATACACCAAGTTCTTGTTGTCCGTGAATACTTGGAAGGGGAAGCGAGCCCCCTTCAGAAGATGTCTCCACTCGGAGAAGGCCAACTTCATAGCCAGTAACTCCCTGTCCCCGATGGAATTATTCCTCTCTGCTGGTGTAAAGGTCTTGGAAAAGAAGAAGCAGGGATGCTTCTGACCCTGGGCATCCTTTTGGAAAAGGACTGCTCCAGCACCAACAGAAGAGGCATCCACCTCTAAAATAAACGGCTTATCGACATCGGGGTGATGTAAGATGGGAGCATAGGCAAAATGTGACTTGATGGAGGAGAACGCCTTGGTGACCTCCTCTGACCACAACTTGGGATTAGCTCCCTTCTTGGTGAGGGCTACCAAGGGAGCTACCAAAGTAGAGAAGTGGGGAATGAATTGGCGATAGTAGTTAATGAACCCCATAAAGCGCTGCGCCGCTTTAAGGGAGTGGGGTTCTTGCCAATCCATTACAGCCTGTAGTTTGGCAGGATCCATAGCCAATCCATGGGCGGAGATGATATAGCCCAGGAAAGGTAGAGACTCCTGCTCAAACATGCACTTCTCCAACTTCACATATAGGGAATTTGCTCGCAAGAGGTCGAAGACCTTGCAGACATCTCTCCAGTGGGAGGCTATATCTTTAGAAAAGATGAGAATGTCATCCAGATAGACTACCATCGAGGTGTTCACCTGTCAAAGAGCTCAGAGATTAGCGGCAAAGGGTACTTATTTTTCACGGTGATAGCGTTGAGACCCCTATAATCAATGCACAGGCGTAACTCTCCATTCTTCTTCTGCACAAAGAAGAACCCCGCTCCCGCTGGTGACACCGACTTCCTAATGAATCCCCTTGCCAAGTTCTCCTGAATATATTGGGACATGGCCTCTGTCTCAGGAAGAGAGAGGGGATAAACCCTTCCCCTAGGAGGCTCAGCTCCAGGCAAGAGGTCGATAGGACAGTCATAGGGGCGATGAGGCGGAAGAGTCTCTGCAGCCTTCTTCGAGAACACATCGGTATAGGACCAATAGACCTTAAGAAGAGGAGAGGTCTATGGGTATCTCAGTGGTGGTGACCTGCACGCTATCCCTAATGCATCTGCCTTTACATAAATTACCCCAACCCAGAATTCTCCCTGAAGACCACTCCATATGGTGAGAGTGGTGGCAGAGCCAGGGTAATCCCAACAAAACCTCATCTATACCCTCAGGGAGGATAAAAAATGATATATTCTCCTGATGGGAAGGAGACATAGACAAGGTGAATGGGACAGACAGATGGGTGATTTGTGTGGGCAGAAATGCTCCGTTCAACACCCGTACCGACACTGGTTCAGCCAGCAACACCAAAGGCATAGTGTGGCGAGAAGCAAAGGAGGACGACATAAAATTCCCCTCTGCCCCAGAATCCACACACAGCTTGACGGGTAGGGTGGTAGAACCGTGGGTAATTATCCCCTTGAGGAGCACTTTAGGGGCAAAAGTCATGGCGTCCAGTGAACCTGTTCCTACGGTTACTGGGCGCGACCGTTTATTCAGCCGCTGTGGACATCGGTTGGCAAAATGTCCCTGCTGCTGGCAAATATAAAAAATCCAGGATGGACGAGTGGCCCGAGATTTAGATCCCGCAGGAGCAACTTCCTGAAGGTCGGGCGCCTGAACGGGTGACTCCAGAGGGGTGGCAAAGGTAGGAGCCAACCGAACCCTCTGCCTACACTGGGCACGTTCCAGCCTCTGCTAGTGGAAACGGAGGTCGACGCGTGTGGAAATAGCGATAAGCTTTTCCAGTGTGGCAGGAATCTACCTGGAAGCCAAGGCGTCCTTCACATGACCCGCCAGTCCTCTCCAGAACACGGAAATGAGGACTTTATCTGGCCACTCTAATTCCGAGAATAAAAGTCCAAAATTGGACAGCAAAATGGCTGACCAAAGCCGAACCCTGGGTGATTGCCAGCAGTTGGAGCGCCGTATCGTGGGTGACCTGAGGTCCTAGAAAAACCTTTTTCAGAGCCTCCAGAAAATGAGGAGCGCTGTGCACCACACGGTCGTCGCGCTCCCACAGCGGCATTGCCCACTCCAACGCTCTGCCCGACAGAAGAGCTATCACAAAGCCCACTTGTGCCTGATCTGTGGGGAAACGTGCAGCCAGAAGCTCGAGGTGTATGGAGCACTGACTCACGAATCCCCGACATTGCTTGCTGTCACCAGCAAACTTGTCTGGAAGCGGGAGGTGGGACAATGTAGGGGCAGAGGTGGCAGAGGACAAACTGGCTGCAGCTACGTTAGCAGCCTGAACAGCGACTGCGGTAATATCCACAGCTGAGGTTGTGCGCTCAAGAGCCGCCAACCTACCCTCCAGCTGCTGGATGTACAGCTGTGAACGCTGTTCATCAACCATCTTACTAGCCAGACCCTGGCGCTAGTATTATGTTAGGGTCTGCGGAATGCACCTAATAAATAATGTAGAGAGGTGCATTCGCAGCCCGGGGTGCACCGTGCAGGCAGAGCCTGCTGCTAGTAAGATGGCGTAAGTAGCGAACCCTGTTATCCTGCAGAGTCGCTCAAATAAACGCCGTAGCGCTCGGTGGCAGTTAGTGCGAACTCTGTTAATCCACAGAGCCGCTAGCGGGAATGCTGCAGCGCTATATGGCGATAAGTGCGAACTCACTTAGCTTCAGTGAGCCGCAAAGTAAAACACTAGGGCGCTGACTAGCGTTTTAAAGCGAACCCTGTTGCGTCACAGAGCCGCTGAGAAACCCTACTGTGTCCAGGTACACAGTTGACTGCTAAGCGAACATAGGAAGTGGTCATGCGCTATCTATGGCATCTGTACGCCAGGCCCTGAATACGGCAACCAAACTCCTCACCGGTTATGCCGGTATTCTAACGGCATCTAAAACACCGACCATGACCAGCGAGCATACCAAGCTCCTCACCGACTAGGTCGGTATTGTAATGGCGTATTTCAGCTGCCCTAACCACACACACGCATGACCATACTGGCGCAAAGCACATAAAGGTTTGATACTAGCGCACAGCCGTGCGGTCAGGACAACCTTTTATAGCAGCCACAAGTAGAAGACCTTCCAGAAAGGATCAATAGAAAGCTGCTTCAGATCACAAACAGCTACAGGACCTTCCTGGAGGACCAATAGGAGTCGTAGCTGTATCTGAGCATGTGACCCCTGATCTCCAACGGGAGAAACAGGGGACTTAGTCCCAAATCTGCCTGCTCCAGCACTGGTTTTAACCAAAGATCCAGGAGAGGCAGCAGCAAGTCTCTGCACAGTATTAGACCGGGCAAGACGCTGGGACCGACATCTCTGCTGAGCAGACTCCACTGCGGCCGGAGACAGATGGGGGACCGCAGCAAAATGGCTCGAGATTCCTCCTGTGCAGCATTGGGAACTCGAACCCTAACAGATATGCTAAAAAAAATCAAAATCTTTATTTATACACAAAATTACAATAAAGAATTCATAAACGATATATTGATTATAGGTACAGGTGTGATTTGATCCCTAGGTAAAAAGAAAAAGGCTGGAAGACAAGTCACGACATGGTGGCTGAATTCAAACAACTAAGAAATTTTTCCTAATGTTAAGGATTCATGTGAGACATGTGAATAAACTGGTGCTCCAAAGCTAAATTGATGCCTTATACTACCCAATAATGGGATAATGGTCCAATGGTGAGACAATAGTCCAGTGTCTGTCAAGAAGTAACAGAAGACTTATGTTGAACATAATGCATATTATAAAAGTAACAAGTAAGAAGAGTATTCACCCATTATATCTGTCGGTCCTGCCTAAACTGCGGCTACATTCCCCAATGTGCGTTTTGCATTGATGTCACTTTCTTGGGGGGCCGAGAGCCTACTCAGAGGAGGTGGAAAACGCCAACTCTCAGCGTTCAATTGTATTTGCGTCTTTCATGCACAAGTACAATTGAAGCCCTGACCTTCAGCATATCCGTGTCAGTGTGGCATCAGGAGCATGAACAGGTCATCTGAACATGTTGCTGATGGCACTCTTCTGCCCTGCATAGATGTTGAACATCTGTATGGTAAGCACAGGGCTGATGTAGCTGAGAAACCAAAGTTTTATCATAATGGGGAATCTTGTGAGTAGGCAGTATAGGGGGTAGCTTGAGGATACAGCATGGGAGGAGAAAATGTGTGAGGAAACAGTATTGGGAGCAGGGAGATGTGTGAGAAAACAATATTGGGAGTAAGGGGGGAATACGTGACTAAACAGTACGGGAAGAGGTGAATGTGTGAGGAAACAGTAAGGGGAGCAGTGGGGATGTTTGAGAAAACAGTATGCGGAGGGGGGAATGTGTGAGGAGAGAGTATGGGGAGAGAGGGAGAGGACAGTATTGGGAAAAATCTGTGGGTTAGAAGTGTGCGAGGGAGCATCATTGAAGAGAATAGTGTGAGGAGCAGTATGAGGGGTGGATGAGTGAAGGGACAATATACATGTAGAAATTAGAGTGGGGGCACAATAAACTGAGTAGTGTGGAGGGTCAAGAAAGAGAAGGGACGACATGGGGGAACAGTGTGAAAGCACTGTATGGAGGGAACAGTAATCAGAGGTGGGAGTGTGAGGAGAAGGCACAGTATAGAGACTGTGCAGTATAGGGGTGGTCACAGTATGAGGGGATAGTGTGAAGTGTCGGCCCAGAAAGAAAAGGAGACAGCAGTGTAAAAGCCAAGTACCGTATGAGTGTGAGAGTCATATTTTGTGCAAGGAGCACAGTGAGGGGCAAGCATTCAGGGACACAATGTATGACAGATCTTTTATTCAACAGCATTACAAAGACACTGATATTTTTAAGGGAAAAGTGTTGGGCTATGCTGCAGAAGACTGGAGAAGAGAGAAGTCTGAAAATATGAACTGTGAATGTGAAAAGTCATCATGGCATCTGGACAACATAGAGAAGGAAAAAAAGAGGATGACTCCAATCAGAGATGATGACACCTATAAGGTGCCTGGATTTAAATGTCTATTTGTCATGCTAACTACATCTAATCGATGCTGAGGTTCCTGTATGGTCTGCAGTCTGATGATGAATGGTAACAACATCTCCCAGTATCTCCTTACAAGACATACTGGGAATTGTAGGTTCATGCAATACAATTGTATATGGTGCTGACCTGATATTACAATTGATCATTGCACTAAGCATGGTGCTGTATTCATATACTGATGGTGGTTCTGGTTATGTATTTCTGTCTTGAACGTGGTTCTGCTGATGTATTTTGGTACTGATGGTGGTTCTGTTGATGCATTCATGTACTGATGGTGGTTCTGTTGACGTATTCCAATAATGATGGCTGTCATGGTGATTTTAAAGTTTTAAACTCAGGGAGACGGACACATATTGTTGCAAGTACACAGTAATTATATGAATACTGAATGCCCTTAGAGTTCTCACATACTATTTTACCCCTTTTATGGCTTTTATAGAGTAAAATAACCTAAAAGGGGCACCTTATACTGCGTGAAACCCTTACAGTGAATTCCTCCACAATTTCACTTCACAGTATTGCCACATGCACAATTATGATGACAGCACAATGCCCCCACGCAAATTACATTAGTGCCACAGTATATCCAACACAATATCATACCTGCCACAGCAAGATGCCCCCCACACAGTTTGATGGCCCCATAGCTTCCCCTATGAATAGCATGATGGCCTGACATCCGCTTATACACAGTATGATGGTTCCCACAGGTAATATGAAGACTCCTACAGTGAAACACACAAATTGATGTCTCCCACAGGCAGTCTGAGGGCCTCTATACATATTATGAGTGCCTCACACAGTATGAGGGATATCACTCACAGTATGATGTCTCAAACAGCCCCAAAATGATGTATGAGGGCCCCTACAGCCTACTACAAAATATGAGGACCACCATACACAATATACAGTCATGGACAAAAGTTTTGAGAATGACACAAATATTAATTTTTACAAAGTCTACTGTTTCACTTTTTCTAATGGCAATTTGCATATACTCCAGAATGTTATAAAGAGTGATCAGCTTAACAGCAATTACTTGCAAAGTCAATATTTGGCTAGAAAATGAACTTTATCCCCCAAAACACATTTCAACATCATTGCAGCCTTGCCTTAAAAGGACCAGCTTACCTCTTTTCAGTGATTGCGCCATTAACACAGGTGTGGGTGTTGATGAGGACATGGCTGGAGATCAATCTGTCATGATTAAGTAAGAATGACACCACTGGACACTTTAAAAGGAGGCTGGTGCTTGGCATCATTGTTTCTCTTCTGTTAACCATGGTTATCTCTAAAGAAACACGTGCAGTCATCATTGCAATGCACAAAAATGGCCTAACAGGGAAGAGTATCGCAGCTAGAAAGATTGCACCTCAGTCAACAATCTATCGCATCATCAAGAACTTCAAGGAGAGAGGTTCCATTGTTGCCAAAAAGGCTCCAGGGTGCCCAAGAAAGACCAGCAAGTGCCAGGACCATCTCTTAAAAGTGTTTCAGCTGTGGGATCGGGCTACCAGCAGTGCAGAGCTTGCTCAGGAATGGCAGCAGGCAGGTGTGAGTGCATCTGCACGCACTGTGAGGCGGAGACTCTTGGAGCAAGGCCTGGTCTCAAGGAGGGCAGCAAAGAAGCCACTTCTCTCCAGAAAAAACATCATGGACAGACTGATATTCTGCAAAAGGTACAGGCAGTGGACTGCTGAGGACTGGGGTAAAGTTATTTTCTCTGATGAATCCCCTTTTCGATTGTTTTGGACATCAGGAAAACGCCTCATTCGGAGAAGACAAGGTGAGCGCTACCACCAGTCTTGTCTCATGCCAACTGTTAAGCATCCTGAAACCATTCATGTGTGGGGTTGCTTCTCAGCCAAGGGAATCGGCTCTCTCACAGTCTTGCCAAATAACACAGCCATGAATAAAGAATGGTACCAGAATGTCCTCCAAGAGCAACTTCTCCCAACCCTCCAAGAGCAGTTTGGCATCAACAATGCCTTTTCCAGCATGATGGAGCACCTTGCCATAAAGCAAACGTGATAACTAAATGGCTCAGGGAACAAAACATAGAGATTTTGGGTCCATGGCCTGGAAACTCCCCAGATCTTAATCCCATTGAGAACTTGTGGTCAATCATCAAGAGACGGGTGGACAAACAAAAACCTAAAAATTCTGACAAAATGAAAGCATTGATTGTGCAAGAATGGACTGCTATCAGTCAGGATTTGGTCCAGAAGTTGATTGAGAGCATGCCAGGGAGAATTGCAGAGGTCCTGAAGAAGAAGGGTCAACACTGCAAATATTGACTTGCTGCATTAACTCATTCTAACTGTCAATATAAGCGTTTGTTACTCATATGTTTGCAATTATATTTCTGTCTGTGATAAAAACATCTGTCAAACACACATAAAAACCAGAGGGCAGCAGATCATGTGAAAATATAATATTTGTGTCATTCTCAAAACTTTTGGCCATGACTGTAATGTCCCATATAGTCCCAACATTCAGTCTGAGGGCCCTCGCAGACCTCCACATAGTATAAGAGCCCCAACACACAATATGATGTACCTTACACACATGCAGTATGAGATCCTCTCACATAGTATGAGCCCCTCACAATATGGTGTTCCCTACACTCTGAACACGCTGTATAAAGCCCCCAACAGTCCTTTGCATGATTTGAAGTCCCACACACACAATATGAGGACTTCTTGGGCCAACCTTTCAGTATGAAGGCCCTCAAAGCCCCCACTCAGTATGAAGGCCTCCACAGCACCCTGTAAATTATGAAGAAAAAATACACAGTTTGATAGCCCTGCAGCTCCCACACACTATGATGCACCATCATGTCCCCCACAAGTACTGACAATAAACAAAAATTTGAAATATTCACCTACTATTGATCCCCTGATGTGATCCTCGGTCATTGCATTGTGCAGACTAAGGCTCCTTCCACACAGAAAGTGTGATCTAATGACAAATTCATGCCTGCGGTGCTGAGTTACCCGCGAGTTACCCTCAAGCTCCCAGGCTCACGTCTCACTTCTGCACCATTCTATCCAGCATTATCTGTATCATATAGATGCAGATATCACTGGAATTTTGATGACAGACGGGTGAGTTGTGAGAGTGGTACCACTCTGCACTGGCACCCCTAAGCTCACGGGCCCTATAGTGGCTGAATGGTCGAGGACATTCGTTTACTGAACAACACCTTTAATTATGTTTTATAGTATACAAATATAAAAAAATCAGAGAAGATCAGAGCCCTGCCGACATCCCTAGAGCCACTTCTAATTAGTATGCCTGGTGCAATGGCAAGATGTTGCACTGGGCCAACTAATCAGAGATGCTAGGGATGCCGGCAGGTAGAAAGAGGTTCACAAGGCTCTAGTTCGGCAGGCACAGACTACAGACATGGCCACTGGACCAGGGTCCTGAAAATTTTTTTGCTCAAAACCTCCAGAAGAAAATCATCTGTAAAGAAGAAATAGAAGTATCATCCCTGATGGGAAGAGTTAAGCTCTCCGGAAGCCAGGAATACTCTGCAGGGTGTGATGTAGTGTCTGTCTTCCCCACTTGTTTATAAATTGTTAGGCAACCTGATTAAAATGTGAAAGTGTCTGTTCATTCCCTAGGTTTTACACATCCACCAGTAAATTAGCAGCCAGGAGAACTTTGCTGTGTGACATGTGAAAAATACATCCAGGCCTTCTCTTATTTCTTTGTAGACAGGCATAATAAAGTAGAGCTCGCGTTTACCCTTGACACATCTTTCCTCTGCTGCTAATGGCTGCCCCAACTCAAAGCGGTAAATCCTGTATGTCTAAAGGTGATATTCCTTTTACTGTATTTTCATGAAGTTAATGTTTAAGCGGAGCATGTATAAGCTGGCACGGGGAACAGTTGGTCCTTGTACTGCTATAAATGGCAGAGAGGTTGGGTCTGTTGAAGCTTGTCTGTCAGCTGTTTGAACAAGACAAGCACCTTGATACAGATGGCCCGCCGTGTTCAGTTTCATGCTTTGCACACCGCCCCGGTGTCTTACTCAATCCCTACCCCTTTCCAGTGACTGCTGCTCATCGTATCCCCCTCCTCTTGCTCACATTACTCTGCTTCATGACCTACTTTGAAAATATGGTGTGAATAAAGATTCACAAATTAGATTGGAAGCCTGCCATAGACTATGCAAACAAGCCAGGTCTGGGAAGTTCCTGCAAGAACAAACTTGGCTCTCAGCACCGTCCTCTTGTAGGGCCCTGCTTTCTACCATTCAGCTGGTCACGTCCCACAGGCCAATACTGATTGGCTCGCTTTCCTCCCTACATCAGAGCTCTGCTGCGCAATCACATGAAGGCTTTATCATATCTCCTGGCTCGCGAAACAGCTGAGGTGGTATTAAAGATGAATGCATGCTGCTTCCTGGCTGAGCTGTCACTAGTAATATCAGTACTACAGGTCAAAGTCAGAGCAAAGCACTCGGTGACATGGGCTTTGTTTACACAGGATGGATGCATGCCAGATCCAAGATACGTCAGATACGCTATGGCCAATAAATGACACGTTTATTTTCAATCTACACAATGTTAATATGTAACCAAAGTGCAGGTTTTGTTACTATGTTACTAGATGCACGAAATAAACAGACACATGAATCAGGGTTATTTTTCTCTTGCCAGGAAAGACCATAAGATAAAATCAGCTGCATAGTAGTAGTAATAATCCGGACTCCTGTTTGAAAGCAAAGTCACTTAAAGGAAATGTATCCCCATTTTTTTAATGAAACATACTTTTTTATCTGTTTTTATTATCTAATTGTAGCTTTTTTATTCTAATTTCTGTACATAATGATGAGGGCGGCCATGTTACCTGATCTGTGGCGGCTAGAGCACTGGCGGACACAGACAGAAAAGGGCCCCAGTGCAAGGACAATATATGGTCCCTTTAGGCTATATTCCCACCATGCGTTTTTGATGAGATTTGTATTTTTTAAAACACACAAGTAACCTATTTAACTAAATGGGTGCAAATGTAAGAAGAAGGACTGGACCAGGGGTACCTTCTTGCACCAGGTCCGGAACTGTCAGGGCCAGGATCGGCTCCAGGTTTTCATGGGCCCCGGGTGAAAGAGTTTCAATAGGCCCCTTTAACACATACCACAATTCATGATGCACAGATACGGCAGAGAAATATAGGTGTAGTACAATGCCAAACATTTCACTTACTTCATACATTACATGACTGATATATATTGTAAATTCAACAATAGCTCAAAAGACATACAGTATAATCATCCATACAGTATTATGGGCACCACATAGTGCTCCATATAAAATAATGAGCTCCATATATTGCTCCATACAGTATTATGGGCACCCCATAGTGCTCCATGCAGAATAATGATCTCCATATATTGCTCCATACAGTATTATTGGCACCACATAGTGCTCCATGCAGAATAATAAGTTCCATATATTGCTCTATACAGTATTATGGGCACCATATAGAGCTCCATACAGAATAATGAGCCCCATATAATGCTCCATATATAATGGGCCCCATATAATACTCCATATATAATGGACCCTATAAGATGCTCCATATATAATAGGCCCCAAATTATGCTCCATATATAATGGGCCCCATATGATGTTCCATATATAATGGGCCCCATATGATGTTCCATATATAATGGGCCCCATATGATGCTCCAGTATATAATGGGCCCCATATATGATGATTCAGTGCATGATGGGCCCCATATAATGCTTCATATATAATGGACCTATATATGATGCTTCAGTATATTATGGGCCCCATATAATGCTCCATATATGAGCCCCATATATGATGCTCCATGGTATGGTTGGCCCCATATAATGCTCCATATATAATGGGCCCCATATATGATGCTCCAGTGTATGATAGGCCCCATGTAATGCCTCATATATGATGCTCCAGTGTATGATGGGCCCTATATATGATGCTCCAGTGTATTATGGGCCCCATATATGATACTCCAGTGTATGATGGGCCCCATATGATGGTCGGTCTCCATATATTGCGCAAAACATAAAAAAAATAAAAAATGAAATACTCACCTCTCCTCACTGGCCGCTGCTCTGCTCAAGGCACTGGCCCCCAGTACTGGCACAGGCACCGGGCCCCCATAGCATGCCAGTGTCCCTGACTGTGAGTGGGCCCTCCGCCTGCTCAGGGCCCCGGCACTTGCCCGGGAGCGCCGGGTGCTGATGCCGGCCCTGGTCGGGGCTGTCACCTTTGTTGTCCTGGGGAAAGCTTAGACACCTGTACCGACCTTTGCACTCGACAGCAGGAGACGTGACTAAGTTAAAAAGGGGAGAGCATGCGAGAGAGAGGAGAGACTGGGCGAGAACATGCAACGTGAAGCAGGGGAAGTTTGGTGCTCCGTCCTTTGAGCACCGTGACAGCAAAGGCCTGCGCTATAGAATCCCCACTGCCGCGTACAGAGTCTGTGAACAGAGACTTACCGTGTGCCCATTGGCTCCCGCATCTGAAGGTGCCAAACGCTCCGGACTGCATGTGTGCTGCCTAAGAGAGACCGGGTGACTCACCGAGAACTGTGCTCTTTCTCACCCACATATGTTTGCCGAGCTACATTAGGCCCCGACAGTGCTTGGGACTGCACTTCACTGTTCATCACAAATCCTGATCCCTGGACCCCACACAGGATGACCAGGACTCTCCGTCACCACCGGGAACCTGATCATCTACGCATTCTGGACGACACCGAATTCATCACGCGCTGACTGCGTTGGCACCACTGTCTTTGGGCCTAGGACTCTCTACAGCTAGCAAGCTGTCGGACTGATAAGTGTAACCTTTAATGAACAGTTGCTAAACTATTTACAATTGTTATCTCCCCTGCACATCTACAGTGCTCAAATCATCTGCCTTATCCCTGTTTCTCCCTTCTCCTCAGTGGGGAATATACCCCTGTTTAAGTAAAATTAACATTAACCCTTTCTCTGCCTCCTGTCCGTTACTGCATCCCGCAACCTGTCCACATTTTGGTGTAGTTGGCAGGATGCAGTCTCACAGCACGGAGGTGGCAGACCAAGCAGTGGGGGTGGGCCCATTGTCCAGCATATCCCTAGGGACGACCCCCTCGAGAATGTGACACTTTTAATAAGGTGTTACAAATCCAGGAGAAAACACATGGAGACCCCATGGACATAAGGGAATTACGCATGCGTTTATTTTTCCAGGTTCAAAGGAAGGGGGCGATGGTGACCCAGTACATGAACACGTTACAGAAGGTCCATACTGCTATCATTAGGAAATACAGCGTAGGCATAGGGTCTACTGGCATAGTACTGCAGGATCCGTTGGTGACAGGCTTGCGAAAGGGCTGCTGAAACAGGACTTGCGAGAGTGCTTGTGGGTAAATCCGCGCATGACCTTTTCTGAGGTGGGGAGAGAAGTGGCCACACGCGAGCAGGAGCAGGGGGTGACACTCCCAGCGGGGAATGTCAGGAGTGGAGAAGTATCTGTGACAATGGCCACCGAACCGAGATGGGTGGAAGAGTTGTGGAAAGAAATCCAGGACATACGAGAAGAGTTGTCTGAATCAAAGAAGAAACCAACAGCGTCACCAAACCCGCCCGGGGGTAGAACTGGCCCTGAACCTCATCACAAAGTGAGGACATCCCGCAGAGAAAAACTCCCTACATGCTACAACTGCAGTGAGATTGTCTGGGCGACTTAAACTTTGAAGCCACTCTCATCTATCTGGATGATATCATCGTGTATGCCGCCTCGTTCAAGGAACATCTGAGGAGGCTGGAACAGGTGTTGAGTCGACTACAGCGACACTGTTTGAAAGTGAAACCCCAGAAGTGTAATCTGTTTCGCACAGAGATTGAGTAATTGGGACATGTCGTCTCTGCAGAAGGGGTGAGATCGTCCCGTGAGAAAATTACCGCAGTACAGTATTGGCCTACCCCGAAGACTGTGACGGATGTTCGGGCCTTCCTGGGGCTCACCGGGTATTATCGGCGATTTGTAATGAACTTTACTCGCATTGTGAACCCACTGCTGGAACTGTTGAAAGGGGTGTCGTCTGGCGCAAAGAACAAGACTATACCGTGTGGAGAGCACCAGGAGAAAGTGTTTCAAGCTTTGAAGGTGGCTTTAACTGAACCGCCAGTGCTAGCCTATGCAGACTTCTCCCTACCATTTATTCTCCACACTGATGGAAGCCTGCATGGACTCAGAACTGTATTGTCCCAGATGCAGTACAGACCAAAAGTTTGGACACACCTTCTCATTCAGCGATTTTTCTGTCTTTTCATGACTGTGAAAATTGTAGAATCACACTGAAGGCATCAAAACTATGAATTAACACATGTGGAATTATACATTACACTTTACAAGAAAGTGTGAAACAACTGAAAATATGTTTTATATTCTAGGTTCTTCAAAGTAGCCACCTTTTGCTTTGATTGATTACTGCTTTGCACGCAGAAAAGGTGAATGGATGGACTCTGCATGCCTGGTTCCCACCGTGAAGCATGGAGGAGGAGGTGTGATGATGTAGGGGTGCTTTGCTGGTGACACTGTTGGGAATTTATTCAAAATTGAAGGCATATTGAACCAGCATGGCTACCACAGCATTTTGCAGCGGCATGCTATTCCATCCAGTTTGCATTTAGTTGGACCATCATTTATTTTTCAACAGGACAATGACCCCAAACACACCTCCAGGCTGTGTAAGGGCTATTTGACCAAGAACAAGAGTGTTGGGGTGCTACGCCAGATGACCTGGCCTCCACAGTCACCAGACCTGAACCCAATCAAGATGGTTTGGGGTGAGCTGGACCGCTCACCGCTTCAATTTTGAATAATCCCCAACAGTGTCACCAGCAAATCACCCCCACATCATCACACCACCTCCTCCATGCTTCACGGTGGGAACCAGGCATGTAGAGTCCAGCCGTTCACCTTTTCTGAGTGCAAAGCAGTAATCAAAGCAAAAGGTAGCTACTTTGAAGAACCTAGAATATAAGACATATTTTCAGTTGTTTCACACTTTTTTGTAAAGTGTAATGTATAACTCCACATGTGTTAATTCATAGTTTTGATGCCTTCAGTGTGATTCTACAATTTTCATAGTCATGAAAATACAGAAGAATCTTTGAATGAGAAGGTGTGTCCAAACTTTTGGTCTGTACTGTACAAGACGGAAAAGAGCGAGTAATCAACTACGCTATCCGCTCCCTCCATGACTAGTGTTGAGCGATACTTCCCGATATCAAAAAGTATCGGATCGGATTGGATCGGACCGATACCCAAAAAGTATCGGCTATCGTCGATTCCGATACCGGAGACCTAATGCAAGTCAAAGGGACGGAAATATCGTAATTAAAATAAACCCTTTCTTTCCTTGTAAACACTAGATATACACACATAGAATACATATATATATATATATATATATATATATAAAATATATATATATGCATGTCATTGAGACATATATATATATATATTTATAGTTCATACACTTCTACATAGTAAAATAGCCGCCCGCTAATTCAATTGCCGGCTTTTGTGAAGTTACAGAACCACCCGACATGAAATGACACATGGTTTACATACAGTTAACCATGTCATTTCATGTAGTTTGATATATGGTTTTCACTAACAATTACATGTGTGTATGTGTGCAAAATTTCACACATGTAGGGGTTAATTAAAGGTGTAAATTCGTTGAAAAAAAATGCGTGGGCTCCCGCTGTATTTTCTAAACCAGACAGACAAAGCCAGCGAGTGGGGGCAGATAATAATAGCCGAGGGAGGGTGCATTTATTTTGTGCCCCCCCTGGCTACTAACATCTGCCCCCAGACACCCCAGAAAAGGCAAATCTATAATTAGATTTGCCCTTTCTGGCACTTTGCCGGTCTATTCCCATTGCCCTGTAGCGGTGGCGAGTGGGTTAATAATGGGTTAAAGCCACCTTGCTATTGAAAGGTGACTTTAAGCCAGGTTAATAATTGAGAGTTGTCAATTTGACAACTCTCAATTATTAATCCTATTGAAGGAAATAAAAAAAACACACACACATGAAGAGTAAATAATTTTAATGAAATAAACACACATTTTTTGACCATCGTTTATTTAACTGGTAATCCTTGCGAAGCCATTGGTCTCCTGTAATAAAGAAAAAATAATAAAACAACATTATTCTTACCTATCCGCCTCTCTGTCAGGTCCCACGCTAGAAAAATATTTAGAATTGAGAGTCCTCAGTGGTTGATACCTTTTAATGGCTAACTAAAAAGATGGTAACAAATTGCAAGCTTTCGAGACTACTCAGGTCTCTTCATCAGGCTACTAATACAAAATCTGAAGAATCACATATTTATACACAACACAGCACAGAAATAATGCAATAGGTAAGACAAGTGACGAGAAGCAGACTAGTCATTATGGCAGAGGGATGAACATAAATATTGGAACAGTTCATAGATAAGGAGTGTGAAAGTTTTATTGCCCTCTGATTGGGGTCTGGTAATGTTTTGTGATGCTCTCACAGGGTCTTTGGAGTAAATTCCTTAATTGATGTAAAACGTCATAAATCCATGTGAAATTTTCAGTAGGTCAGTTGTGTCCTGAATGTAGCTGGGTGTATCCTTATTTTCAGTAGGTCAGTTGTGTCCTGAATGTAGCTGGGTGTATCCTTATTTTCAGTAGGTCCCACACTGTAATCCTTCACAAAAGGTTAACTGCCTTACAGCCAAGCAGTGCAGATAATGCTGCCTGCTCAGGTGTAAGCTCCCGAATGAATGATTTCCTCTCCCTGCTGACAGGAGAGAAAGTGATTACTGTGGAAAGTTTCACTGATTGCTTCCCACTTTCACTTCAGGTCAGCCGGGATTCCCTCTAACGTCACTGATGCTGTGCGTGTCCCTGGCTGACCTGAAGTGAAAGTGGGAAGCAATCAATTAAGCTTTCCACACTAATCACTTCCTCTCCTGTCAGATGGGAGAGGAAATCATTCACTCGGGGGTTTACTGCAAGACTTAGCTGCGGTCCCTGCAGTAAACATTAACCCTTTCAGAAGGATTACATCGGGGGACCTGACTGAACATCGGATAGGTAAGAATAATGTTGCTTTATTATTTTTTTTTTATTACAGGTGAACAAGGGCTTCGAATGGATTTACCTGGAAAATAAAATATGGTCAAAAACTATGTGTATTTATTTCATTAAAATTATTTTTAATTAAAGTGTATGTGTTTTATTTTTATTTCATACAATAGGATTAATAATTGATAGTTGTCTAATTGACAGCTCTCAATTATTAACCTGGCTTAAAGTCACCTTTCAATAGCAAGGTGGCTTTAACCCATTATTAACCCATTCGCCACCGCTACAGGGCAATGGGAATAGACGGGCTAAGTGCCAGAAAGGGCGAATCTAATTATAGATTTGCCTTTTCTGGGGTGTCTGGGGGCAGATGTTAGTAGCTGGGGGGGGCAAAAATAATGGTCGCTCTCTAGGCTACTATTATCTGCCCCCACTCGCTTGCTTTGTCTGTCTGGTTGATAAAATAGTGCGGGAGCCCACGCATTTTTTTACAACGAAATTACACCTTTAATTAACCCCTACATGTGTGAAATTTTGCACACATACACTCATGTAATTGTTAGTGAAAACCATATATCAAACTACATGAAATTACATGGTTAACTCTATGTAAACCATGTGTCATTTCATGTCGGGTCTGTTATTTCACAAAAGCCGGCAATTGAAATAGCGGCTTTCATACTATGTAGAAGTGTATGCACTATAAATATATATATATATATATATATATATATATATATATGTGTCACAATGACATGTGTATATATATATATATATATATATATGAGGTGTAAAATTTTTGAAAAAAAATGTGTGTGCTCCCGCGCTATTTTCTCAACCAGACAGACAAAGCCATCGAGTGGGGGCAGATAATAATAGCCCAGAGAGGGACCATTATTTTTGCCCCCCCCCCCGGCTACTAACATCTTCCCCAGACACCCCAGAAAAGGCAAATCTATAATTAGATTCGCCCTTTTTGGCACTTAGCCCTTCTATTCCCATTGCCCTGTAGCAGTGGCGAATGGGTTAATAATGGGTTAAAGTCACCTTTCTATTGAAAGGTGACTTTAAGCCAGGTTAATAATTGAGAGCTGTCAATTAGACAACTATCAATTATTAATCCTATTGTATGAAATAAAAATAAAACACACACACTTTAACCCCTTCCCGACCCATGACGCCGACGTCGGCGTCATGAAAACCTGTGCCATCCCGACCCATGACGCCGACGTAGGCGTCATGCTATAAATCATGTTACTGCGGGTCGGGGGTCCGGGGTCACTGAAAGGTCACCCGACCCGCAGTAACAGGACCCTTACTGTATCACCACAGGGGGGTTGGCTTAACCCCCACGTGGCCACGATCGCTCTGATTGGCTGTTAAAAGTGAAACTGCCAATCAGAGCGATTTGTAATATTTAACCAATGAAACTGGTGAAATATTACAATCCAGCCATGGCCGATGCTGCAATAGCATCTGCCATGGCTGGAGACCGCGATCAGACCCCCCCACAACCATGTCACGGCGGTGATCGGCCGCCGCCATCGAAAGATGGCAGCGATCGGTCACCGCCGTCGCTGTCTGCTCCCCTGCTCCTGCGATCACCCCCCCTCCCCTTCCGATCCCCCCCCTCCACCTTCTGACGTCCCCTACTCACCTCTCCCGGTCCACCGATGTCCCTGGATCCGTCCCGACGGCTGCCCGGGATTCTTCATGGGCGCCGCCATCTTGGAAAATGGCGGGCGCATGCGCAGTGCGCCCGCCGGCCGGCGCATGCGCAGTGCGCCCTCCATTGTAAAAAAATTTATTTTGATCACTGTGATAAACTGTCACAGTGATCAAAATAAAAAAAAAGTAAATGAACCCCCCCCGTCATAGGTAGGGACAAATAATAAAAAAAATAATTTTTTTTTTTTTTCCTAGCGGATTTTGCTGCTGATCCGCAGCTGATTTTGCTGCGGATCCGCGGCGGATATCGCGGCTGATCCGCGGCTGATTTCGCTGCTGATCCGCGGCTAATTTCGCTGCTGATCCGCGGCGGATTTCGCTGCTGATCCGCGGCGGATTCGCCGCTGATCCGCTGCGGATCCGCGCTGATTTCACCGCTGATCCGCGGCGGATTTCGCTGCGGATCCGCGGCAGATTTCGCTGCGGATCCGCGGCTGATTTCGCTGCGGATCCGCGGCTGATTTCGCTGCGGATCCGCGGCTGATTTCGCTGCGGATCCGCGGCTGATTTCGCTGCTGATCCGCGGCGGATTTCGCTGCTGATCCGCAACTGATTTTGCTGCTGATTCGCGGCGGATCCGCGGCGGATTTCGCTGCTGATACGCGGCGGATTTCGCTGCTGATCCGCGGCGGATTTCGCTGCTGATCCGCGACGGATTTCGCTGCGGATCCGCTACTGATTTCGCTGCGGATCCGCGACTGATTTCGCTGCGGATCCGCGGCGGATTCGCTGCTGATCCGCTGCGGATCCGCGGCTGATTTCGCCGCTGATCCGCGGCGGATTTCGCTGCGGATCCGCGGCAGATTTCGCTGCGGATCCGCGGCTGATTTCGCTGCGGATCCGCGGCTGATTTCGCTGCTGATCCGCGCGGATTTCGCTGCTGATCCGCAACTGATTTTGCTGCTGATTCGCGGCTGATCCGCGGCGGATTTCGCTGCTGATCCGCGGCGGATTTCGCTGCTGATCCGCGGCGGATTTCGCTACTGATCCGCGACGGATTTCGCTGCGTGATCCGCTACTGATTTCGCTGCGGATCCGCGACTGATTTCGCTGCGGATCCGCGACTGATTTCGCTGCGGATCCGCGGCGAATTTCGCCTGCGGATCCGCGGCGCGGATATTTGCTGCTGATCCGTGACTGATTTGCTGCTGATTCGCTGCGGATCCGCGGCTGATTTCGCTGCGGATCCGCGACTGATTTCGCTGCGGATCCGCGGCGGATTTCGCTGCTGATCCGCGGTGGATTTCGCTGCTGATCCGCGGCGGATTTCGCTGCTGATCCGCGACTGATTTTGCTGCTGATTCGCTGCGGATTCCGCGGCGGATTTCGCTGCTGATCCGCGGCTGATTTCGCTGCTGATCCGCGGCTGATTTCGCTGCTGATCCGCGGCTGATTTCGCTGCTGATCCGCGGCTGATTTCGCTGCTGATCCGCGGCGGATTTCGCTGCTGATCCACTGCGGATTCGCTGCTGATCCGCGGCGGATTTCGCCGCTGATCCGCGGCGGATTTCGCTGCTGATCCGCGGCGGATTTTGCTGCTGATCTGCGGCGGATTTTGTTGCTGATCCGCAACTGATTTTGCTGCGGATCCGCGGCTGATTATCTGCTGATTCATCTGCGCTAGCGGGTATAGCATAACGCGATCGCGTTATGCTATACCGTTACCAGCCGGTCAACGCTACGTGTTGAACGGGCTGGTAAAACGCAATATGAACCCAGCCTTAGGGTTAGAACTAGGGTTAGGGTTAGCATTAGGGTTAAGGTTAGAATTACGGTTAGGGTTGGAATTTGAGTTAGGGTTGGAATTAGGGTTAGGGTTAGAATTAGGGTTAGGCTTGTAGTTAGGTTTATGGTTAGAGTTGGGATTAGGGTTAGGTGTGTGTAGGGGTTAGGGTTGGGGTTAGGGGTGTGTTGGGGTTAGTGTTGGAGTTAGAATTGAGGGTTTCCACTATTTAGGCACATCAGGGGCTCTCCATACGCGACATGGCGCCACCATTGATTCCTGCAAATTTTGCGTTCAAAATGTCAAACAGTGCTCCCTTTATTCCAAGCCCCGACGTATGCCCAAACAGTGGTTTATCCCCACATATGAGGTATCAGCATACTCGGGAAAAATTGCACAACAACTTTGGGGTTCTAATTTCTCCTGTTAACATTGGGAAAAAAAATTGGGGACTAAATATTATTTTTGTGGAAAAAAAATGATTTTATATTTTCACGGCTCTGCGTTATAAACTTCTGTGAAGGACTTGGAGATTCAAAGTGCTTATCACACATCTATAGGAGTTCCTTGGGGGATCTAGTTTCCAAAATGGGGTCACTTGTGGGGAGTTTCTACTGTTTAGGCACATCAGGGACTCTGCAAACGTAACATGACGCCCGAAGACCATTCCATCAAGTGGGCATTTCAAAACGTCACTACTTCCCATCCGAGCCCCGACGTGTGCCCATACAGTAGTTTTCTCCCACATATGGGATATCAGCATACTCAGGAAAAATTGGACAACAACTTTTGGGGTCTAATTTCTCATGTTACCCTTGGGAAAATAAAAAAATTGGGGACTAAAAGATCCTGATTGTGGAAAAAATATGATATTTTTATTTTCATGCCCGGGCGTTATAAACTTCTGTGTAGCCCTTGGGGTTCAAAGTGCTCACCACACATCTAGATAAGTTCTTTGCAGGGTCTAGTTTCCTAAATGGGGTCACTTGTGGGGAGTTTCTACTGTTTAGGCACATCAGGGGCTCTGCAAACGTAACAAGATGCCCGCAGACCATTCCATCAAGTCTGCATTTCAAAGCGTCACCACATCCCTTCCGAGCCCTGACGTGTGCCCAAACAGTGGTTCCCCCCCACATATGGGGTACTAGCGTACTCAGGACAAACTGGACAACAACTTTTGGGGTCCAATTTCTCCTGTAACCATTGTGAAAATAAAAAATAGTGGGCTAAAAAATCATTTTTTGAGAAAAAAAATGATTTTTTATTTTCACAGCTCTGCGTTATAAACTTCTGTGAAGCACCTGGGGGTTCAAAGTTCTCACTATGCATCTAGATAAGTTCCTTAGGGCGTCTAGTTTCCAAAATGGGGTCACTTGTGGGGGAGCTCCAATGTTTAGGCACACAGGGACTCTCCAAATGCGACATGGCAATCGCTAAATATTCCAGCATATTTTCCATTCAAAAAGTCAAATGGCGCTCCTTCCCTTCTGAGCCCTGCCGTGCGCCCAAACAGTGGTTTATGACCACATATGAGGTATCTGTGTACTCAGGAGAAATTGCCCAACAAATTTTAGGATCCAATTTATACTGTTGCCCATGTGAAAATGAAAAAAAACTGAGGCTAAAAGAAAATTTTTGTGAAAAAAAAGTACTTTCTTTTTTTTACGGATCAATTTGTGAAGCACCTGGAGGTTCAAAGTGCTCACTATGCATCTAGATAAGTTCCTTAGGGGGTCTAGTTTCCAAAATGGGGTCACTTGTGGGGAAGCTCCAATGTTTAGGCACACAGGGACTCTCCAAATGCGAAATGGCAACCGCTAAATATTCCAGCATATTTTCCATTCAAAAAGTCAAATGGCGCTCCTTCCCTTCTGAGCCCTGCCGTGCGCCCAAACAGTGGTTTATGACCACATATGAGGTATCTGTGTACTCAGGAGAAATTGCCCAACAAATATTAGGATCCAATTTATACTGTTGCCCATGTGAAAATGAAAAAAACTGAGGCTAAAAGAAAATTTTTGTGAAAAAAAAGTACTTTCTTTTTTTTACGGATCAATTTGTGAAGCACCTGGGGTTCAAAGTGCTCACTATGCATCTAGATAAGTTCCTTAAGGGTCTAGTTTCCAAAATGGGGTCACTTGTGGGGGAGCTCCAATGTTTAGGCACACAGGGACTCTCCAAATGCGACATTGCAACCGCTAAATATTCCAGCATATTTTCCATTCAAAAAGTCAAATGGCGCTCCTTCCCTTCTGAGCCCTGCCGTGCGCCCAAACAGTGGTTTATGACCACATATGAGGTATCTGTGTACTCAGGAGAAATTGCCCAACAAATTTTAGGATCCAATTTATACTGTTGCCCATGTGAAAATGAAAAAAACTGAGGCTAAAAGAAAATTTTTGTGAAAAAAAAGTACTTTCTTTTTTTTACGGATCAATTTGTGAAGCAACTGGGGGTTCAAAGTGCTCACTATGCATCTAGACAAGTTCCTTAGGGGTCTAGTTTCCAAAATGGGGTCACTTGTGGGGAGCTCCAATGTTTAGGCACACAGGGACTCTCCAAATGCGACATGGCAACCGCTAAATATTCCAGCATATTTTCCATTCAAAAAGTCAAATGGCGCTCCTTCCCTTCTGAGCCCTGCCGTGCGCCCAAACAGTGGTTTATGACCACATATGAGGTATCTGTGTACTCAGGAGAAATTGCCCAACAAATTTTAGGATCCAATTTATACTGTTGCCCATGTGAAAATGAAAAAAACTGAGGCTAAAAGAAAATTTTTGTGAAAAAAAAGTACTTTCTTTTTTTTACGGATCAATTTGTGAAGCACCTGGGGGTTCAAAGTGCTCACTATGCATCTAGATAAGTTCCTTAAGGGGTCTAGTTTCCAAAATGGGGTCACTTGTGGGGGAGCTCCAATGTTTAGGCACACAGGGACTCTCCAAATGCAACATTGCAACCGCTAAATATTCCAGCATATTTTCCATTCAAAAAGTCAAATGGCGCTCCTTCCCTTCTGAGCCCTGCCGTGCGCCCAAACAGTGGTTTATGACCACATATGAGGTATCTGTGTACTCAGGAGAAATTGCCCAACAAATTTTAGGATCCAATTTATACTGTTGCCCATGTGAAAATGAAAAAAACTGAGGCTAAAAGAAAATTTTTGTGAAAAAAAAGTACTTTCTTTTTTTTACGGATCAATTTGTGAAGCAACTGGGGGTTCAAAGTGCTCACTATGCATCTAGACAAGTTCCTTAGGGGGTCTAGTTTCCAAAATGGGGTCACTTGTGGGGAGCTCCAATGTTTAGGCACACAGGGACTCTCCAAATGCAACATGGCAACCGCTAAATATTCCAGCATATTTTCCATTCAAAAAGTCAAATGGCGCTCCTTCCCTTCTGAGCCCTGCCGTGCGCCCAAACAGTGGTTTATGACCACATATGAGGTATCTGTGTACTCAGGAGAAATTGCCCAACAAATTTTAGGATCCAATTTATACTGTTGCCCATGTGAAAATGAAAAAAACTGAGGCTAAAAGAAAATTTTTGTGAAAAAAAAGTACTTTCTTTTTTTACAGATCAATTTGTGAAGCACCTTGGGGTTCAAAGTGATCACTATGCATCTAGATAAGTTCCTTAGGAGGTCTAGTTTCGAAAATGGGTCACTTGTGGGGGAGCTCCAATGTTTAGGCACACAGGGACTCTCCAAATGTGACATGGCAACCGCTAAATATTCCAGCATATTTTCTATTCAAAAAGTCAAATGGCGCTCCTTCCCTTCTGAGCCCTGCTGTGCGCCCATACAGTGGTTTATGAACACATATGAGGTATCTGTGTACTCAGGAGAAATTGCCCAACAAATTTTAGGATCCATTTTATCCTGTTGTCCATGTAAAAATGAAAAAATTGATGCTAAAAGAAAATTTTTGTTGGAAAAATTAAAATGTCCATTTTTTCCTTCCACGTTGCTTTAGTTCCTGTGAAGCACCTGAAGGGTTAATAATCTTCTTGAATGTAGTTTTGAGTAGCTTGAGGGTGCAGTGTTTATAAAGGTGTCACTTTTGGGTATTTTCTGCCATATAGACCCCTCAAAGTGACTTCAAATGTGAGGTGGTCCCTAAAAAAAATGGTTTTGTAAATTTTGATGTAAAAAGGAGAAATCGCTGGTCAACTTTTAACCCTTATAACTTCCTAACAAAAAAAAATGTTGTTCCCAAAATTGTGCTGATGTAAAGTAGACATGTGGGAAATGTTATTTATTAACTATTTTGTGCCACATAACTCTCTGGTTTAACAGAATAAAAATTAAAAATTTGAAAATTACAAAATTTTCAGAATTTTAGCCAAATTTCCATTTTTTTCACAAATAAACGTAAAAATTATCGACCTTAATTTACCACTAACATGAAGCCCAATATGTCACGAAAAAACAATCTCAGAATCGCTAGGATCCGTTGAAGCGTTCCTGAGTTATTACCTCATAAAGGGATACTGGTCAGAATTGCAAAAAATGGCAAGGTCTTTAAGGTCAAAATAGGCTGGGTCATGAAGGGGTTAATTAAAAATCATTTTAATGAAATAAATACACATAGTTTTTGACCATATTTTATTTTCCAGGTAAATCCATTCGAAGCCCTTGTTCACCTGTAATAAAAATAAAATAATAAACCAACATTATTCTTACCTATCCGGTGTTCAGTCAGGTCCCCCGATGTAATCCTTCTGAAAGGGTTAATGTTTACTGCAGGGACCGCAGGTAATGCTGCCAGCCTTGCAGTAAACCCCCGAATTAATCATCTCCTCTCCTGGCTGACAGGAGAGAAAGTTGATTAGTGTGGGAAGCATAATTGATTGCTTCCCACTTTCACTTCATGTCAGCCGGGACACCGCACAGCATCAGTGATGTCAGAGAGAATCCCGGCTGACCTGAACTGAACTGATTAATAAAAATAGGGATCCCCTCGAAAAAAAAATGGGGTGGTGTCCCCCTATTTTGTTAACCAGCCAGATAAAGCAGACTGCTGAGGCCTGGTATTTAAGGCTGTTAAGGATCCAAGATCCATGAACCTTGCAAGCCTGATAATACCAGCCACAGCAGTCTGCTTATCTGGTTGGTTAACAAAAATAGGGATCCCCTCGAAAAAAAAAATGGCGTGGGGTCCCCCTATTTTTGTTAACCAGCCAGATGAAGCAGACTACTGAGGCCTGGTATTTCAGGCTGGTGAGGATCCAATATCCATGAACCTTGCAAGCCTGATAATACTAGGGCACAACAGTCTGCTTAGCTTGGCTGGTTAACAAAAATAGGGATCCCCTCGAAAAAAAAAATGGCGTGGGGGTCCCCCTATTTTTGTTAACCAGCCAAGTAAAAAGCAGACTGCTGCGACCTGGTATTAAAAGACTGTCAAGGCCCATGGACTTTGCCCTCAAGCCTATAAATACCAGGCTGCAGCAGCCCACAATGGCGCATCCAAGATGCGCCATTGTGGCACTTTAGCGGCTCTTCCCACTTGCTCGTGCGGGGCAATGTGAGTAATAAGGGGTTAAAAATGTCACCTTGGATTTGAACGTGACAATAAGCCCGGTAAATAATGGAAGAGAGCATCAATAAGACACCGTGTAATGTATGTAGTACAGTTCATATAGCGTCTTGTGCTTGGGTGCGATGAAAACACAGGAGTCACAGGTTTGATATAGAAAAGTCCTGTATTACTTCATACAAGTTGGCAGAAATAGTCACACAGTTTGCAGACACAGAAACAGGAGACACAGCAGGCCAGAGTAATCCAAGCTCAGCAATCACTCTCCAATACAGATTCAGGATCTTCTTCTCTGTTACCGTAAGTCCATGCAAACGTGGGTCTTTCAAAGAGCAGGGTTCAGAGTCCACAAGTGCTTCAGAGTTCCTCAGTAGGAATAGCTGGAGTACAAGGTCCAAGGCTTACAGGAGTCAAGTCACAGGTTCACTGCAGGCTAGATTCTGAAGCACTGATTGCTCAGCTGTGGCTGCTTAAGAAGCAAAGGAGAGAATCAGGGCAGGAACATGCAAGCTGGAAACTCCATTTTGACTGAGGGCAAGATAGCTGCAGCAAGACAGAAAGTAAAATGGCTGACGAACAAACTGAGTTTCAGGAATATATACATAGAACCTTACATTACTCCCCCCTTAAGGACAACCTCCGGATGACCTCAGACCAGGCTTGTGTGGGTACCTCTGATGAAACTGACGGAGCAAGCGAGGAGCATTAACGTTATTGACCGGTTCCCATGAGTTGTCCTCCACTGGGTAGCCCTGCCATTTAATCAGATATTGTAACTGATTTCTATACAACCTGGAATCTAAAATCCTTTCCACCACAAATTCTTCCTGACCATCGACTAGCACTGGGTCAGGGCAAGGAGAGGAACGTCCAGGAAACGTATTGGGTGTCGCAGCCTTTAGTAGGGATACATGAAAGACAGGGTGGATTCTCATAGTTCTGGGCAGTTGAAGACGACAAGCAACGGCACTTATAATTTTACTGATTTTATAGGGTCCAATGTACTTATGTCCCAACTTAGACGATGGAATCCTTAACTTAAGATTTCTGGTTGACAGCCAGACCAAGTCTCCTACCTTGAAAGCTGGTGCAGGTTTACGAAATTTATCTGCTGCTTTCTTGTACCTTTCTTGAGCCGATTCCAGATTTTCCTTTAGAAGATCCATATTCTTCTGTAAAGACGTGATTCTTTCAGCCACTGCTGGTAAAGGCGTTTCTATGGGAAATCGTGGTAGAATGTTAGGATGATAACCTAGATTAGAGTAAAAAGGAGACTGTTTAGTGGAGGCACTCTGAGAGTTGTTATACGAGAACTCAGCTAATGGAAGTAGATCCACCCAATCATCCTGTAGGTGGCAGATAAAGCAGCGGAGATACTGCTCCAGGTTTGATTGGTTCGTTCGGTCTGTCCATTAGTCTGGGGATGAAAAGCAGAAGAAAGGTTTACTTTAATGTCCAATGCTGCAGAGAAATTTTGCCAAAACCTAGAAGTGAATTGCACCCCTCGATCCGAAATAACCTCATCCGGTACTCCATGTAAGCGAAACACATCTTTAATCATCAAATCTGATGTCTGTTTTGCAGTGGGTAAGCCGACACAAGGGATAAAATGAACTGCCTTTGTTAGACGGTCAACCACCACTAGAATGGTGTTCTTCCCCTGAGAGGTTGGTAACTCCACAATGAAGTCCATAGAAATGGATCCCCACGGGCGGGACGGGGTGGGAAGAGGCTGTAACAGACCAGTTGGTGAGGAGCGAGGTGTTTTGCATCTTGCACAGACCTCACATGAAGTGACATAATTCAAAACATCCTTCCTGCAAGTGGGCCACCAAAAGAAACGAGAAAGAAATTCCTGTGTCTTTAGAATTCCTCTATGCCCAGCTATCTTGGAATCGTGAATGAGTTGCAATACTCTTAATCTGACTGTTTCAGGAATATACAGACGTTGTCCCTGAATCCACACACCATTCTTAAAGACAAGACTTACGTCCCTTGGGGGTTGTGCCAAAAAGGAATCCGCATGGTATGCTTCCTTGATGTCCTTAAGTAGGTCTTGATTATGAATTACTCCTAGGAATCTAGAGTCAGGAAGAATAGTCTTAGGAGGAGTAATTGGACGTGTCTCTGCTGAGTAAATCCTAGAGAGTGCATCAGCCTTTCCATTGCGCGATCCTGGTCTATAAGAGATGATAAAATTAAATTGGTTTAAGAAAAGATTCCAGCGAGCCTGGCGAGGAGTCAGGCACTTAGCCGACCTGATAAACTCAAGGTTACGATGGTCTGTCAGGACGACTATTTGCTGTGCAGCTCCCTGAAGAAGGTGTCTCCATTCTTTGAAGGCGGCAATAATGGCCAACAACTCTCTATTGCCCACATCGTAGTTCCTCTCAGCCGAAGACAACTGCTGGGAAAAGAAGGCACAGGGATGCAAGACATTCTTCTCACCTGTTCTCTGAGAGAGTATAGCTCCAACGGCACAGTCTGAAGCATCCACCTCTATTATGAAGGCAAGCTCGGGGTTGGGATGTACTAGGATAGGTGCAGTGGTAAATTTATCTTTTAGACGGGAAAATGCTTCCTGGGCTTGGGGAGTCCAGGAAAACCTAGACTCTTTCCGGGTAAGTTGAGTGATAGGTGACACTACCTCAGAGAAATTTCTAATGAAACGTCTATAGAAGTTGGCAAACCCGATGAAGCGCTGTACCTCCTTCACATTTCTAGGACTTGGCCAATCCTTGATGGCTTGGGTTTTGCTTCCATCCATACTAATTCCTTGTGTAGACAGTACATACCCCAGAAATTGAATTTCGGTCCTATGGAATTCACACTTTTCAAGTTTGATGTAAAGATGATTTTGTCTTAGACGTTCCAAGACCATTCTCACATGTCCATGATGTTCCTCTGTGGAGTTAGAAAAAATTAGAATATCATCCAAATAAATTACCACGAATGTATCTAGGAGATCCCTGAAGATGTCATTCACCAAGTGTTGGAAAGTGGCTGGGGCGGTACTCAGACCAAAAGGCATAACTAGATATTCAAAGTGTCCATAGCGTGACCTGAATGCAGTCTTCCATTCATCCCCAGGTCTAATACGGACTAAGTTATAGGCCCCACGAAGATCTAGTTTAGAAAAAATTTTGGCATGTCGCACTCTCTCCAATAACTCAGGGATTAAAGGCAATGGATAACGGTTTCTAATAGTAACCTTATTGAGTTCCCTATAGTCTACGCATGGTCTCAGAGATCCATCTTTCTTCTTTACAAAGAAGATGGGTGCACCTGCAGGAGATGAAGAGGGGGGTTTGAAGCCCTTGGCTAGATTTTCATCTATGTAATCCTTTAAAGCCTTTAGCTCGGGCCCCGCCAGGGGGTAGATCTTACCAAAAGGTATCTCTGCTCCAGGCAATAATTCAATTGGACAATCATATGGACGGTGAGGAGGAAGCTGGTCAGCGTTCTTCTTGTCACATAAATCCACATAGTCCTGGTATACAGCTGGTAGTTCAGGTACTGACATGATTCCTTTAGGAACAGAGCAAGCTGAAACTTTTGGACTCATCTGTTTCTCTGGAAAGTGTAATTCCTTGGTCTCCCAGTTAATGGTAGGATTCTGAGCCTGCAGCCATGGTAGCCCTAGAATAATGGGAAAGTGGGGAGAAGAGATAAGCATAAAGGACAGTTTCTCTTGATGATCTTTACCCATAAGAACCCTCAAAGGCTCTGTTTCCTGATCCACTGGTCCAGAGGTCAGCAGGGAGCCATCCACAGTTTCCATCTGTACTGGAGTAGCCTTCTTCACTGAACGTATTCCCTATTTCAGAGCAAAGGAGACATCCATAAAATTTCCACTTGCCCCTGAGTCGATCATAGCAGAGCTAGACACCCAAGCTGAGTCAACCCAGAGTTTGATGGAAAGAAAGCAATGAGAATTGTTTTTCTTACAACTCAGCTGGGACACCGCTGAGGAAACTTGAAAAATGGCAGCGTTTACACAGTCAACGTCCTCAGAGGTAACGGAGTTTAAGTCAGAGAAATCAAGATCTGTTGCTGCAGATCTCTCTGGAGCCTGAGGCTCGGACCTGACAGATCCCCTCTCGCAACACTCACAATGAATGAGTGCTGCAGTAGTCTTACGAGAACGGCTGGGGCAGTTTATAATGAAGTGCCCTGACTTACCACAATAGAAACATAGATTCTCCTTAAAACGATGTTCCTTGCGTGCATCACTAACCCGTCGTTGTAAAGAGTCTACCTGCATGGGTTCAGGTTCAGGTTCCCGTGTAATCCTACTCAAAGGTTCCTTAGCTGGAGAGGAAGGTAGGAAAAGGTTAGTACGATTGCTTTCGAACCATCTCTCTTGCCTGCGTTCAGTCAGACGAGTATCAATACGGATGCAGTAGTTAGTAAAGTCACCTAACGCAGTGGGAGGGTCGGCACGAGCAAGTTCATCCTTAATCAGTGGAGATAACCCCTTTCGAAAAATAGATTTTTTGGCGGAACTGTCCCAGGTGGTATCAAGGGCCCATCTCCTGAAATCCAAGGCATATTCAGCTACCGAGTGCTTACCTTGGCGCAAAGCTAACATGGCTGCTTCAGCTGTTGCACCTCGATTGGGGTCATCAAACACCTGCCCCATGGCTGAAATAAAATCATCAAGGTGATTCAAACTATCATCCTCAGTCTCAATCAGAGGGTTTGCCCACATTAAAGCCTTGTTGGTAAGCAACATAATTATAGTAAGCACCTTAGATCGTTCAGTGGGAAATTGTGAAGCATGTGCAGAAAAAAAAAGATTGCATTGATTAATAAATCCCCTGAATTTCTCACGTTCACCGCCAAAACGAAAAGGGGGCAACTTGGGAATCCCAGCACTCGGGGCTACGGCAGGAGCCTGGACTCGCCCCTCTAGAACCTCAATCCTGGCTCGCAAATCCTGGGTAGTCTGTCCAACCACTTGCAAATTGTGATTATTGAGGTCCTGTAGATTTGAAAAACGGGTCTTTATATTCTGCAAATCTGCAAGGATATTATCAGTCACTCCGCAAAGTTCCTTTATGCGGGCCTCCATTTTCCAGATCTTTTAAGACAGGATTACTGGAAGAAGAGGAGAGAAAAAAAACAATAGTGTTCACCTGTGGCAACACTGCAGAGAGAAAAAAAAATTAAGGGAACTGCTCACCTGGAATGGTTGTGAGAAGTCACAACCACTATCATCACAGAAAGTTTCAACCAGACATCTGATATCCAGAGTTACAGCAGACAAAAAAAAGAAAAGAAAGGAAAAAAAAAAAAAACAATAGTGTTTACCTGTGGTAACACTGCAAAAAGAAAAAACTTAAGGGAATTGCTCACCTGGAATGGTTGTGAGAAGTCACAACCACTGTCATCACAGAAAGTACAACCGGACGTCTGATATCCACAGTACAGCAGACACAGCCTTCCAGACCCAGCAGACACTAACGTTTTGGCTTCAGAATCTTGTAATGTATGTAGTACAGTTCATATAGCGTCTTGTGCTTGGGTGCGATGAAAACACAGGAGTCACAGGTTTGATATAGAAAAGTCCTGTATTACTTCATACAAGTTGGCAGAAATAGTCACACAGTTTGCAGACACAGAAACAGGAGACACAGCAGGCCAGAGTAATCCAAGCTCAGCAATCACTCTCCAATACAGATTCAGGATCTTCTTCTCTGTTACCGTAAGTCCATGCAAACGTGGGTCTTTCAAAGAGCAGGGTTCAGAGTCCACAAGTGCTTCAGAGTTCCTCAGTAGGAATAGCTGGAGTACAAGGTCCAAGGCTTACAGGAGTCAAGTCACAGGTTCACTGCAGGCTAGATTCTGAAGCACTGATTGCTCAGCTGTGGCTGCTTAAGAAGCAAAGGAGAGAATCAGGGCGGGAACATGCAAGCTGGAAACTCCATTTTGACTGAGGGCAAGATAGCTGCAGCAAGACAGAAAGTAAAATGGCTGACGAACAAACTGAGTTTCAGGAATATATACATAGAACCTTACACACCGATCCATTATCAATTATAAAGTTTGTAAATTTTTTAAAAAATACACAGCCAGAATACAGTCTTTTAATGAAATAAGACACAACACAGTTTTCATTATTTTTATTGCACGCTCATACTGTGACGCCATCGATCTCCTGTAAAAAACAAAAATAACAAACCAAAACAAATACTCCATGTCCGACGTAGTCCAAGATAACGAGTGTCCCACGACGAGTCCAGCTCTGCTACATCTGGATGCCAAGCTCAGCCTGACATCCTGACGCAGCAGAGCTCCTTACTGGTGGAGATTCCCCGGCGGTGACGTCATCTGGACTTCTCACGGCCAGCTGTCGCGAGTGTACAGCTGGCCGAGATTACCCAGTACCCGGCAGTCACATGCAGTTATCGCGAGAAGCTGCACGTGACCGCCAGGGAGAGGGTAATGGTGGCCATCCATGATGTGACCACCGGGGATCTTCTGCCAGGTAAGTGCTGAGTCCTGACTCCTGACAGACCCGACCGACACTGACAGTGACACTTTCGGGAAGTTCCTGTGTCATGTATTAACTTCTGTGACACAGGAACTCCCCATATACTTTACAGGAAAATTCAGATTCCGGTATCCGATATGCAAAAAATATCGGATCTCAGAATCGGAATTCCGATACAGCGAATATCGGCCGATACCCGATATTTGCGGTATCGGAATGCTCAACACTATCCATGACTCCAAACGGAATCCAAACAATTGCCGTTCGTTCAAGTTGGAGCTGTTGGCATTGGTGTGGGCCATGACTGAGAAGTTTTCAGAATACTTATCTGGCTCTGAAGTCTTGGTATCCACCGACAATAATCCTTTGGCCCACCTGGAAAATGCAAAACTAGGGGCCCTGGAGCAGCGATGGGTGGCTCGGATGGCAAAAGTATCGCTATGGAATCACTTACTGGAGGGGAGCTGAGAATACCCACACAGATGCCTTATCCAGAGTGACATATGAGAAACCTGGGCCCAACAGAGACGAAGAACTGGAGGCTGAGGAGGTCCCTAAGTTCCGGGGTTCTGCCAAGACATTGGCAGCAATGCAGGAACAAGTATGGGCAGCGTCCTGGGAGTGCATATGGCCCCATGATGAGTGGGTCCGGTTGCAACAAGAAGATGGGGAACTCGCTCAAATGAGACAGTGGATAACTCTAAAACAGCTTCCCAGTCAGAGAGAGATAGACGCTCTGTCCCAAGGGACTCTGCAGATCATTTGGCAGTGGGAAAGGCTCCAACTGAAGAATGGACTGCTGTACCAAAAGATGCAACTACAATGGGAACTGGGTGTCACCTAGCAGGTTGTGATCCCCGAGGTGGTACTGCCTCTGGTGGCCACAGAAGCACATGAAAGATGAGCTCACTTCGGTCAGGAAAAAACTTTCCAGTGGCTGCAAAAGATAGCTTACCATCCTCAATTGAAAACCGTGGTGGAAGAATCCTGTCGGCAGTGTAGAAACTTCGAATTAGCTAAACCTCCGGAGCATAGTGCTCCCATCCATACCATCGTGACTTCCGCCCCTCTGGAAATATTGATGATAGATTATCTGACGATAGGTCCGGCTCACCACTGATATGAGCACTGTCTGGTAATGACGGACCACTTCACTAAGTTTTCTGTTGGGACTCCGACACGAGATCAAACTGCCGAATCAGCAGCACATGCTATCTGCAAGAATTTCATTTAAGTGTATGGCTGCCCGAAGAGAATCCACTCCGATCAGGTTGCCTGTTTTCTAGGGCGAGTGATGGAAGAACTGCATCATTTGTACCACATCGAGAAATCTCGGACGAAGCCCTATCACCCTCAGGGAAATGGAGCCTGCGAACGGTTCAATTGAATTCTGATTCAGATGCTAAGGACGCTAGAGGAAGACCGAAAAAACGCCCTTTGGCCTGAATTCGTGGCTGAAATAGTGTGGATGTACAACAACCGAGTACATCGCACCACCGGTTATACTCTATATACCCTGCTGTTCGGCCGTCCTGGAAGAGAAACTAATGAGCTGGAGTTGGATACAAAGGAGGACTACAAATGGACAGGGGTGTCCACCTGGGTCCAAGAACATCATCATCGTCTGCAGACACTACATCTCCTGGTGCAGACCAAGTTTCGGGAACTGGAACATCCAGAGACAGCTCCTGTGCGAGGGACAGCTCTCCAAGCCGTGGACCGTGTGCTGGTCAGAGATAAGCGTCCACGGAATAAACTGGAGTACCGGTGGGAGAAATCCTATATCGGCTGAAGCAGAGAATCGACCCCGAAGGGCCCTTCTATGAAATCCAACCTGAAGGGGAAGAAGATGCTCCCACTCGAGTGGTTCATCGGAATATGCTACGTCCCTGTTTGTCGAAAGATCCTTATCAAATGGAAGAGATGCATCATGCTCCTGAAATACTCCCTACGGCCGTCGCCGATTGTGAAGAATTTCCTGATCAGTTGCCGGTAGGCCCAGGAGAGGAACAGGTGCCTGTAGTTTCTGAAGTCTTTGAAGTGGCTGCTCCGTTGGAAATGGGTGCATCCTTGCCCTTATCTGATCAGCCCAACTCGACTACACACACGCACACACACGGCTCCGCTCCGTACACCTCCGTTCCGTACAACTCGCACACACGGCTCCGCTCCGTACACCTCATACACACACAGCTCTGCTACATCCACACTGTAAACCACTCCTGATCCCAAACATAAACTTACCTTCATCCAGCACCATGACAACCAGCACAGCAGAGACCTGCACACAGGGAGCCTGACCATGTGACCCCTGACTCCTCCCTCTCCTGTGACCTCATCACAGGTCCTGTGCGCACAGAGGAGGACAGATAGCAAAGTCATTGCTCTGCTGTAAGAAGCTGAAGTGGAGAGCTGGGAGGGCAAGGAAGGGGTGCATGGGGGGCGTGGCGGCTTCTCTCACTGCCGGACACATAGCACCGTGCGCATGAGTGTAAACTGACTGTGTGACTCAGCAGGGATTAAGGAGAGGCGACACCACACCACGTGTTCTGAGTTCCGCTCTGCCGCCCCCTAGCTTCAGTGAGGAGCCGCCGCCTGAGACAGAAGGCTCAACTCGCCTCATTATAGGTGCGCCCCTGTTTGTACTTGACAGCTGGGGGTGTGACTTAGTTAAAAAGGGGTGAGCACGCGCGAGAGAGGAGAGACTTGGCGAGATCACGTGGCACGCAGCAGAGGAAGATTGGTGCTCCGTCCTGAGCACCGTGACAGCAAAGGCCTGCGCTATAGAATCACCGCTGCCGCATACAAAGACTGTGACTGGAGACTTGCCGTGTGCCCGTTGGCTCCCGCAACTGAAGGTGCCAAATGCTCCAGGCCGTCCACGACCGCACGTGTCCTGCCTAAGAGAGACCGGGTGACTTATCGAGAACTGTGCTCTTTCTCATCCGCATACGTTTGCCAAGCTACGTTAGGCCCTGACAGTGCTGGGGACTGTGCTTTGCTCTTCATCATGAATCCTGATCCCTGGACCCCGCACAGGACGCCCAGGACTCTCCGTCACCACCGGGAACTGGATCATCTATGCCTTCTGGACGGCATCGGATTCATCACACGCTGACTGCATTGGCGCCACAGTCTTTGGGCCTAGGACTCTCTACAGCCAGGAAGCCATCGGACTGATAGGTTTAACCCTAATGAACAATTGCTATACTATTTACAATTGTTATCTCCCCTGCACTTCTCCCGTGCTCAAATCATCTATCTTATCCCTGTTTCTTCCTTCTCCTCCCTGCGTGGAGTATACCCCTGTAAATTAACGTTAACTCTTGCTCTGCCTCCTGTCCGTTACTGCATCCCGCAACCTGTCCACACAAACATGGTGCAGAAAATCAAAAACTCACCAAAATCTCATCTTGGGTACGTAGTCTTATGGTCCAATAGCTCATCATAATGCACAATTAGACCTGGTTTGGAGGTGGAAATGGGACCTCCTTACCTCAATAGCCCCTGTGCGGCAGCATAGGTTGAACCAATGATATGTCCGCCTCTGGCTAGGAGCATTCACAGATATATGATTTACAGTATTTACCATAAGCAGCACTGGCCTGGAGATTCTCATTGACTTTTATGGAAGAATTTCTAGACATCTTCTGTGACCTGTCATTGTATGGGGAAGGGGAGCAAGTGAGCTGTGACCATCATGTACTGTTGAGGATGGTGGATCCTGTTTTATCTATTTATGTATCTATAATAATCTTTATTTAATAATAATCTTTATTTATATAGCGCCAACATATTCCGCAGCGCTTTACAGTTTAACAGTTTCAAAACACAAGTCATAAGTAACAATGTTAACAAGACAATAATTAAAGCAAAATAAGACGACCCTGCTCGTGAGAGCTTACAATCTACAATGAGGTGGGGGACATACAAAGAACAGGTGTGTGTACATACAATGGTGCATTTACAATGATGGTCCAGCCATCTTGAGGGAGTGAGGGATGGATGGAGATAGTGAATGGGCTACACACACACACTTACACATAGAATGACTTTGATTAGTGAATGTGATAGGCCGCTCTGAAAAAATGTGTTTTGAGGGAGCGCCTGAAACCATGCAAATTGTGGATAGTCCTAATTTCTTGGGGTAGAGCATTCCAGAGGATTCGCGCAGCGCGGGAGAAGTCTTGGAGTCAGGAGTGGGAGGTACGGATTAGTGCAGAGGTTAGTCGAAAGTCGTTTGCAGAGCGCAGCAGTCGGTTAGGCCGATAGATAGAAATGAGGGAGGAGATGTAGGGGGGTGCTGCACTGTGGAGAGCTTTGTGGGTGAGAACAAGTACTTTGAATTGGATCCTATAATGAATGGGCAGCCAGTGTAAGGACTGGCGAAGAGCGGACGCGTCCGAGTACCGATTAGCCAGATGGATGACCCTGGCTGCTGCATTAAGGATGGACTGGAGAGGGGATAGTCGAGTAATGGGGAGGCCAAGTAATGGAGCGTTGCAGTAGTCCAGGCTATCTGAAATAGCATCCATAAAATTACAATACAATACAATTACAACACTTGACCTGTAAAATTTATTTTAATTCTTTTATTTTTAAACACTTTTTGCATGTATGACTTTGAATAATGAAGGGATACTATATGCATGCTTACAGCAACAAAGAAAAAAAATATTAATGAAATCTTTATGAATATCGTATTTTCTCTCGGGAAAGCAAAGCCCATTATCAAAAGTGCCCAAAAGGTCCACCTGGAAGGACAGAATCATCTTGTGTTTTTTAACTGTAATGTTGGGTAACCTGAAAACAAATACAGTACGGCTTCTTGCAGATGCAGCAAAGCAAAAAACGATGAGGAACATAAATGGTCACTGATGTTTCAATAAACTTAGTCTCATCAGATGGACCATATAAAATATCAATCAAGAGTTCCAGATACTAGGGACCAGATTTATCAAGACCATCAATATTTTCGCTGGCATTGATGAGGGTGGCGTGTTGGAGTCAAGATGCTCCTGATTTATTAAGCGGTCTATTAACGAATCAAGAGCATCTGATGAGAGGACTGGAGCAAGATTTCTGTAGTAGTTCACGTCACATTTCATCATAAATTAGACAAGTTTTGGTGTCACACCCCGCTGCGCCCCCTGTCCCTCACCAGCTCTGCAAACAATGTTAGAGCTAGGAGAAACTAGCATAAAATTGCCAAAAAATCACCAAACTTTTTGCACGAGTTGCACAAATGTTTTGTGACTTGCAAGAATTCTGGCGCAATTGTATTTATGAATCAGGACCAATGTGATTCCCTGTGTATAACTTGCTGTTCACTGCTATTGTCAGGAGTATGCAGCCGAGATACCAAGATGATGTAGAAGGGATTTCATTCTTAGGTTTTATATATATTCTTATATTTTATATTTCAAATATTACTTTTATTGAAGAATTTCTCACTCACAACTTTGGAACCATTACTAAGACCCTACATCATCAGTGCACCAGTTGACACTTGTACTTTTTATACCCAAAGTAACATCTAGTAAAAATTTTCCAGAAGTCTTGGCACAAAAGTCTGAGAGGAACATCGAACATGTTATCAAGATCTGAAATTAAATGATAAATAAACATATACCGTAAGTTAGGGCACCAACTCCCATAATTATGCTTTCTTAATACGACCTTGCGCTTTTCCATTTTTTTCATTTTTGATTTTTCCTCCCTTTCCACCAAAAAGTCATAACTTTTTTTTATTTTTCTGTCAAAATAGCCATATGAGAACTTGTTATTTTACAAAGTAAGTTGTACTTTTGAATGACACCATTCATTCTACCACATAGCGTACTGGAAAACAGGAAAAAAAATCTGAGTGTGTTGAAATTGCATAAAATTGCAATTTCACAACTGTTTTTTCAGTTTTTTAGTTACTATGTTCACTATATGGTAAAACTGACCTGGCAAAATGATTCAGTAAAAGTACGCAGATACCAAAAATGTAGGTTTTTTTTGCTTTAAATTGTGAAAAAAATGTGAAAATTTGTAGGAAAAATGTTTTTTGTTTTTGTTTTGTCGTGATTTTCTGAGACCCGTAACTGTAACGTTTTCATTTTTTGGAAATATAGATCTGTGTGAGGGCTCAGTTTTTGTGCCCTGAGGTGATGTTTTTACTGATACTACTTGGGGGGTAGATATGATGTCATTTTATTGCAATGTTGTGGCTGCACACAAAAACATAATTCCAGCATTTTATTTTTTTTTCGCTAGACTGTTTGCCGATCAGATTTATTTATTTTATATTTTAATAGATCTGATTTTTACGAACGCATCAATACCAAATATGTGTATTTTCTATTTTTGTTCAATTATTTTATTTTTAATGAGGCAAAAGGGGGGTGATTAAAATTTTTACTGGATTTAATTGTTCCCTTTATTAGCCCCATAGGGGATTTGAAGCTACAATTGTCTGATTGCTTGTGCTATACATAGCAGTGCATCACTTGTGGGGAAGTACCCTATTTTGGAAACAAGACTATCAGGGAATTTATATAGTAGTGTGCTGAGCATGTTGAACATGTAATTGCTTAACAGAACTTTTTAAAATGTGGATATCAAAACGAAAATTATGCTTTTTCTTCCAAAATGTTGGTTTAGTCCCAAATTTGTAATTATCACAATGGATAATAGAAGAAAATGGACCCAATAATTTGTTATGCAATTACTCCTTCCTGAAGCACTACCGTATTTTTTGGACCATAAGACGCACTTTTTTTCCTCCAAATTTGGGAGGAAAGTGTGGGTGCGTCTTATGGTCGGAATGTAACATGTGGGGAGGGGGGCAGGGGTCAGCGGTGGAGTGGGATCAGCAGGAGGCAAGAAAATATCCCCTCTGCTGCAGGAAACAAGCGCTGGGGAAACCCTTGGTCCCTACTTAAGTGCAATGAATATTAATCAGCCGCTTCCCGCCCACCTATCAGCTGAGCAGTGAGCGGGGGAGCAGCAGATCACAGAGCCACACAGTTTCCCCAGCGCCTGATTCCTGCAGCAGCTGGGCAGATCGGTGTCTGAAGGAGAAGGAGGCAGCAGGAGCAGCTGGCATACCTGACAGCCTGGGGCTGTGCTGATGGGAGGCTGAATGCTCCTGTGAAGGACCTGTGATGAGGTCATGAAGAGGGCTGGCTGGAGCATCACATGACCAAAGCCCTGCCTCTTCATGATGTCATCACAGGTCCTTCAGACCCACTGTACAACAGAGAATTAATTAAAAGGTTAGGCTACTTTCACACTTGCGTTTTTTTGTGCAGCGCATCATGCGCACATGAAATGCATACGTGTCACATTTCTATCATCTCTGTCTCTATCATCTCTGTCTCTATCATCTCTGTCTCTATCATCTCTGTCTCTATCATCTCTGTCTCTATCATCTCTGTCATCTGTCTCTATCATCTCTGTCATCTGTCTCTATCATCTCTGTCATCTGTCTCTATCATCTCTGTCTCTATCATCTCTGTCTCTATCATCTCTGTCATATGTCTCTATCATCTCTGTCTCTGTCATCTCTGTCTCTATCATCTCTGTCTCTATCATCTCTGTCTCTATCATCTCTGTCATCTGTCTCTATCATCTCTGTCATCTGTCTCTATCATCTCTGTCATCTGTCTCTATCATCTCTGTCTCTATCATCTGTCTCTATTTCTATGCAGCATGTATTTCTATGCAGCCGCACGATCCAGTCTGAGTGCCGGCGGCAGTGCCGGGTGTTCATGCGAGAGACTCACACGAAATTGTGCGAGTTTGTCGCATGTGTGACCCCGGCCTTATACTCACCCTCCAGCGTCTTCACATAGTAGTTTACAGACACCACACTGGTCCCGCAGCACCATCTCCTACCCGTAGCTTCCAACATAATAACATACTATTATATATAATAACACCACGTATAATAGTATGTTATTAAATATTTTACCACATTTTTTGCTTCAAATATATTTTTCCCTATTTTCCACCTCTAAAACCTGGGTGCGTCTTATAGTCCGGTGCGTCTTATAGTCCGAAAAATACGGTATTTGTCTTGGATAAATTGTGAATGCACTGTCGCATTTGGAGAGCCCCTGACATGCCAAAATATCAGAAACCCCCCAAGATAGACCCCATTTTGGAAACTAGACCCCTCAAGGAATTTATCTAGTGGTGTACTGAGCAGGTAATTCACAAAACTTTAGATGTGAAAACAAAAAATTACAAAAAAAAGCAACAAAATTAAATTTTTCCACAAATAATGTTTTAGCACCAAATTTATAATTTACACGAGGGGTAATAGGAGAAAATGGACCCCATAATTTGTTACTAAACATGGTAGTACCCATATGCGGTTATACACGAGTGTTTGAGCACACTGCAAGGATCGGTTGGGAATGAAAGCTACATGGCTTTAAGAAGACAGATTTCATTTGAATACTGAAGATTGTGGGCTCCATTAATTGAGCCCCTGAGGTGCCAAAACAGCAGATACCACAAACAAGTAAATTTGTCACTTACTCAACAGTTAATAGGTGATTCTGGACCATAGAATTTATTACACAATTTCTCCCGAAAGCGATGATGCCCCATATGACGTCAGAAATTACTGTTAGGACACACGTCAGGGCTGAGAAGGCTGTGGGCTGGGTTATCCCCCGCGTCACACTTGACATCCACCGCGTGCCCATTCATTGAGAAAGCGCGCGGTGGATGCTGGGTGTGACACGGGGGTAACCTCGCCCAAAACCCAGCAGCCACCGTGGGGACCCAGCGCTGAGTCACGCCTCACTTGTCGTAACGTCAGCACTGGGTCACGTGCTGCCTGTGAGCGGCCACGGATAGCACCGCTCACAGGCAGTATAGGCAACATGAGTAATTTACAAAATTCATTGGGGGCCCCGGGGGGATTCATTGGGGTGTTAATTTAAAGTAGTGGACAACCCCTTTAAGAGTGTTCTCCCCGCTACAATAATGCCAAACATGTGGCTGCTTACTGCTGTTTAGGCACAGTGGGGCTCAGAAGGTGGGGGGCATTTGCATTTTGGAGTGCAGATTTCAGTGCATTTTATTTGAACTAGTGGGACACGTCGCTTTTCCATAGTCTTTGTTTTACCAGTAGTGCTGGAACCCCTATATTTCCAGTGACAGATAATAAACTTACGTGTGGACTTTCTTTTGTGCTAGACATGTTAGTGTTTTTATTGGTAACATTTTGGGCTACATAATATTTTTTAATCGCTTTCAGTATAAGGCTGAATCACATTCTTGTTTTCTAAACTGAGCGCTTACATCGAAGATTCTGTGTAAATCCCACAAAAATGTGATTCAGATGAAGCCCTTTAGGGAACCAATCACTCTAATGAGGCAGATGGCGACACTTTAGACTCCATGAAGAGAACTTTGGTCGAGCACACTTGTGTGCTAAAAAGATGCCAAAATGATGGGACACCGCCGGAATAGAGACCAGATGGAGTCCAATGTGACTCCATTTGCCTCACATGTGAGTGGTTCCATCAGGGGTTTTGTCTGAATCGCATGTTTTTGGATTTACATGTAAACCCTAAAGTAATTGCTCAGTGGAGGGCGCAGGATAAATGTGACCTGAGCCTTGCTCTGATTTTTGGAAGGTAGAATGAACAAATAGACATCAGTACAAAAATAGCTTTTATTTTTATTTTTGCACAGTGGACCGTGCGATATAGGTGATACGACGGCTTTATTCTTCTAGCAATACCAGATTTATATCTAGTTTTTATGTTTTGCTGCTATCACGCAGTAAAAATGCTATTTTTTTTACAAAAAAATATTGTTTCGTCACCATATTCTGAGAGCTTTAACTTTTTAGGGAACAGGGCTGAATGAGATCTTATTTTTTGCATGACAATATGAAGATTTTTTTACAACATTTTTTGCTCTCGTTTAATCAGATTTTTCAGATGCAGAATGAAGAAAAACCAGCAATTCAGTTATTGTTTTTATCTTTTATTTTTTGTGCGCTTCACCATGCGGTAAGAGTGACAAAGGCAATTTGTTCATCAGGTCAATGGTGATTACAGCGATACCTGATTTATATATATTTTTTTAATGCTTTGCTACTTATACAAACTAAAAACAATATTTTACAAAAATGAATTTGTTTTTGCATTGCCATATTCTGAGAGCTGTAACTTTTTTATTTTTTTTACCAAATTAGCTATATTAGTGTCACAACACAGCTGTTGGGTGACCCAGGACCAGGGGCTCCTTCCCTGTCCCTAACACTAGGTAGCGCCCTAGCTCGCACTACTGCCCGGGCGGGATACTTCTGAAGGTGAAGATGTCGGGGCCTTCACCCTTGCCTTATCTCTTGAGTTAGCTGGGAAATTTGCATTACTTGGCCTTTCCTAACGATGATATGGAACAAGCCATAACCTTAACAGGCTAATTAAGATTTGAAAGTTATCTGAGCACACAAATCTCTAATGGTGCCCAAATTTTTGCATTGGCCCATTTTCCTAATAGTAATTTTTAAAATGTAAAAAAATTACAATTTATTTTCTGCCTAAAATACAAAAGAAAAGAAATGTGACATCTTTAACTTTAGCTCTTTTAGAGATCATTTCATCTTCAACTTGCTTAACTGTTCACAATAACAGTAATTTTGATCAGAGGTGCTTCAACTTTTACATGCTACTGTATAATAATGGGATAGCACTGTACATAACAACAGAGGATGCTACATAATAAGGGACCACCCCATACAAAACTAGAGACGATGGTACGTAATAAGGGAGGCCCTTTCCAGTCATAATGTCTCCCATACTGGGCCCTTTCCTGCTATAATATATTCCAACCTGGCCTTCTTCCTGGTTTAATGTCCCCCATTCTGGTCCCTTTCCTGGTATAATGTCCCCCATACTGTTCCTCTTCTTGGTATAATGTGCCCCATCCTGGGTCTTTTCCAGGTATAATGTATCTCTTCCTGGTATATATGTGCCCCATCCTGGTATAATGTACTCCATCCTCGTTTTTTTCCCCCTCCTGGTATAATGGGCACTATCCTCGAATATATGTTCCACATCCAGGTATATATGTGCCCCATCCTGGTATAATGTGACACATGCAGGTATACATGTCCCCCATCCCTTTATAATGGGCCCCATCCTCGTTTATATGTGCCCCATACTGCTTTACTGCGCCTTGTTTTGTAATACATTTAATAGAAAAAGGTTACTACTCACGTTCCCACAATGCTCCCATGCTGCACAGTATCCTCTTCTACAGCTGACGCGGCAGCCGGCAGCTGACTCTGGCGTTCCCATCATGGCTCTTCCAGTCATAGGCATGCTGACGTCAGCTGCCGGCCTCTGATTGGCTGGCAGAGTCTATTGCAGCATCGGGAGCAATAGATTTCAGCTGAATGTGCATCCTTGGATGCGCATCCAGTTGAAATAGTCGCTGATGCATACGAGCCCCCCCTCCACCTCTGTCCCTGAGCCCTTGTCCATAATTCACAATCAGGCAATTGAACTGGCAAAAGCATTATATTACTACGCAAAAGCACATACAATATTATAAAAACGCCTCAGTTCATTCCTAGATAATATGAACATGTCCATAACACTGATAAGGGATTATCTTTATGTGAACTACAGATTGCTTGATTTTTTGATTAATGTATTTTGGTCATGCGTCTTGATTTAGTAAACTGCAAGCTCATTACTGCCATCAAAAGCTAAACGAGGTTTGTAAAATCTCTGCAGTAACCATAGCAATGCAGGTGTGACTAGCCAGTAGGAAATCTATGTGAAATATGGCTTTATCATTCGGGACAACACAACAAATGTCTTCATCAATAATCTACAGGCTGGAGACACTGCCTTTTAACAATCGTGTCAACAAAAATGATAATAGTCATTTGAATAACAATTCAAATCAGTACATTCGATGGAAAGTCACTGATTATGATCAAATATAAACTGTTTTCTTGGATTCACAGAAAATCCGCTATAAATGCTGCCTCTATACTGAAGAAACTAAATATGTATGATGTCCCCTCATAGCCCCCAAATAGTATGATTTCTTCACAAAGCCTGTCACACACTATGAAGTTTTCAAAAAACCCCTACACAATACAATGTTCCCACAATGCCCTTAACACAGAGTGATGTCCTTCCACACAGTATATTGTCCCAACAAAGTCTGATGTAGCTACACAGCCCCATGCAGTATAATGTCTTCGAAAAGCCACCCACAAAGTATGATATAACAGCTACATCATACTTTGTGGGGGGGCTTTTTGGGGACATTATATTGCATGGGGCTGTGTAGGTCCATCAAACTGTGTAACACCACAAAATATAATGTCCTCACTCAGCCCCTGACAAAGTATGATGTCCCCAGAAAACGATGTCTCCACATATGTCCCATGCAATATTATGTGCCAATAGAGCCCCTCACACAGTAGGATATTTCCATACAGCACCCCATGCAGTAATATGTCTCCACACAGCCCCACACACAGTATAATGTTGCCACACAGCTCCCTGCACAGTACGATATCCCCATAAAGTCCTTCACATGGTATGATGTCTCCACACAATCCCCCACATAGTATGATGTCCTCACAGTTTCCTGCAAGTACTGACAATTTACTAAAATAAAAAATAAAACTACTCACCTAAGGCTAATTTCACACCAGCGTCTGACCGACCTGCGTCGGTAAGCACACGGTCGCCACTAAGCTCCGCCCCGGCCGTGCCTCCTCCCGCTCGCTCCGCCTATGGGCGCATGACGCTGCATGCGACCTGCGTACCCTATCTTTAGCATTGGGTTCGCAGGTCGTATGCAGGTATGCGTTTGCCGGCGCATGTGTCCTTTTGACGGTGCGCTGAGCGCACCAAAATGCAACACGGTACGCTGGGCGCAGGTTGGCGCACCGTCAACAGGACGCAGGCGCAGGCAAACGCATAGCTGCCCACGACCTGCGTACGGCCTGCGAACTCAATGCTAAAGATAGGGTGCGCAGGTCGCATGCAGCGTTATGTGCCTATAGGCGGAGCGGCCGGGAGGAGGCGCGGCCGGGGCGGAGCTTAGCGGCGGCCGTGCACTGACCGACGCAGGTCGGTCAGACGCTGGTGTGAAACCAGCCTAACCCTTTTCTCTCAATGCATTACTCTTGTCTGTGCAGTGAACTGAGGCTTCACACAGCTGGTGCAATGTAATGACGGAATCGCACCTGCTGGACTCTCAGATGCATTGGCTCAATGGTAGAGGAGGGATCTGACACCTTCCTGCTCCATCCTTGTCTTCACTGGTTCATGCGTCCCAAGGATACAGATACTAGTGAAATAGAGATGTCGGATGGAGAGCAGCCACATAGCGCAGGACTCTACTGTTTCCAGCCCTTTGGCTGTAACATCTCATGGGCAGTCCAGAAACAACCATAGGGTCGCATGTGGCCCATGGGCTGCACTTTGCTCAGGTCCAAGTTAAAAGGAAGCTGAAAATTATCTTTTGATTATATCATGCTTTTATGTTAAATGTATTTTATTTGCCAATTTTTCTTAACATATCACAATTCTGGGAATAGGTAGTTTAAGGCAGGTTTTCAGCTAGACTGAAGTGTCGAAGTTTTGCTGACTCTCTAAAGAGTCTAGGAGGTGTCCCCTTTTTCCAGGGTCATCCTGGACATTCCAGGAAAGTTAGCAAGAATGGTTTAAACCTTTTAAGGACTTGCCTATTTGTGACCTTTAAAGGACAGAATTTTCTTTTTGTTTTTTCATTGTCAAATTCCGTGAGACAGAATATTTTTCATATTCATCAACTTTGTTGTATTAAGGCTTATTTTTGCAGGATGAGTGGTGTTAGGCTGGGTGCACATGATCCGGAAATGGCAGCGCTATGAACACAGCGCATGTTCGCAGCATCCAAAGCGCTGAGCTCTTTTGAATTCAGGTGAATCCGCATGTGTTCACTGAACCGTGCGGATTCACTGCATTCAATACATTATATGGGTGAAATGTCTCCAGAAGAGAAATTGACATGCTGCCGTCTATTGAGATGCGCTGCATATCCGTCTCCGCGGGTGAGCCACAAGAGTCTTTGGACGCATATTCATTTCTCTTAAGTATCGGCACACGTGACCGCCGGTCGCAGCAGGAAGGCTCCGGCTGACACTGCGCGCTACTGAAGAGCAATGAGTACTCACCGCTCTCTGCTATGAACAGTCCCGGCATGCAGAGAGCACTGAGTATTCTGGCAGCTGCTCTTTGGCTTGAAAGGAGCGCATGACGTCCCTGCCATGCACTGCTTACAAGCATTAAGCCGCTGCTGGCAACGGAGCAGGATGCTTCGAAGGTAAGTGTAATGGTTTTTTTTTTTAATCTTTTCTGATGGTGCCATGCATACCAGGATAAGGAAAGGATGGGACCAATCATACCAGGATAAGGATGGGTGTTATGATTCGGTAGTCGAGGACGACAGCAGCAAAAATAGACAGGCAACCAGACACCGGAGAGGTTGGTAGCTAGCGGATTGCAGACCCCTAATCTGACAGCACAACTAGAAGCAGTCGTGGGACGTGCCTACGGTGCCCGGAGAGATAACTAAGCCTGAAGACAGAAAGGGAAAAGCTAACTACACCGCAGTAGAGCCCCCAAAGGAATAGGTAGCCCACAAACATATATTGGCGGTGAGACAAGATGAAATACAAACACAGGCAGAAAATAGAGTGAGCAAATGCTGGGGCCCAATCTGTCTAGATAGCACAGGACAGGAAAAAATACTGTCTGCAATCCGGCAAAAACTCTAAGGAAAACTCCAACACGTTCTGATATACAAAAATACTGAGACCACACGATCTCTCCCCCGCTAGATCAGAACTCCAGTGTAACTGGTAGCAAATAAGCGGATACTGATATAACAGGGAACTGAAAATACAAAACAATGGCAAATGAGAAACAGAGGCCAGCACAGGCCCCTGCAGGGGAACCTGGCTGTACAAACTCCAGGAGGGCAGAAAACTGAGATTGGCAAAAACGAATGCCACAGAAATAAACAGCAAATAACTTATCTGAAAGTTGCAGGACAAGTAGGAAGCGAGCTGACTTCCAAATGGGACCAGGAAGAACAAATCACCGGCGAGGATCATGGGAAGGTTACTCACTTAAATCTCCCCAGTCATCAACACCAGATTGCCAATCATCGCTCCCAGCTGATGAACCTCTGTCAGCCAAAGCAGCTTCATTACTATCAGCAGCCACCAGAGGGAGCCCAAACTCCAAAGTCAGATCCCGAGCGTTCACAACAGATGGGGCCATGCATACTAGGACTGGGATGGGGGCCAATCGCAACAGGTAAAGGATGGAGCCCTGCATACCAGGATAGGGATGGGGCCATGCATACTTGGACGAGATGGGGACTCTGCATACCAGTATAGGGATGAGGGCGATCATTCCTGCCAGGATAAGGATGAGGTGGATCATTCCTACCAGGATATGGATGAGGAGCCATGCATACAAGGACAAGATGGGGCCCTGCATACCAGGATAGGGATGGGGCCATGCATACCAGGATAAGGAAAGGATCATATCAGGATAAGGATGGGGCCATGCATACCAAGATGGAGGTGGGGGACAATCAAACTAGAATAAGGATGGGACCAATCATACCAGGACTGGAATGGGGGCCAATAATACCGGGTTGCTAAAAATAAATTAACATTCATTGCACTCCAGGCCCATGGGAGTGGAATGCAGTGAAAATTAATTTCTCTTTATCAGCGGGCACAGGAGTTAGCTGCAGCCGCCAGCTCCTGCCTATGTAACCCACTGCTCCGCCGATGCTGCTCCCCACCTCCCCACCACAGCCAGAGCAGGTTCATCCGGACTATAAGATGAACCACCATTTTCCTCCACATTTTGGGAGGAAAAAAGTGTGTCTTATAGTCCGAAAAATACGGTATTTTTTATTTTCCCATAGGATTCCTGAAAACAATAAACCAATATGAACCCTCCCAAAGACCAATGTTGCCTCTCCGACAACAGGACAGGAATGGTACTGTGCAGTGTATATATACAGGACAGGAAAAGTGGTACTGAGCAGTGTGTATATACAGGACAGGAAAAGTGGTACTGTGCAGCAGGGATACCACTAGGAATTTTGGGGCCCAGTGCTGGCAAAATTTTCGGGCCCCCTTGAGACTCCGCCCTGGCCCTACCCAGCTCCACCTCCACCCTTCGAACCTTCCACAGTCCCACCGCTCACTCTTGGAAGAACTCAACTTCTCCACCATGTCCTCAGCAATCAGATATTAACAGTTCCCATCAAACACCAGATCACATGCAGAGCCAACAGCTTTTGTTCTGGCCAAAAGATTTTTTAAGCCGCCACCACGACACGGTAGACTCTTTTGGCCAGACCCTACTCTACTCTAACCTGTTAAATATAAATACATTTTTATGTATTTTTCTTTAAGGTAATGTGTTATATACATTTTTTTTAAATGACCATTAATACAACATACAAGGGACAAATACCGTCACACCATGACCAGACCACATATTACCACCACATAGTGAAATATAATACAACATACAAGGGACAAATGCCATCACACCATGACCAGACCACATAGTGACCAAATAATACCACATACAAGCAGGGGTGGGATTCAAATATTTAACAACAGGTTCTGTGTTTGTGCGTCGGAAAACCACACCCATTTGTAAGCCACACCCATTTTAAAGCCACACCCATTTACACACACCTTTTCCTCAAACATATACAAGTAAGGGCGCAGTCAGTTGAATAAAAATAAATAGGAATGAGATCAGAACAGTGCACAAGCGTCGGGAACCTCCAGATACAGCGAGCGCACGTGTAGTTCACACAGCACCAAGACTGTCGCGGTCACAGCAGGGCTCAGCCCTCACATTGTCCGGTTATTAGTGGCGCTATAATGACGTCGGACAGTACAAGGGGCTGTATGCTGCCTTCAGTGTGCGCCATTGGGTAAGGGGGGTCCTCCACGACCAAACCAGGCGTTATACTGGGGCCGGCTTGGCAAGGGTTAAACGCACCAGTCACAGTTATGCTCCAGATGTCACCGCGTTTTACAACACCTACTGCACACACAATTACCGGACCCGCTGGCGAACATGCCCCAGTCCCTCCCTACTCCGCCTCTCACAAAAACCCGCCAAAATAGGTAGCCCAAACACAACTGCTTCACGGGGTGACTGCTCCGAACCTGCCAGTGCTGCCACCAAATGATAACGCAGCCGGAAACACAGCCATTAGATAAAAACTTCACAGCAAGTAAAGGGGCTCGTTATCGAAAGAGAGAAATCGCCACAAGGTCCACAACTAATATGGCGCTCGGACAACCAGTGTCACACATTTCTGGAGTGGAGTGCGTGGTGGTGTGGACTGAGGTGGTCTGACCGGCATCTATCTATCATAGATAGACGCTGGTCAGACCACGTCAGTCCACACACACACTCCTCCAGCTCCACTCCAGGCAGTGCTGCCTGCGAGCCGCAGTTCAGCAGCAGCTCACACAGTACTCACCTCACACTCCGGCTCGTGACTAAAAGAAGATGGCCGCGGCGCTACCCAATCGCCGCACTGCAGAGATCAGTGCACAGGGGCCAGGGCCTGGCGGTGTTTCTGCGCGCCGGCTCTGCAGTAAAGTAGTACCGGATTGCCGCTCTGATTCTCCCCGGTTCGGGGAACCGGCTGCTTTTTGAACAATCGGTTCCATCGAACCGGGGAGAACCGGCTGAATCCCACCACTGGCTCTTCTAGATGATGCGCAAAAGGCGCAGATGGCAGGAGAGAGGATGAGGGGGAGGCTGCGTCATGCATCCTCCATCACTGGTCCTCCTTGTCAGCTCCATCCCTGGTCCTCATTATGATCTCCATCCATTCCCTGGTCCTCATCATCATGATCTCCATCCCTGGTCCTCCTCCTCATCATCATCCCTGGTCAACATCATCATCCTCATCCCTGGTCATCAGCCTTGGTCATCATCATCATCCCTGGTCATCATGATCCACGGTCATCATCATCAAAATCCCTGGTTGTCGTCATCATCATCATCATCCCTGGTTGTCGTTGTCATCAACCCTGATTGTCATCATCATTATCATCCCTGGTCCTCATTATCATCATCTCCATCCCTGTACTACTCTGACCGGCGTCTATCTATCATAGATAGACGCCGGGCGGTCAGACCACCTCAGTCCACAGCACAGACACACTCTCCACAGTGGAGAGTGTGTCTGTGCTGTGTGGACTGAGGTGGTCTGTCTGACCGCCCGGCGTCTATCTATGATAGATAGACGCCGGTCAGAGTGAGCTGAGATGCGGCGCTGCCTGGGCCCTGGAGTGGAGACTCCACTCCAGGGCCCAGGCAGCGCCGCAGCTCAGCTCACTCTGACCGGCGTCTATCTATCATAGATAGACGCCGGGCGGTCAGACCACCGACCTCAGTCCACACAGCACAGACACACTCTCCACTCCAGGGCCCAGGCAGTGCCGCAACTCAGCTCACTCTGACCGGCGTCTATCTATCATAGATAGACGCCGGGCGGTCAGACCACCGACCTCAGTCCACACAGCACAGACACACTCTCCACTCCAGGGCCCAGGCAGCGCCGCAGCTCAGCTCACACACACAGTACCTCTCCACTCCGCCTTGTGACTAAAGAAGATGGTAGCGGCGCGCTGCAGAGATCAGTCCGCGGGGGCCGGGGCTGGCGGTGTTGCGGCGCTGCAAGCTGGCTAAAAATAGTACCGGATCGCCGCCCTGATTCTCCCCGGTTCGGGGAACCGGCTGCTTTTTGAACAAGCGGTTCCATCGAACCGGGGAGAACCGGCTGAATCACACCACTGCATACAAGGAACGAATACCACCACACCATGACCAGACCACATATTACCACCACATAGTGACTGAATACTACAATACTGATTATTAATAAAAAAAAATCAAAACACAATACTAAGTGACATTATACACAGGAACTCTGTATTTCCTGTCAGTGTACAGGTAATACCGTGATCACCAGTGACATTATACACAGAAGCTCTGTACATAGTATACAGTGTCAGTGTACAGGTAATACAGTAATCACTGGTGACATTATACACAGAAGCTCTGTATATAGTGTACAGGTAATACAGTGATCACCAATAACATTATACACAGGACTTCTGTATACAGTGTCAGTGTACAGATAATATAGTGATCACTGGTGACATTATACATAGGAGCTTTCTACAGAGTATACAGTGTATAGTGTTATTGTACAGGTAACACACTGACTCATCAGTGACATCTCTAGCTGAAATACTTCATCTTTGCTTTTCTTTTTCATGCAGCGTACACCGCCATCACTTCTTCCAGCCAGGACTCATCTCTGCATAAAATAACACATAGTTACCTAGAGGACGGCTTCCAGAGCACATTCCCCTCTTTGTTCCTTTCTTCTACACTACACATCTGCATACAGGTATGCACCCACCATTAATACATAATTGGTTATTATGCAACCCACCATTCCAAATATAAATTATAATGTGCCACTGAGCCCTTGTAGCTATAAATAGTCACATTCCCCACCTAATATATAAATTAATTAGCACCTGTACTTTTTCCCCAATTCATTACCAGCCACTGCACACTTAACACCCCCATTATGTACCTCCTGCTCCCTCAACTCATTATATTTACTTGCCCGTTCTGCCCCAATTCATTGTCATGTCTTCTCTCTCCCACCCTCTATTCATTATCAACAGCTCTACCCCCACATTCAATACATTATTTACTCCCCACCCTCAAAATTCATTATTATTTGCTCTCCCCATCCTCAATTCAATTGCTGTCCCTCTTCCCTCACTCTCAATTCATCATTTGCAGCCTTCCATTCCCTCCCCACTTCATCATGTGCAGTCCCTTTTACCCCATGTCTTCCTTTGCAGTTCCTTTTAACACCTTCCCCACATCATGTGCAGTCCCCCTTTAACACTCCTCCCCACATTATCATGTGCAGTCCCACTTTAACCCCACAAACCATGTGCAGTTCCCCTTAGCCCCACATCATCATGTGCACTCCCCTTTAATGCCTTCTCCACATCAAGTGCAGTCCCCTTTAACACCCCTCTCCACATCATCATGTGCAGTCCCCCTTTAACCTCCCACATCATCATGTGCAGTACCCCTTTAACCCACTTCCCCACATCATCATGTGCAGTCCCCCTTTATCCCCCCTCCCCACATCATATACAGTCCCCCTTTATCCCCCCACATCATCATGTAGAGTCCCCCTTTAAAAACCCTCCCCTCATCATCATGTGCAGTCCCCTTTATCCTCCCCACATCATCATGTGCAGTCCCCCTTTATCCCCCTCCCCTCATAATCATGTGCAGTCCCACTTTAACCCCCCACATCATGTGCAGCCCCTTTATCCCCCACATCATCATGTGCAGTCCCCGTTAACCCTCCTCCGCATATCATGTGCAGTCCCCCTTTATCCCCCCTCCCCACATCATGTGCAGTCCCCCTTTATCCCCCTCCCTACATAATCATGTGCAGTCCCCCTTTAACACCCCTCCCCACATCATCATGTGCAGTTCCCCTTACTTCTTCCCCCGTCATCATGTGCAATTCCTCTTCCTCTCCCTTCCCCATTTAATTCATTTTGGGCAGAAAAAAAAGCTTTGTATATTTATCTCACAGTCACTCCCCAGCAGTGCAGCTCTGCCTCCAATGTCCGGCCCGGTACAGGTCAGGCGTCCTGCGCGCGCCGTGGCAACGACAGCGGAGGCGGGCTTTTCAAACTTCTGCAGCCACAGGCACTAGTGTGCGCTTTCTTGCTTGTCTGCACTGATGAGGGCCGCGCTCATGAGCTGATGCGTGCCATCGCAGCCATGATCAGAGCATGCACCAAGAGAGTAAGTGCGCACCAGGGCCTGTGCAGAAGATTTAAAGGGCCAGCGGCCCATTTTAAAGCTCAGAGCCACTGGGCCAGCGGGCATCTGCCCGCCTAGGCAGATTATCAATCCGGGCCTGTATTATACAATTAAGGTTTAGCAGGGATGTAAATAGTTACTGTAGGATGGGTCACTTAGTTTAGAGGGAGAGAGCTTCCTGGTTAGTGCCAGTCAGGGCAGGGAGCCCTTAGAGCTCTGGTGGCATCTGGCCCGAGCCTGTTAGATAACCCGCAACGTTTGTATAGAAGCGAGTGCCCAGTCATCCAGAACGTGGGGGAACAGCAGTAAGACAGCTACAGGAGAAGCAGCCAAGTTATAGCAGCAGTGCCAGCAGCATATCCATAGCTGCAGAAATGTATAGAGGAGTTACCAGTAAAGTGACTGGAGGAGAAACTACATGGCTGGACAGACGGGCGGGTACTCATCATGTGGCAGTTACTAACATGGGCAGACGCCTTTAAGGATGGGGCGAAGCAGCCAGGGGAACTCCCAGAAGATGCCAGGCTGCACAGTGAGGATACCGAGGAAACGTAGAGTGCGGAGGAAAGGAAGGAAGATGTGATGCGTGATGTTAAAGCTGCTGTAACTGCTGTACTGGATTTGGATGTACTGAGAAGTTCTGAGAGTAAAGTTTTGCATTTTAGATTTTACTTTGACTGTGTCTCCAATCATTCACTTAAAGGCAAGGGTAACCTTACAAGAAGGAGGGAGAACCTCATCAGCCCCCGGAATGGAGAGGCAAGTGTACTACATAAGGAGTGTGGTGTGTCTGTAGTGGGAGGCCAGGGTATACAATGCCTGCAGTACTCAGCCACGACTACTGCCCTGGTCGACCTTTACACATGCTCCTCTTCTCCTCTGGCAGGGACACCGACTTACTAACCACCGTGGCCCCCGTCCTGCACTTTCTCCTCCTTCTCCGACTATGGTTAGGTCATGGGTGCGCACTCCCTCCTTCTTGAAGGGACTGCGCATGCCATTCTAAAGTGTCCCCAGTCAATGGTTGGGAAACACTTATTATTTAAGCACCTCCACCTGATTGGATGTGCCTGAGCAATGTGTATAATTAGTCCCTTGCATGCTTGCTTGTTGTCAGGTCCCAGTACCCACCAGTCAGTCTACCAGTCAGTACCTGTCTGCCCGTGCTTGCCTTGTCTCCCTGTATTTCAGCTTTAATAGCCCGCATCTGCCAGTGCTTATCTGTGCTTATACCAGCTGAACCAGCCTACACCTGCCAGTGCCTATCTGTATAACAGCCAGATCAGCCCAAACCTGCCAATGCTTATCTGTATTCCAGCCATACCAGCCTGCACCTGCCAGTGCCTATCTGTATACTAGCTGTACCAGCCTGCACTTGGCAGCTCCTATCTGTATACCAGCTGTACCCAGGGGCGTATCTAGGGGGGGGCAGCCGGGGCATGTGTCTCCCCCACGGCTGCGTTCTGCCGCCCCCGGACTGAGAGTCGGCGGCTCCCTGTGCTGGCTGTCAAGCTGACAGCCGGCACAGAGAAGCTGCTGCGTGCTGGCTCCCAGGGATCAATTGCACTGGCGTCTATACAGACACCAGTACAATTGAAGCTCTGACCGCCGGGTCAGAGTGACGTCTGCAGCGTGATCAGGTCATGTGATCACGCTGCTGACGTCACTCGTCGGCGGCGACCAGAAAGGTGAAGACTGGTGGTGAGTGTGCTCCACTATAGAGCTGAAGATACCACCGAAGATAAATGGGGGGCATAATGTGTGAGTGTGTGTGTATGGGGGGGTGAATTTAGAGTGGGGATGGGTGGAATTTGGAGTGGGGATGGGGGGTTCTTTTATTGGGGGGATTTGGAGTGGGGATGGGGGGTTCTTTTATGTGTGGGGGATTTGGAGTGGGGATGGGGGCTATTTTATGTGGGGGGATTTGAAGTGGGGATGGGGGGTTCTTTTATGTGTGGGGGGATTTGGAGTGGGGATGGGGCTATTTTAAGTGGGGGGATTTGGAGTGGGGATGGGGGACTATTTTATGTGGGGGGATATGGAGTGGGGATGGGGGGTTCTTTTATGAGTGGGGGGATTTGGAGTGGGGATGGGGGGTTATTTTATGTGTGGGGATTTGGAGTGGGGATGGGGGGTTCTTTTATGTGTGGGGGATTTGGAGTGGGGATGGGGGGTTCTTTTATGAGTGGGGGGGATTTGGAGTGGGGATGGGGCTATTTTATGTGGGGGGGATTTGGAGTGGGGATGGGGGTTATTTTATGTGTGGGGATTTGGAGTGGGATGGGGGGTTCTTTTATGTGGGGGGGGATTTGGAGTGGGGATGGGGGGCTATTTTATGTGTGGGGGATTTGGAATGGGGATGGGGGTTCTTTTATGAGTGGGGGGATTGGAGTTTGGATGGGGGGCTATTTTATGTGGGGGGGATTTGGAGTGGGGATGGGGGCTTCTTTTATGTGGGGGATTTGGAGTGGGGATGGGGGCTATTTTATGTGGGGGGATTTGGAGTGGGGATGGGGGGCTATTTTATGTGGGGGATTTGGAGTGGGGATGGGGGTTCTTTTATGAGTGGGGGGATTTGGAGTGGGGATGGGGGGTTATTTTATGTGTGGGGATTTGGAGTGGGGATGGGGGGTTCTTTTATGTGTGGGGGATTTGGAGTGGGGATGGGGGTACTTAATGTGTGTGGGGGTACTTAATGTGTGTGGGGGGATTTGGAGTGGGGATGGGGGTACTTAATGTGTGTGGGGGGTTCTTAATTTGTGTGGGGGATTTGGAGTGGGGATAGGGGCATTTAATATGTGTGGGGGGATTTGAGGGTACTGAAGAGTATGTATGTATGAGGGCATGTATGAGGAAACAGTATGGGAGATGGGTGCAGACAGTGTGGGAAGCGAATGGGTGAATGTATGTGGACACAGTATGGGGGTGAGGGTGATGGGATGTGTGCTGACACAGTATGGGGAGTCAGGGGTATGTGTGAGCAGACAGTATAGAGAGTGAAGGGGTAAATATATGAGGAGACAGTATGGTGAACAGGGGGATGTGAGAGGAGGCAGTGTGAGGAGGAGGGGAATAGTGTGAAGTGACAGTATATTGCAGATATTTTTATTTAGAAGCATTATAATGACTCTTCTGTCTTTAAGGGCATCGTGTGGAGAGTTGGTGCAGAAGACCGGAGAAGATGGAAGTCTGCAGAGACAGCTGTGTATGAGAAAACTCATCATGGGATCTGGACAAGATGAAGAAAAGGAATACGACTCCAGAGACGAATCATCTATAAGGTACCTGGATGTAAATATTATTTGTGAAATTGACTAATTCTCATGTCTTATTTGTTAGGAGCATTAAAGGGGTTCTCCAGGTCCGTGCTGAGTCTGCAGTCACACAGAATGACTGCAGACTCAGCACAAATCTGGACAACCCCTTTAATGCTCCTAACAAATAAAAACATGAGAATTAGTCAATTTCAGAATTCTCACAGTTCGCACTGCACGCTGTTAGGATTCTCTCATGCCGGTGATTTGCATACATGTGGTCACATGCTGACTAGACATGTGTGTGGCCTCAATGAAAATGAACGGAGCGAGGCTGGGCATGTCTAGTCAGAATGTGGCCAGAAGTATATAAATCACAGCTTGTGCTGACATGACCGTGTACTCTTGCCACCGGTAAGGGAGAATCCTAAAAGTGTGCAGTGCATTCGTTGTGAGAATTCAGAAGCTGCAATGTCAGGATTCAGCTCTGCAGGTTCCAGTAGTCCTCACATGGACACTTCACTCTTATGCGATTTTCATACTTACGGTCCTGTGACAACGAGCTTCTCTTCCTGATTCTCTCAGATTTTTCACTGAACATTGAGAGCATTAAGGAGAGCAGCTCGTCGGTACATGACTAAGTGTGCAAATCGCATATGTTCTTGGGGGGGGGGGCGCCGAACCGAATTCTTGCCCCGGGTGCCAGAAAGCCTAGATACACCTCTGGCTGTACCAACCCGTACCGGTTGTGGCAATATCAAATATGTGACTTTGTTAAGATACATTCATATTTTTTCCATATTAAACATTTGTTTACTGGTAAAGCTGGAATTTTGGGGAGGGTATTAAACTTTTTTATTTAAAAATAGAAAAACATTTTTTCAACCTTTTGTTTATAATATTGACTACGCTCACAAGGGAACATGAACATGTGATCCCATGATCACAGCTACATTAGTAGGGCAGTGCATTACCTCATCTTGTCAATTTAAAAATGACAGATTGATTATAAGACCCTGCCTTTGGTGAGATTTGACAGGTTGTAGTATGTGAAAGACCCAATTGCCATTGCAAGGCCTCAATCTGCCATAACAACCCATCAACACCCCATGGGGATGAGTCACTTCTCACAGACAAGCCGTGAGTCAGGATAGTCAAGGAGTACAAGGTCAAAAGCCAGGAAGGTACATCACAAACAGAGGGAAGAGACAAAGGCGTAGTAATGGTTCAAGGTCAAAATATCGGGAGGATAGTGGATCAGAGCAAAGGGGTAAAACAGACAGAGGGTCTGGTCAAGGTCCAAGGTCAGGCAGCAAAAGATCATGAAGCTAAACACTAGTCACAGAGAAATCCAATCACACTTAGCTCAAGCTACATCTGGCAGAGACCTGGGACAGCCAAACTAAGTAGCAGAGCAATCACCTGGAACAATGAACACCTGGACACAGCCAGCACCTCCCAGTTTCAGATTAGATGGGCAAGCCATCAATCACTGCACAGACAGCTTAGCACGTGCTTGCACCAGACTGGGTGACTGAGCTGTTATGGAAATGACAGCTTTAGCATGCCCCTATATCAGATTGGATGGCTCAGCCATCAGTAACTGCATCCCAGACACACTAAAGAGTGGAATTGTGATACTATGATTGTGCTGTGGGTACCAGTGGGCTGACAGAGGCAACTCTCTCCCTCTGTCAAACTCTTTCTGTGCCGCAGTCACTGTTGACAGCAGCATTAGAGGAGTTATATTGCTAGGATTGGTCAGAACACCGATCCAAGATGTTGCAGCAGGAACCCGGCTGTGTGTATCAATAAAGTTTGTGCAGTTGATCGCACCAGTTAGTGCAGAAGCTGTACGGTGCAATCAGCATGACGTACATAAAACAGAAAGTGAAATGTGCTCGTGATGGATTGGATGTATACATCAAATAGCATTAAGGGGATTAAGCTCAACCTAAATAATGATGCCTTTAAAGGCTAAGTACAACAGTCAGCAACATAAAATGTTGAAAGATTGTGGTGGGCATACCAAATTTAGCTTTTGGGTCTTTACCTGCTGTTCAATCCATTTGTAACAAATGTGGTGTGCTAACAAAGTCTTCCACACAATATAGTCATGTGTTTAGTGATAGATTGGCGACCTTTATTTTTTGCATCAAAACAAGTTCATTAAATAACATACAGATTTGTAACGTTTCTTATCTGCTAGTTTTTTGTTGTCATTAAGCAGGTATAATAAGGCATGTTTTATTATAATTTTGAAAATTACAAAAGGAATCCAATTAGTGCTTTTGTATATTATTCATATGCAAGAATGCTGGAACTAATTAGGCAGGAGTACAATGTAATTACGTCTTATGTTATAGAAAGTAATTTATTAAACTGAAATTAATATTATTTAAATCTACTTTGGTTTTCCTGCATAGTTGATTCTGAAATATCTAATGTATGCAATATTCTGTGCACAAACTCTAATTATTTTATTGTTTCAAATTCTCTGAAATAATACATGAAGAAACTTTGCACAGTCTTGATTGAAAGTGCTCAGTTGTTTGTGTACACAGCTCCCATGAAGATCTATTTTTGTCCATGATGGCACACTACAACCAAGCCATGTGTGTAGCCTGATACTTCGGTCAGGTTTTACTCCCTTATATCTGTCACCTCCTAACAATCATCAGGCTTTTTTGATACTGTACAGATAAATTTTGGATTTTTCACACATTTCTATTAGTGATAAGAGAATGTGCTCAGATAATGTGTTATCCGAGCATGCTCGGGTGCTAATAGAGTGTCTTTGATGTGCTCGAAAAATATGTTTGAGTACCAGCGGCTACTTGTCTCTCGGCTGATCGATAGACGCAACACATTCAGGGATTGCCTGTTTGTTAGGCAATTCCTGCATGTGTTGCATCTGTTGATCAGCCAAGAGACATGCAGCTGCCGGTACTCAAACATATTTTTCGAGCACATTGAAGTCACTTAGTTAGCACACAAATGTGCTTGGATAACACCTTATCAGAGCACGTTCGCTCATCAGTAATTTTTATTTATTACACTAAACCTCTTTAACACTTTTTTGTTTTTTTGCAGAGATTGGTAATTCTTGACTGTAACATCTTGTGCCTTGTCATAATAGAATTGATATCAAGACATACCCTTCCCTAAGACAGGAAGGGTTAAAGAAAATCATGCATTTACTTGGTATCATGTCATCTTATTATCCTGACACATTTCATCTTACATATCACCATGGGGGAAAATAATAGAAAAGAACTATATTTTTCTCTATGTAATAACATGTCTTCCAGTCCAGAAGATAGCTTCTTTGCACCTGCTTATCTAACCATTACTTATTTGTGAATTATCATCCATGCTTGAATTTTTTCTGAAAGCACCAAGTTAACTTTAACTCTGCTTTCATGAGCTGAACCCACTGACATTTAGAACATTACACATTTGGCTATGGTTCCAATCCAATGAATAGGTTACATTTTCAAAGACATACCAGAATATCAAAAGAATCAAAATACAGAAGAAATTTTCAGTTCAATGTGTCATCCTCCCTTGAAAGCCAGTTGTTCAAATATATAAGTGTCATGGGTTCAAAGCTGAAGAAACTACGAGTAAAGCAGGTGAACATTGTAACAATCCAATGTAATTATTGTACTTGATTATAATAGAGTTTACAGCTCACATAGGTCATCACCTGTATCCTATATATCTAATTGTTCTGGAAACTGCCCTTGTCTTACTAAGAGATATGTCCTTTTTGCCATTTTCCATGACTTTTAAATAAAAACCTTTTCAGGGAAAATAAGTTTTATAATTATTGTCTTAGCAGAATGAGAACTGTATGAAATAATAAAGGATGAACAAAGTTGTGAGGATATGGACGCTTACTAAAGACTATAAGACAAATGGACGCAGAGCGGAGTCCACACATCTACGAAATAGAGACTTTTTCCAGCATGGAGCACCGGTTGCATCAATATTGTTGTGTTTTATTAGATATTTTCTTGCTGTGTTTTATTAGTGATTTGCTTGCTCGTCAGTTCATCTTCAGGAATCAATGATTGCATTTAGTGACAGTAAGCTGAGGAAGATGAGCAGGCTGGATCTTGTGTAAGCCTATAGGTACTGTCACACTAAGCGAGATCGCTAGCGATATCGCTTAAGCGAAAGCGATTTTATCACATAGCAGCGACATCGTCAGCGACGTCGCTGTGTGTGACATGTAGCAGCGATGTGGCCCCTGCTGCGATGTCGCTGATCGTGCACGAACGTTCTGGACCGTTTTTTGATCGTTGGCGTCCCGCTGGTGAGCCTGAATCGCTGAGTTCGACACCCTTTATGAACGACGAGCGACCTCGTTGGTGACTCATGTCAGCGGCGCAGGCGGGACTAGGTTTTAATGCCCCTCAGCTCCGATTGGTGGCCTACACATCTAGTCCTTTGTGCGTTGTTGCGAGGATACTTGTTATGTTTTGGTAGCTGAGGAGAGCAGGCAAAAAACGGCAATACACCAGAGAGGTTGGAATCTACTGGATTGCAGTACCCTGACTAACCACCACAACTAAAGGCAGCCGTGGAGCGTTCCTACGTTGGTCCTAGACGCCTCGTCACAGCCTGAGAGGTTAACTACACCTAAAGATAGAAAGCAAAAACACCTGAGATCACCGACCTCTACCACCTAAATTAGTTCTCTGGTGTAACAAAACTAAGCCGCAGCCACTGAAAAAACTGGAAAAGGCAAATGAACAAACAACAGTGGCTCCAGAGGAACCGAGAGGAGCCCAAGCCCCCCGGGGAGGGAAACCTGGCCAACCTCACAGAAATGCAGAGAAATATGCAAATGGCAAGCACAAAAACAAAAACAGAAAATATCTTATCTGAGAGCAGGAGAAGAGGCAAGACTCAGCAAGCTTCCAAGTGAACCAGGAATCAAAGTTGAGACAAGAACAATTGATCACCGGCAACCATGATGGGGGGAACCTCCCTTATATCCAGTCAGTCCGTGATTCCTGATTGCCAATCCTCATTGAATGGTTCAGTGTTATGATTTGGTAGCTGAGGAGAGCAGGCAAAAAAGGAAATACACCAGAGAGGTTGGAATCTATTGGATTGCAGTACCCTGACTAACCACCACAACTAAAGGCAGCCGTGGAGCGTACCTACGTTGGTCCTAGACGCCTCGTCACAGCCTGAGAAGCTAACTACACCTAAAGACAGAAAGAGGAAAACTATCTGCCCCGGAGCAGATCCCCAAAGAACATAGAAAGCCCCCAAACATGTAATGGCGGTTAGACAAGAGGAAATACAGACACAGACAGAAAATAGTATGAGCAATAGGGTTGAGCATTCCGATACTGCAAATATCGGGTATCGGCCGATATTGGCTGTATCGGAATTCCGATTCCGAGTTCCGATATTTTCGTCATATCGGATACCGGAATCGGGATTGTCACTGTCACTGTCAGTGTCCGTCGGTCGGGTCTGTCAGGAGTCAGCGGCACTTACCTGGCAGAAGATCTCCGGCGGTCACGTCCTGGACTGCTTGATGGCCGCAATCTTCTTTCCCCGGCGGTCACATGCAGTATCTCGCGATAACTGCAGTGACTGCTGGGTAATCGCGGCCGTAAAGCAGTCAGTCCGATGACGTCACCGCCGGGGAAGCAGGTAATCAGCTGTGCTGCGTTGCGATGACAGGCTCTGCCTGTCATTGCATGTAGCAGAGTTGGATCGTCGTGGGACTGTCGTTATGGACTGCGTCGGACAGGTGGTATACTGTTGGTTTGTTTTTTTATTTTTTTACAGGAGATCGATGGCGTCGCAGGAATGAGAGAGTAATAAAAAAAATGAAAACTGTGTTGTCTCTTATTTCATTAAAATACTTTTTTCTTGCTGTGTCTTTTTTTTTACACATTTAATAACTTTGGGATTAATAATGGATCGGTGTCTTATTGACACCTCTCCATTATTAACCGGGCTTATTGTCACCGTGCAATCAACGGTGACATTAACCCCTTATTACCCCGCTTGCCACCGCTACAGGGCAAGTGGGAAGAGCCGGGTAAAGTGCCACAATTGGCACATCTTTTGATGCGCCAAATGTGGGGCTGCTGTAGCCTGGTATTATCAGGCTGTTGAGGGCCAAAATCCATGGGCCTTGACAGTCTTTTAATACCAGGCCGCAGCAGTCTGCATTTTACTTGGCTGGTTAACAAAAATAGGGGGACCCCTACGCCGTTTTTTTTTCGAGGGGATCCCCTATTTTTGTTAACCAGCCAAGCTAAGCAGACTGCTGTGGCCTGGTATTATCAGGCTGGCAAGGTCCATGGATATTGGATCCTTACCAGCCTGAAAAACCAGGCCTCAGCGGTCTGCTTCATCTGGCTGGTTAACAAAAATAGGGGGGACCCCACGCCAATTTTTTTCGAGGGGATCCCCTATTTTTGTTAATCAGCCAAGATATGCAGACTGCTGTGGCCTGGTATTATCAGGCTGGCAAGGTCCATGGATCTTGGCTCCTTAACAGCCTGAAAATCCAGGCCTCAGCGGTCTGCTTCATCTGGCTGGTTAACAAAAATAGGGGGGACCCCACGCCAATTTTTTTCGAGGGGATCCCCTATTTTTGTTAATCAGCCAAGATATGCAGACTGCTGTGGCCTGGTATTATCAGGCTGGCAAGGTCCATGGATCTTGGCTCCTTAACAGCCTGAAAATCCAGGCCTCAGCTGTCTGCTTCATCTGGCTGGTTAACAAAAATAGGGGGACCCCACGCCATTTTTTTTTCGAAGGGAACCCCTATTTTTGTTAATCAGTTCCCTCTGACGTCACTGATTGTGTCCCTGGCTGACCTGAAGTGAAAGTGGAAAGCAATCAATTAAGCTTTCCACTTAAGGGCCCGTCTCACATAGCGATATCACTACCGAGATCGCTGCTGAGTCACTAGTTTTGTGACGCAGCAGCGAGCTCACCAGCGATATCGCTGTGTGTGACATTCAGCGACGATCAGCCCCCCTGCCGGGTATCGCTGATCGTCGCTGAAATGTCAGGACCTTTTTTTGATCGCTGGTTTCCCGCTGACAGGCACACATCGCTGCGTGTGACAGGCGGGAGACCAGCGATCCGCTGGTAACCAAGGTACACAGCGGGTTTCCAGGCGCGGGGCTGTGCCTAGAAACCCGCTGTGTACCTTGGATACCAGCGCCCTGATGCAGGGAGCTGGTATCCAAGGTACACAGCGGGTTTCCAAGCGCTGCGCGGTGCCTGGAAACCCACTGTGTACCTTGGTTACCAGCGGATCGCTGGTCTCCCGCCTGTCACACGCAGCGATGCGTGCCTGTCAGCGGGAGACCAGCGATCAAAAAAAGGTCCTGACATTTCTGCGACGATCAGCGATACCCGGCAAGGGGGCTGATCGTCGCTGAATGTCACACACAGCGATATCGCTGGTGAGCTCGCTGCTGCGTCACAAAACTAGTGACTCAGCAGCGATCTCGGTAGCGATATCGCTATGTGAGACGGGCCCTTAAGCGATGTTACCCGCAGTGTCGCTGTCCCAGATCGCTGCCTGAGCTGCCTGTTTGGCAGCTCAGCAGCGATCATGTAGCGATACACCAGCGATCCTGACAAGTGCATATCGTTGTCGGGATAGCTGGTGTATCGTTATGTGACACCCAGCCTTTACTCTCCTGTCAGGCAGGAGAGGAACTCATTCATTTGGGGTTTACTGTGAGGCTGCAGCATTAGCTGCGGTCCCTGCAGTAAACATTAACCCTTTCTGAAGGATTACACCGTGGGACCTGACTGTGCATGGGATAGGTAAGAATAATTTTGCTTTTTTATTTTATTTTTATTACAGGAAATGGTTTTTGCAGTAAAATAAAAGATGGTCAAAAACATGTGTCTTTATTTCATTAAAATGATTTTTAATTAAAGTGTGTGTGTTTTATTTTTATTTCATGCAATAGGATTAATAATTGATAGTTGTCTAATTGACAGCTCTCAATTATTAACCTGGCTTAAGGTCACCTTTCAATAGCAAGGTGGCTATAACCCCATATTAACCCATTCGCCACCGCTACAGGGCAATGGGAATAGACGGGCAAAGTGCCAGAAAGGGCGAATCTAATTATAGATTTGTCTTTCCTGGGGTGTCTGGGGGCAGATGTTAGTAGCCGGGGGGGCAAAAATAATGGTCCCTCTCTGGGCTATTATTATCTGCCCCCACTCACTGGCTTTGTCTGTCTGGTTGCGAAAATAGGGCGGGAGCCCACGCATTTTTTTTCAGCAATTTTACACCTCATATATATATATACATGTCATTGAATTTGTGACACATATATATATATATATATATTTATATTTGTAGTTCATACACTTCTACATAGTATAATAGCCGCTAATTCAATTGCCGGCTTTTGTGAAAATGCAGAACCCGACATGAAATGACACTTGGTGTACATAGGGTTAACCATGTCTTTTCATGTCCTTTGCTATCTAATTTGCACAAACAATTAAATCAGTCTATGTGTGCAAAATTTCACACCTGTAGGGGTTAATTAAAGGTGTAAATTCGTAGCAAAAAAGTCCGTTTTTTTTACAACGAATTTACACCTTTAATTAACCCCTACAGGTGTGAAATTTTGCACACATAGACTGATTTAATTGTTTGTGCAAATCAGATAGCAAACGACATGAAAAGACATGGTTAACCCTATGTACACCAAGTGTCATTTCATGTAGGGTGCTTCTGTCTTTTCACTGAAGCCGGCTTTACCCGGCAATTGAATCAGAGGATATTTTACTATGTAGAAGTGTATAAACTATACATATATGTATATATATATGTCACAATGACATGTATATATATATATGTATTCTATGTGTGTATATTTAGTGTTTACAAGGAAAGAATGGGTTTTTTTTAGTTGCGATATTTTGTTCCCATAGACTTACATGGGACTTCCGGTATCGGTATCGGGTATCGCCGATATTTTAGTGATATCGGCGATACCATTCCGATTCCGATACTTTAGGATATCGGAAAGTATCGCTCAACTCTACTTGTGACTTATCCAGATCCTTGGTGTCACTCGGGAACACCGCTGGGGCTCCGGGCGCCAAACTTCCAGCCTGAGCTTCACGAGTTGCAGCTACTGATCCGAACCGCAACCCGTCCACGCCGCTGTCTTCGGCAGAAACAGATTCCTGGACAGAGTCAGTCCCCATATCTTCAGTCTTGTTCCTCACAGCTTCACTTGAGACCTCAGCTTCTGATGAGGCATCTGGCTTGGTGACTACCACTTCTATGGCTTTTTCCACCTCTGCAGCATCTCCCTCAGAGTCCTTGGCACGATACAGATCCACACCATACCTTGGTAACTTCACATTTCCAACAGCATCTACTTGGGCTGTGTTCAGTTTCAGAGTCCTGCCTTTAAAGCTCAGCTCTCCTCCTTTCACCTTAGTCTTCGCCAGGGAACCGGCCAACTGTAAAACATCTTCAGATGCCATCTTCTGTCCGACTGCAAGGTCAGCATCAGCCTTCCTCTCAGGACTCTCAACCTCCTCTGCTACCATGCCTTCCTCATTTGCACTGGTTGCTTGATTGTCATCAGATGATTCACTATCACTACCACTATCCCTGTCTGACCCCTTTTTCTCAGCCACATCTGGCTCACTTTCAGGGTTATACACTTCATTTTCATTCACATCCTGCTCACTTTCAGGGTTATACACTTCATTCTCATTCACATCTTGATCTGGAACCTTAGTTAACATGTCATCCACAACATTAACTTCACCATCTGGTCCCTGGTTTCCCTCAGGTGGTCCCTCAAGTATGTGACTATGTGACAACCCCAGCACTATACTTCCATATAGCTCAGGTACTAGGAGCTGGCTCACGACCTCTCCCTGGACTTCAGTGTCCCTATACAACAGGTGAGTGTTTATGGCAACATGAGGAAACCTCTCCTCAGAGCCAGGCTCTTGGGAAACCTCATTTAGAACATTTATATTTTCCTGGGCCGTTTTAAGAGAGGGGTCTCGCCACTGCTCACTCTCAAAATTGTCACAGGACACAGGTAAGTCAGGGACACTCGGTTCCCGAGAACCACCATCCTCGTCTCCCAACACCACCTGCAAAGGAATTTCATCACTATCACAGTCATCATTATTATCAATATCATTATCATGATTATGATCAGTATCATCATCACTATCATGATCATCATCATTATTATCAGCATCAGCATCATTATCATGGTCATCATCATTATCATGATCATCATCATCATTATCATTATCATCATCATCATCATCATTATCACATAAGTTTAACGGCCCACTAGCATTGTGTTCCGCCCCTCGGGACTGCGCACCCTCAATAGGAGCTTCATCACACTGTCCATCAGAAACATTTTTCCCCCAGAGATCCTTAGACCGGGGAAAGTCATTACCCAATATGACGGGGGACACCAGGTTCTTCACTACCCCCACTTCACATGAAACCTCCCCGCATTTGGGGATCAAGTCCACGACAGTCTCTGGGTAGACTTTGGTGTCTCCATGGACGCACACCACACTCAGGTGTTTATCAGGGATAAAGTCCCTATCAATCAGGCTGTCCCATACGGAAGTCACTGGACTCTCTGAGTCCAAGAGGGCCTGTGCTGGGCAGTCATTTACAACCACCGGGGACCCCTGTGGTCCAGTCTCTTCGGCTGAGGTGGACACACACACAGGCTCTGCGCAGGGAGAGAGGGATCCGCCAACATCACAACACATAGGCTCCCCCTCTATTGGACAGTTGGCTGCAATTTCACGACATCTCCAACACTGTCCATCACACTCTCCCACCCACATGACCCCAACAGCTGGAACACTCTTACCGGGAGAGTTCGGCGTCCAGGAACTCTGAAGTGACGACCTCTCAGACGGCTGGTCACGGAGGCAGTCTTTGGTGGCGAAGGCCCTCTCCATCAGGCTGACCAGACGATTGGCGTCCTGGTGGTCTCCTTGTCCGACCTCTGGCTGTACCTCAGGAGGACGTGCTTGGGTGTAGCGGTCCACTATCACCTTTTCAACTCCATAATCAGGTTTGCTGACTGCAGACTCCCAACTGCATCTCCAGTCATGAACTCCCCTGGCACGGGCTGTCACCGTAACACCCAGCCGGGTAAGAATCTCCGCTTTCAGCTTGGCATAGTCTTGGCTGTCCTGCTCGCTCAGGTCAGCATAGGCCCTTTGGGGTTCTCCAATCAGATAGGGTGCGACCATCATGGCCCATTCAGATAGGGGTAGATTCTCCTTCTCTGCCAGTCCCTCAAACCTAGTGAGATATACCTCCACATCGTCACGAGGTGTCATCTTTTTCAGGGACCGTCTTACCGCCTTCTTTACAGCGGACAATGCAGGTGACTTTGCAACATTACTTTGGGACGATGCGCTGCAAGTCTTTTGTAGTGCTGCAACCTGCTCAAAAAACAACCGGTTATTCTCCTGCTGCTGCTGCAGGAATTGCTGCTGGGCCTGCTGCATGCGCTGCTGGTGCTGCAGGCGCTGCCGCTCCATGCTCTGCTGCATGCTCCGCTGGGCCTGGACCAGGTACTCCAGGAGCTCCTCCATACTGCCGGACTTATCTGTCTCAACCACGGCAGTCTTATGTTGCACATTAACTTGCGCCATTTGTTCAAACAGCGCCTCCATGCTGTCATCCATGCTGTCAGACTTCTCTGTCTCAACAACGGCAGTCTTCACTCAAGACATACACACTCCACAGTCTTTTCCATAAAAAATTCAGCTTTGCTGTGCAGACACACTTTTTTTTTTTTTTCTTTTGCAAACTCTATTAGGGCTACTGTCTCTTTAAGACTGCTCCAACAGACGTTTCTTTTGCTGACACACTTTTTTTTCTCTGCTGCTGCTTCAACAGACTTCACCTTTATTGCTGTCTCTCGCCACTGTGCTGCACGCACATTCTAGCACCAATTGTAAGCTTTTCAGGGGATATAGCTCTGGGATCGCCGTCCGGGTAGACGGAGTGGCACGGAAACAGTTCATTCACAGACAGCAGTTCTGGAAAAAACTGGCCGCAACCAGTTTTATTAAAGTCCACAGCAAACAGAACATAATCAAAACCAAATCATAAACATAAGACCTGGGCTTGTCCAGCCACTTACTACACTTAGATAGATTTCCCTATCTATCCGGGACCAGACTCTAACAGCCTGGGCCAAAACAACACATATGTTCAGCATTTACCAGCATGGAGTTTCACAGAGTCTCCTCCTTGTGTCTGAAGGCACCTTCAACGTCCAGACTTGAGAGAGCTCCCCTCCTATTCAGCAGCTATCCGCATGGATTCTCACAGAGACTACTCCTGTGTCCGGGGTACATCGAGCACCCAGACTGAGACAGCTCATACTCCTGGAGACTCCTTCTTGTGCCTGGACTCCTTGTCCAGACTAAGCGAGCTCTCTGTCTGTGTTCGCAGACACCTACTTCTGGTCTCCTAATTAACAGCTGAGTGGTTTCAGGCCTGAGCTGCAAGTGTGTACTGAATGTAAGGTGTAGTGACCTTTCTCTACCACTAGGTTTACAAAGCCATACATTTCCCTTATACCAGTCAGCAAAGTATCTAGGTGAAATGTACACCCCATTCAACACACATACTCTCACTGTCTCACAAAGGTTACGTGCATGTATGGTTGCGCCTTTGTTTGGATGCACAGACTGGCTTCCTGCTGTAGTAGTAAAAGAAAACTGACTGGCACATCCAAACCAGTGTGAATTAGGTGCAAACCAGGAGCAGCTACCTCCATAGACAATATACAAAAAATAGAGGTATATTCATATAGGCAGGGACCCAATTCACACTGGTTTGGATGTGCCAGTCAGTTTTCTTTTACTTCTATGTTAGCTTACTGACCGAGCACTCCGCCCATCACCATGTGGTGATTTTAATTATAGCAGGTTCCTGCTCACCCAGAAAAGGCAAGCTTTACTGACAGAGGTGTCCACATTCACCCAGGAATTCAGATGTCAGCCTAATAGAGGTATATTCACATAGGCAGGGACCCATACGTTCTGAGACCACCTTGACGTTGGTGTATGGGCAGGCATTATTTGGCCAAATTTTGTGCAAAGCGTCTCATTCATTTTTTTTCTAATATTCAAAAGCCATATTGCTATTCATGTTTCATATTTCACATTGACTTGCTTTGGCACGATAGAGTGCAACCTTTTTTTGTATATTGTCTATGGAGGTAGCTGCTCCTGGTTTGCACCTAATTCACACTGGTTTGGATGTGCCAGTCAGTTTTCTTTTACTTCTATGTTAGCTTACTGACCGAGCACTCCGCCCATCACCATGTGGTGATTTTAATTATAGCAGGTTCCTGCTCACCCAGAAAAGGCAAGCTTTACTGACAGAGGTGTCCACATTCACCCAGGAATTCAGATGTCAGCCTAATAGAGGTATATTCACATAGGCAGGGACCCATACGTTCTGAGACCACCTTGACGTTGGTGTATGGGCAGGCATTATTTGGCCAAATTTTGTGCAAAGCGTCTCATTCATTTTTTTTCTAATATTCAAAAGCCATATTGCTATTCATGTTTCATATTTCACATTGACTTGCTTTGGCACGATAGAGTGCAACCTTTTTTTTTTTTTTTTTTTTTGTATATTGTCTATGGAGGTAGCTGCTCCTGGTTTGCACCTAATTCACACTGGTTTGGATGTGGCAGTCAGTTTTCTTTTACTTCTATGTTAGCTTACTGACCGAGCACTCCGCCCATCACCATGTGGTGATTTTAATTATAGCAGGTTCTGCTCACCCAGAAAAGGCAAGCTTTACTGACAGAGGTGTCCACATTCACCCAGGAATTCAGATGTCAGCCTAATAGAGGTATATTCACATAGGCAGGGACCCATACGTTCTGAGACCACCTTGACGTTGGTGTATGGGCAGGCATTATTGGCCAAATTTTGTGCAAAGCGTCTCATTCATTTTTTTCTAATATTCAAAAGCCATATTGCTATTCATGTTTCATATTTCACATTGACTTGCTTTGGCACGATAGAGTGCAACCTTTTTTTGTATATTGTCTATGGAGGTAGCTGCTCCTGGTTTGCACCTAATTCACACTGGTTTGGATGTGCCAGTCAGTTTTCTTTTACTTCTATGTTAGCTTACTGACCGAGCACTCCGCCCATCACCATGTGGTGATTTTAATTATAGCAGGTTCCTGCTCACCCAGAAAAGGCAAGCTTTACTGACAGAGGTGTCCACATTCACCCAGGAATTCAGATGTCAGCCTAATAGAGGTATATTCACATAGGCAGGGACCCATACGTTCTGAGACCACCTTGACGTTGGTGTATGGGCAGGCATTATTTGGCCAAATTTTGTGCAAAGCGTCTCAATCATTTTTTTTCTAATATTCAAAAGCCATATTGCATTCATGTTTCATATTTCACATTGACTTGCTTTGGCACGATAGAGTGCAACCTTTTTTTGTATATTGTCTATGGAGGTAGCTGCTCCTGGTTTGCACCTAATTCACACTGGTTTGGATGTGCCAGTCAGTTTTCTTTTACTTCTATGTTAGCTTACTGACCGAGCACTCCGCCCATCACCATGTGGTGATTTTAATTATAGCAGGTTCCTGCTCACCCAGAAAAGGCAAGCTTTACTGACAGAGGTGTCCACATTCACCCAGGAATTCAGATGTCAGCCTAATAGAGGTATATTCACATAGGCAGGGACCCATACGTTCTGAGACCACCTTGACGTTGGTGTATGGGCAGGCATTATTTGGCCAAATTTTGTGCAAAGCGTCTCATTCATTTTTTTTCTAATATTCAAAAGCCATATTGCTATTCATGTTTCATATTTCACATTGACTTGCTTTGGCACGATAGAGTGCAACCTTTTTTTGTATATTGGCTTCCTGCTGTGACGCGTTGGGTATTGGAACGTCTGTACGTCTTATGACGCAGACTAACATTCACGGTGCGCATCGTTCATCATCGCAAGCGTACCGACAACACAAAGGCGTTGTCATGACTGCTTTACTCAGTAAACATGCACCTATGATGAAACATACACGCATGTGCCCTATTACATAACAAGCTACAAGAAAAACGAGTGTGAGGTGTGACACAGCTGTTTTGTTAAGGTACAGTATTATATCGACATTGTACAGGTGTCGCTATTCAGTCTGATAAATAGATATCATTCACCTATTCTATCAGTTGTCATTCTTTCAGCACCACTTACAGGTATATATTTTGCTATTGTGACTATGCACTATTGACTTTACCAAGGTAATGCATGATTTTTGTTAGCGATTATCATGTTTACATGAAGGACCTTTATGATATGGGCTGTTAACTTTCTAATTAAATATGTAATTTTTAAAATGACACAAATATAAATAATGTTGAAGAGGACTATTCCTACATGCATTGTTTGCACAATATTACAGGTGTACATCACGTCCCTTAATCAACATTGGATTATTATATTTACTTGTATGCTTTTATTTAAAAGGCAAGAACACTGAAGTATAACCTTCGCACTGCAGCAGTTGTCAAAGTTCAACCCACATTATGCACTTCCAACATTGCAGAATTTGAGTCATGATGTGAGTTGGATTTGTCTAAGCTATGGAGTGACAAGGTTGACCATCAGTATCCTATAGCATAAGTAGGCTTTTGTGTTTGCATTTGTTTTCGACATGTGCATATCTGTAATAATATGTCACAATTATTTTGTAACAGATTTGTGACAAAGACTAATAATTATATGGTTTTAAAGTTGACGTTTCAAATGTTTACAGCTTAGAAATCAGGGTGTAGCCTCATATCTATGTGTAGCACTAGACACTTTGACATGTCATGTTTTTTTCACCATGATTAGGTAGCTAGCAGTAATTTTTGCCGGACACACAGCAGGGGAACAGCAGGCGTTACTGAACCCCACAAACACATCAGCGATTGTTTTCATCTGTGCATCTAACACTTCTGAGCAGCAACTGGCGGTGTTGAAGCCCAGGGTCAAGGAGGGTGTAGGCAGAGGCCTAGTATGAGATGTTTGAAGTTGAAGTTGTAGTTAGCAGCAGTAATTTTTGCCAGACACACAGCAGGGGAACAGCAGGCGTTACTGAACCCCACAAACACATCAGCGATTGTTTTCATCTGTGCATCTAACACTTCTGAGCAGCAACTGGCGGTGTTGAAGCCCAGGGTCAAGGAGGGTGTAGGCAGAGGCCTAGTATGAGATGTTTGAAGTTGAAGTTGTAGTTAGCAGCAGTAATTTTTGCCAGACACAGAGCAGGGGAACAGCAGGCGTTACTGAACCCCACAAACACATCAGCGATTGTTTTCATCTGTTCATCTAACACTTCTGAGCAGCAACTGGCGGTGTTGAAGCCCAGGGTCAAGGAGGGTGTAGGCATAAAATATTGAGTTATTGCCTTGTTACGTGGCCATTGCAAATGTATGTACTTCAAACAAGAATAAATGAAGTTTTACTAGGACAATAAAATGATGAATTTCAATTGCAAGAATAGAAAAATATTTATACTTGAGAGTCCTCTGTGGTTGATACCGTTTAATGGCTAACTGAAAATATGGTAACAAATTTCAAGCTTTCGAGACTACTCAGGTCTCTTCATCAGGCTAAGACTAAAACAAAAAATGAAGAATCACATATTTCTACACACAACAGGACACAGGAATAGGTAAGACAAGTGAGGGAGGGACAAGTGAGGGGAGACCGGCCAAAAAATGAGAACAAGGATGAATTATCAGCGCCACACAATAAGAGAAAAAATAATGGATTTACCTGTGGCAAAACAATTTTGTATGCCCGGTCATAGCATGATGGATATGGAATTACTGGTATTAAAATATAACTTCAAATATGAGAAAGATACAAAGGTTTCAGAATATAAGCTCATCATGACCTTTGACACTGTTAGTGATGGAATGAATAGATCACACGGATTTATGTCATTCTATATCAATTAAGGAATCTGCGTCTCTGCCCTTCCAGGGGCATGAAAACACAAAACCAGACCCCAATCAGAGGGCAATAAAACTTTCTATCCTTATCTAGGAACTGTTCCAATATTTATGTTCATCCCTCTGTGATAATGAGAGTTCTGCTACACGTCACTTACTTGTCTTACCTATTTCACTATTCCTGTGTCCTGTTGTGTATAGAAATATGTGATGCTTCATTTTTTGTTTTAGTCTTTGCCTGATGAAGAGACGTGAGTAGCCTTGAAAGCTTGCAATTTGTTACCATCTTTTCAGTTATCCATTAAAAGGTAACAACCACTGCGGACTCTCAAGTCTAAATATTTTTCTATCTACTGGCTAACACGGTACGAAGATACATATGTTTCCTAACTTCAAGAATAAAAATAAAGACACTGCAAATATAAACGCATATATGCACATGCCAACAAGAAATGGAACAACACACCACCCAAAAAATTGGTTACAAAATATAGTGTTGTAAATTTAAGAATAAAAGTCCATTTTTGTATTTATGAATAATGCTTAAGGAACGCTATGTTAAACCATAACATAGTGAAGACAATGGATTTTGTAATAGTCACTCATCATCATCATCATTGCAATTTAGATGTGACAGTCACAGACATTTCAATTATTTAAGTTAATAAAATCGTTACTTTGTACAGCATGTATGACATGTCCAGCATGGACTCATCAATGTGATGACACAATAATGTACGATAAAAAATAACCATTTAAAAAAACATAATGCATTGTCACAATTTAAGTGTGTGCCTGCAAGTGTAGGTGAAACAAAGGCTACGGATAGCAAAGGTATATTCTATGTCTGTATCAGACAGTGGACAGCCTCTGATGGGTAATGGCGATGTTATACTGTACGTCAATAAAGTCTGCGGCTGCAGTCATGCATTTTTTGCTTGTACAGTGTTGAAGAGGGTAAAAGCATGTCTGGTTGCGCAAGGCTTTATCCGTCAACACTACCTTCCTACTGTCACGCGTAGGGTAGGGTAGCGTGTGTCAATTAGATGACTCTATAAAATGTGACGTTACGCAGCGTTATTGCGCCCTAGGGACGCCAAAAATACGACAGCAGTAATCATTTACTGTCTAATACTCCACCTATGACCAACAAAAAAACAACGTTCCCTCTTTAACAATCTACAAGACTAACAAGCATAATGGTTGACGCTGACTTTATTGAGGTACAGTATTACATCGACATTGTCCATGAGTAACTATGCACTGTGATACCTATATACCATTATTAATTTATATCTGTTGTGGTTGTTTCAACAGCACTTGCAGGTATAACTACCTATTGTCAGTATGCATGATGCACTTTCTAGATGTAATAATTTATTATTGCACATTATTACCAGGTTTACATGCTGGCCATTTCATATATGGTGTGTGAAGTTACAGTTGGCATCAGTATGTGTATTTTATAATGTCTGTCATAAATAAAACTCGTGATGAAGATGATGAGGATTTTATGATTCGTACATCCATTGACTGTATTATCTTACAGGTACAGATAAAGTTCCTTAAAAAGCATTAATTGATAAGTATGAAATGTACTTTTATGCATTAATTTCAAAAAGTGAACACTATGTTTTAGTTTTTGTTACCATTTCTAATAGACATGTGCAGATATGCGCTGTGATGACAAATTATTATTTGTCCATATTTGTCATAAAAATTTATCATTCTAGGCCTGGAAAACTTCACAATTTCATGTTTTAAGCATAACAATCAGGGTGACGGCTCTTCCCTATTTGGAGCATGTTCGACATGGGTTTTTCTGTGCATGTGTAGGGAACAGGAGACTTCTTGCCGGACACACAGCAGGGGAACAGCTGGCGTTACTGAACCCCACTAACACTATAGCTTGTGTATTGGTCTGTGGACACGACACTTCTGAGCAGCAACTGGCAGTGTTGTAGCCCAGGGAGTAGAGTTCAGGTGGTAGAAAGATGAACATAACAGGAGACATGGATAACATTGCGAACCAGTTATTTAATCTGAAAACGGACAGACAAATTCTGGCGAGATCCATGCCTTGTTCATTTTCAGAAAAGTAAGCCGGTCTACATTATCGGAGGATAGTCGCATGCGACGGTCTGTTAGTACACCACCTGCAGCACTAAAGACGCGCTCCGATAATACACTGGCAGCAGGGCAAGCCAGCACCTCCAATGCATACTGGCTAAGCTCTGGCCATGTATCCAGCTTAGAGACCCAAAACTTGAATGGGGAAGAGCCATCTGGGAGTACACTGAGAGGGAAAGACATGTAGTCTGTCACCATCTTACGGAAACGTTGCCTCCTGCTGACTGGAGCCGTCTCGGATGGTGTAGACATTTGTGGCGCTGCCACAAAACTTCGCCACATTTGGAACATACTGGTCTTGCCTTTTGAAGAGGCGCTGCTTGTGCTCCCTCTTGTTGCAGAGCTGTCTCCACTGCCTCGACGCACAGAGCTGCTTTGTAAAGCAGTAGCAGCAGCAGCAGTGCTCTCGGCTGGAATGGAGAACATTATGGATTGCACCAGTGTGTCTTGGTACTCCCGCATTTTACGCTCCCGGTTCAACGGTGTGATGAGGCTTTGTAAGTTGTCCCGGTAGCGAGGGTCTAGGAGGGTGTACACCCAATAATCAGACGTGGTGAGAATGTGGGCGATGCGGCGGTCGTTTCTCAGGCACTGCAGCATGAAATCAACCATGTGCTGCAGACTCCCAACTGGCCAAGAAACGCTGTCCCCTGCAAGAGGCGTAATCTCTGCCTGCTCTGCATCACCCCACCCTCGCTCTACATACTGACTAGAGCGTTGTGTACCTCCCTCTGGAGCGATGTCTTCCTCCTCCATTGACTCCTCCTCATCCTCCTCACAAAGTGAGCCCTGCCCAGCCCTTTGTGAGGAACCACGTTGCGCTGACTGTCCAGAAGGTGATGGAATTTGTGACTCCTCATCCTCCACATCTTCCAAAACCTCATCCCTTAGTGCTTGCAGTGTTTTTTGAAGCAGGCAGATAAGGGGGACAGTCAGGCTGACTAGTGCATCATCTGCACTCGCCATCCGCGTTGACTCATCAAACGCACGCAAAACGTGGCAGATGTCCTTCATAGAGGCCCACTCAGTAGTGGTGAAGTGTGAACGGCGCAAATTGCGAGTTGATTGCGCCTGATGCAGCTGATACTCCATTACTGCTGGCTGCTGCTCACACAACCGCTCCAACATATGTAACGTGGAATTCCACCTGGTGGGTACGTCACATATGATGCGATGTTCAGGAAGGCGAAATCTGCGTTGCAGAGCTGCAATGCGCGATCTGGCGATGCTGGAACGTCGCAAGTGAGCGCACTCTAGGCGGACCTTGTGCAGCAGTGCATCAAGATCCGGATAGTCCCTCAAAAAACTCTGCACGACCAAGTTGAGCACATGTGCCAGACATGGTATGTGAGTGAGGTTGCCAAGGCCCAGAGCTGCCACCAGATTTCGGCCATTGTCACACACTACCAAGCCTGGCTGGAGATTCGCTGGCAAAAACCACACGTCGCTCTCCTGCTTGATGGCATTCCAGAGCTCCTGCGCTGTGTGGCTTCGATTCCCCATGGAAATTAATTTCAGGACGGCCTGTTGACGTTTGGCCACGGCTGTGCTCATATCGGTCGCATCAGGTAAGCGTTCACGGGTCCATGTGGAGGTAGACCGTGACGGCTCCTGCAGCGATGATTCTGAGGAACTGGAGTGGGAGGAGGAGTCAATGTGGACAGACTTGATTCCTGCAATCCTTGGAGTTGGCAGAACACGTACAGCGCCACTGCAAGATCTGTACCCGGCTCCACAACATTGACCCAATGGGCAGTGAGGGAAAGGTATCGTCCCTGGCCATGGGTACTGGTCCACGCATCGGTGGTCAGGTGGACCTTGCTACTGACGGCGTTTAGTAGCGCATGTTTAATTTTTCCCTCAACATGCTTTTGCAGACCAGGGACGGCTTGCCTGCTGAAATAAAATCGGCTGGGCACATTGTATTGTGGGACTGCCAATGCCATTAAGTTACGGAAACTGTCAGTCTCCACCAGCCTGAATGACAGCATTTCAAGGGACAGGAGTTTTGCAATGCCAGCATTCAGAGCCTGTGCTCGTGGATGGTTTGCCGAGTATGGCCGTCTTTTATCCCATGCCTGTGCTACCGATGGCTGTTTTGTGGCCTGGGAGTGTGAGGATGACAGGGAACTTGCAGCTGTGGGTGGAATAACACTGGGTCTCTGGACAACAGTGACAGAGGTTCTTCCATGGCGATCCTGTGAAGAAGCCGAACCAGCTGTGTGTGAGCTGGAGGAAGAGGCTCCAACACGAGCTGAAGATGTAGGTGCTGCTGTAGGTTGGCCTACATCTCCAGTGTGTCTTTGTAACTCAACCACGTGCTTTGACCGCACATGTTTCCACATATTTGTGGTATTAAGGTTACTGACACTTTTACCTCTTTTTACTTTTTGATTACACAGCTTGCATTTGACATAGCAAATATCATCTGCAAGTGTGTCAAAAAAGGACCACGCAGTGCAAGTCCTGGGAGCGCCCGTTTTGGCTGTTGGAAGAGAACTGCTACGAACGGGTGCCAAACTGGAGGCTACAGGCAACCGAGTCTGCAGCCTACCTCTCCCTACTGTTTGGACCGTTGGGGCAATCTCTTCCTCAGAGCTGCTACCACCACCTTCCTGTTCCTCACGCCATGTTGGGTCTTGGACCTCATCATCTCCACTACCCTCTTCCAACACCTGCTGCTGTTGGGTGGTCTGGCCAGCACCATGCTCAACAGAAACTGGCACCTGAGTCTCATCATCATCAGATGCGTTCTGCGGTGTGCTGACCATCGGCACTGGCTCACCCGCCTCTTCACATTCAGAGAGACACAGCTGTTGCGCATCACTGCATACTGCCTCTTCTTCACATTCCAGAATGCTGCTTGGCTGGGCCCCTGTTTGCAAGCCAACAGATTCTGAGAACAGAAGCAGAGACTCAGCTGGCTCCAGTTCAGAACTCTCTGACTGCCTGGGCAATTTGGCAGGCGGTGAAGAGACAGATGGTTGTTCAACAGTGCTGTGGTCCTGAGAGGAGGTGGAAGCAATTGAAGTCGATGCATTGGCTGCCATCCAACCAACAACGGCTTAATTTGTTCTTCCCGCAGCAGGTGGGTACGCTGAGCTCCTACAAAAGTGCGCATAAAGGAACGCTCACGGGGAAAACTGGTGGATGCTGTGTCACTGGGTGCGGCAGCAGCCACAGAATCCCCACGTCCTCTCCCTGCTGAAACTCCACGGCCACGACCACGTGCCTTACTCCCTGCCTTCTTCATCTTGGTAGATTGATAAAGAAAGTCAGAAAAGTTATAAGGCCTAAGTGTGGTTATTCCTCAGAGACTGCAGTGAACACTGCAGACAACTGTTCAGTAGCTGTGAAAGGCCCCTTTGTGTACTTCTATAGTGTTTGCAACCAATGTATTGTATACGGATGGAAGCGCGTCACACTAATAGATTAGATTTTTTTCAAATATAATGGAGCAGCACCAATTAGAGAAAAATGTGAAGGATGAGGCAGTGACACACGCTCAGCAGACTACAACCAGCAGTGGTTGAAGAACTAACTGGAGCGTAATCTGCACTCAAAAAATGAAAAGCTCACAGACTACAGTGAACACTGCAGACAACTGTTCAGTAGCTGTGAAAGGCCCTTTGTGTACTTCTATAGTGTTTGCAACCAATGTATTGTATACGGATGGAAGCGCGTCACACTAATAGATTAGATTTTTTTCAAATATAATGGAGCAGCACCAATTAGAGAAAAATGTGAAGGATGAGGCAGTGACACACGCTCAGCAGACTACAACCAGCAGTGGTTGAAGAACTAACTGGAGCGTAATCTGCACTCAAAAAATGAAAAGCTCACAGACTACAGTGAACACTGCAGACAACTGTTCAGTAGCTGTGAAAGGCCCCTTTGTGTACTTCTATAGTGTTTGCAACCAATGTATTGTATACGGATGGAAGCGCGTCACACTAATAGATTAGATTTTTTTCAAATATAATGGAGCAGCACCAATTAGAGAAAAATGTGAAGGATGAGGCAGTGACACACGCTCAGCAGACTACAACCAGCAGTGGTTGAAGAACTAACTGGAGCGTGATCTGCACTCAAAAAATCAAAACCTCACAGACTGCAGTGAACACTGAAACACAACTGTTCAAATCTGTGAAAGGCTCCTTTCTGTACTTCTATAGTGTTTGGAACCAATGTATTGTATACGGATGGAAGCGCGTCACACTAATAGATTAGATTTTTTTCAAATATAATGGAGCAGCACCAATTAGAGAAAAATGTGAAGGATGAGGCAGTGACACACGCTCAGCAGACTACAACCAGCAGTGGTTGAAAGAACTAACTGGAGCGTGATCTGCACTCAAAAAATCAAAACCTCACAGACTGCAGTGAACACTGAAACACAACTGTTCACTATCTGTGAAAGGCTCCTTTCTGTACTTCTATAGTGTTTGCAACCAATGTATTGTATACGGATGGAAGCGCGTCACACTAATAGATTAGATTTTTTTCAAATATAATGGAGCAGCACCAATTAGAGAAAAATGTGAAGGATGAGGCAGTGACACACGCTCAGCAGACTACAACCAGCAGTGGTTGAAGAACTAACTGGAGCGTGATCTGCACTCAAAAAATCAAAACCTCACAGACTGCAGTGAACACTGAAACACAACTGTTCACTATCTGTGAAAGGCTCCTTTCTGTACTTCTATAGTGTTTGCAACCAATGTATTGTATACGGATGGAAGCGCGTCACACTAATAGATTAGATTTTTTTCAAATATAATGGAGCTGCACCAATTCCACAAAATAAAATAAAAAAAGAGTCAGTGAGTGACACGTGCAGATGCCTACAAACAGCGGTGGATGCAGAGCAAACTGCAGCGTCACCTGCACTCTCACACACACCTTGCACAGAGCTGTTAAAACAACACCTGCAAGGCAAAAGGAAGCTTTACACAGCGGTTGGTGCTAGCCTGCCTACAGCACAGTACACTAAATCGCAATCTCTAACTGTCCCTCAGAGTCAGCACAGCAGCGTTCTGTCCCTAACTGAGTTCACAGCACAGTGACGCTAAAATCGCGGCGGCGCCTTTTATAGTGCATTCTGACATCATTTCAGCAGCCAATCACAGCCATGCCATTAGTTAAGATGACCGCAGCATTACAGGATGTGCCCACACTTTATAAGATTCCTCATTGGCTGACTAAAATCACATTGCCTCTCAAAGAATTATGGGAACTTCCGATTCCAGTATACGATATTGGAAAAATATCGGAACTAAGTATCGGAATTCCGATACAGCGAATATCGGCCGATACCCGATACTTGCGGTATCGGAATGCTCAACACTAATCCCAAAATTTGTTGTGTATTTAGATTGTGAGCCCCATCGGGGACAGCGATAATAATGTGTGTGCGGAATATGTTAGCGCTACATAAAAATAAAGATTATTATTATTATTCTCCTGAGTACGCTGATACCCCATGAGGGAGAAAATCACTGTTTGGGCGCACAGCCGAGCTCAGAAGAAAAGGAGCGGCATTTGACTTTTTGAATGCAAAACTTGCTGGAGCAATTGGCGGATGTCATGTCACGTTTGAAGAGCCTCTGATGTGCCTAAACAGTAAAAATCCCCCACAAATGACATAATTTTGGAAACTAGACCACTAAGGCAACTGATCTAGATGTGTGGTGAGCACATTGAACCCTCAGGTGCTTCACTGAAGTTTTAACATTGAGCCGTAAAAAATAAAAATAAAAATTTCCCCACAAATATGTTTTTAGCACAAAATATTGCATTTTCATAAGGATAACAGGAGAAATTGCACCATACAATTTGTTGTGCAATTTCTCCTGAGGATGCCGATACCCATATGTGGGGGAAAACTACTTATCAGAAGGGAAACTCAGAAGGGAAGAGGCACCATATTGGAGTTGAGATTTTGCTGGAATGGTTTGAGGGTGCTATGTCACATTGGCAGCGCCACTGAGGTGCCAGAACAACAGAAACCCCCTTTATGTGAACTCATTTTACAAACTACACTCCCCAATGAATTCATCTAGGGGTGCAGTGATCATATTGATGAAGTGATGGCCGGGGAACCACCACGGTGCAGGGAGACTACGGTACACAAGATGAGGTGCAAACAACAAAGGGTAAATTTATTGGAAGACAAGGAATGGAATGGATAAGGAAGGTGTAAACAGGGGTATGCAATGGCAAAAGATAGTTTACAAGAGTTTGTAATCTTTAGCTGGGCCGTCAAATAGCACGGTGCTCCAACTATTACAGGATCAAAATATATCACACAGGCAAAACCAAACAATAAACAAAGAATGAGGCTACGTTACGTATAATCTCCCTGGCCTCTACTAAACAGGCCACATGGCTACCGTGTTCTGTCTGTTGAAGCCTACACTATGCCCTGACATGTGCACAAACTGGAACAAACTCACGGTGATGTTGGGGACTCAGGTCCAGTCCCAGGGGCCCCCAACAGTCTTGAACGGTGGTGCGCACGTCTTTCTGGCAGATCCGTGAAACGTGGTCTTCTCCTTGCTTCAGGGTCCTGGAGGTGCTCCTGGAAACTGTAAATCCCTTTCTCGGTCTCTTCCTGGCTTCTCAAAATAGCACAGTACAGCCACCTTTGCTACACCTGAAGAGTCTGTTCAATCTCACAAGTCCACTGAGTCTCAGGCTGTGCAACCTTTTTACACAGCTCCATGCACAGCAGCTCACAGCAACAACTCCCTGCTCACACGCTCTCAATGTCTCAACCTATACAAAATGTCACCGTGGCTAATCGGGACATACCTCTCAGCCAAACATGACAACCAAAAAAGAGCAAAAAAAGGGGGACAGGGACTATCAAATACAAATTGCTGTCAAAATAGTAATGATGAAAAAATGAATAATATCAAATCTAAATGAAATATCACAAAAGAGAGGTATTAATGAAGATAATAAATATATATTTTATTATGACATAATACAACTTACAGACAAGGTAAAGGGAGATGGACATACATAACAGCCAAATGATAAACTGTCAAAGATGGAAAATAGCAGTACAAAAGACAACACATGTCTCCCCATTAAAGTGCATGTGTGCAGACATTAATAGTTGAAAACATCAAGTCGCTATCTTGCAGAAGTAGAATTGCTGGGTTATAACCCAGCAGTATGAAATAGCAAGTCAGAGACACAAGGCAAGCTAAATCTAATAAAATAAGCTATTACCTTGTGACATGGTAGAAGACTGCACACCGCACCAAAAGGGGGAAGTGAAGAGAAAGCCCCGACGCGCGTTTCACCGTACTCGGCTTCGTCAGGAGGCGTGGCTTACTGGGGGTAAGAGGAAGTATATATACCGCAGGATGGAGTCTATACACGAATCGGCGCAGTCCCCCGGCGTGATGTGTCTCCCACGTACCGGGGCGGGCCAGAGCGCGTCGCAGGAAATGGAAAGGAGGACCGAAGTCATCGCTCACCATCCCCATGACGACGCGTCTGACCGGCCACGGCACTAGGGACACACAGCGCATCTGCGTGAAATAGGTAATAGTTCAGGTGTAGCACCAATGGAAGTGTATTATCAACGTGATGGGGCAGGTCGGAGCATGCAGAGGGGGCGGGAGGGAGGACAAACATCCACACCCCACGTCTCGAAGACAACGCGTCCAGCCAGCTGCAGCATGGAAGGGAACAAATGCCAATCCAGATCAAATCTGCATAATAGGACATGGGATGATAAATTAAAAATGTATGAAACAAGCTCAATTAAACGTAAAAATCTCTCCACAGTGCAGCACCCCCCTACATCTCCTCCCTCATTTCTATCTATCGGCCCAACCGACTGCTGCGCTCTGCAAACGACGTTCGACTAACCTCTGCACTAATCCGTACCTCCCACTCCCAACTCCAAGACTTCTCCCGTGCTGCGCCAATCCTCTGGAATGCTCTACCCCAAGAAATTAGGACTATCCACAATTTGCATGGTTTCAGGCGCTCCCTCAAAACACATTTGTTCAGAGCGGCCTATCACATTCACTAACCAAAGTCATTCTATGTGTAAGTGTGTGTGTGTAGCCCATTCACTATCTTCATCCATCCCTCACTCCCTCAAGATGGCTGGACCATCATTGTAAATGCACCATTGTATATACACACCTGTACTTTGTATCTCCCCCACCTCATTGTAGATTGTAAGCTCTCACGAGCAGGGTCGGCTTATTTTGCTTTAATTATTGTATTGTTAACGTTGTTACCTATGACTTGTGTTTTGAAATTGTTAAACTGTAAAGCGCTGCGGAATATGTTGGCGCTATATAAATAAAGATTATTATTATTATTATTATTATAAATATGATATGTATCCAGAGGAAAAATAACATATATAAAAGACTGCATGGTATCCGTAGGTTCAAAATAAAGACTAAGCTTATGTATAAATAATTTACAGATCTATACAAAATATCATGCTTATTTCAATGATATTTAAACCAATCAATAGAAAGATTAATGTAGAAAATATGAGAAATGAGAATACCCAAGTTGGGACTATCTGTACAATTAAGCATATTTTCGGAAAAATTAATTAAAGGCTCTATTGTTATTAATATTTCATGAGTAAAATACTCCAAAAAAAGAAATGCTTAAATTTAAAACAAGAGCCATACTTTTATATATGCCTTAACATTACAAAAAATATTACAAAAAATATACTATACAATGTACAATAATGAAAAATAATAGCAGACTATGTTTATGTTCAAACCAATTAATAATAGATAATGTCAAACAAAGCAAAAAATATTTGAAGAAAATCTTGTCAAAGACACACTTCATCCAGGAGGACAGGCAGCCACATTAGTGATGATGATGTAGCTGCGGTATAGACTATATCCAATCCTATTCAGGGTTCAAGGAAGGTCACCAAGTGCAATATAAAGAACTGTGTAACAAACAGAAAAAGTGTAAAATAGACATAAAAACTAAACATTAAACCCAGTAAAACAAACATATATTTAATTAAAATGACAGCAAATCACTAAAAATCACAAAAAATCACAAAAAAGACTTGAAACTGAGAGTTTCGTTCAAACCATTTGGTGTTAAGGTATCAAGAATAAAGATCCAGTTTCTTTTTGTAAGAGTTTTTTCATAACATTTCCTCCGTGAGTTCCTGTGTAGATGTGGTCAATGCCACACACAGTAAAACCTTTAGGATTGCAGTTATGTTTATCAAAGAAGTGTTTAGGAATTGTCTTAAGGGTACTGGGATCTATACATTTAACTGCATTCCTAATGTCACGTACATGTTCTTGTACTCGTGTTTTTAGAGGCCTAGTTGTCATGCCAATATAGATACGGCCACAAGGGCAACTGGCGTGGTAGACCACTGCTTCTGTATGGCAAGTAATGTGATGGACAATTTTATATTTTTCATTGCCTGCTGCAAATTCTTTTGTTCTAGGGATGTATTGGCATGCGGAGCAGTCATCACAAGGAAAGCTCCCCCAAGGAGGGCCATTACCGGAATTAAAGAAATTGCTTTTGGGTGGTATGTAGTGACTGCTACATAGGATGTCATTCAGATTACATGACCTACGCCAAGTGATGAAAGGGTAGGGTGTAAGTTGACGTTTTAGATCTTTATCAGTCATCAAAATCGACCAGTGTTTCCGCAGAATTTGGTCAATATCAAGCCAGTTTGAATTGAATTTAGTGATAAATCTAGGCTTAGAGTTACCACTGTTGTTCTTAATTCTCTTATTCTTGGAAAATTGGGATAGAAGAGTAGTTCTATCCGAATATAGTGCCTTTGTATAGCCTTTGGCAATATCCTTATCCGGGTAGCCTCTATTTTTAAAACGACGCGACAGTTCTTTAGCTTGTATTGCAAAGGTAGTGTCATTAGAGCAAATTCGACGTGCCCGCAAAAATTGTCCAACTGGAATGGAACTTTTTAATTTGGGTAAATTGGAAGAAGTGAAATGCAACAGAGAATTTGTAGCCGTGGTTTTTCGAAAAATATCAGTATCGATCTAACCATTAATAGATCTGGAAATCAAAATGTCCAAGAAATCAATGGTGGTCTGACTGTACTTCCAGGTGAGTTTGATGTTAAACTCATTATTATTGAGGTGGCATAAGATCGATTCCAATTGCGACGTGGAGCACTGCCAGATAAAAAATATATCATCGATATATCTAAGCCATGAGATAACAGAACTGTGACCAGGTGTGTCAAGGACTGTGTCCCTTTCCCACAGCCCCAGGAACAAATTGGCATAAGAGGGCGCACAGGACGCCCCCATGGCCGTGCCCTGGAGTTGTAGGAAGGGGCGGTCCTTGAACACAAAGTAGTTATGGGTAAGTATGAATTGTAAAAGTGTAGAAATGAAATCGGTAAGATTCGATTCCAAATTGGTCATGCTGAGAAAAAAGTTAACAGCCGCATCCCATGGTTATGATCGATAGACGTGTATAAGGACTCCACGTCGCAAGTGACTAGCCACATGTCTTGTTCCAATGAAAGACCATCGAGTCTCTTGAGGACATCAGTGGTATCCTGTTATGATCTGCTACAAGCACTAAGGAAAGATGGGAATTCTGTCCCTACAATAGGACTGAGCTGGATCCCTACGATGTAACGGGGAACCTGATCCTGCGACCAGACCCGCTAAAGTCCTCAGCTAGTCTGAACGAAGACCTATAGTTGCGAGGGAGGAATCCCTACAAGATCTAGAGACTGGGTGAAAAGGTGGACACCTCCTAACAAAAAGTGTAGCAGGGAAAATAAAACAGAAAACAAATACTAAGAGATCCTAAGATCAAGCAAAACTGACAGAGTAAGGCACCTAAGCACCCGGCTAGCTTAAGAGTAGATAATACAATGAAGTCCAGCAAAGCCAGAAGGGCGGAGCCAGACTAAATAGGGTAAAAAGGTCATGTGACCAGCAAACTGAAACAAAATCTAACAAGAGGGTTCTAACAGTACCCTCCCTTCTAAGAGGATCCTCCGGATCCCCTAGGACTTAGGCTTATCCGGAAACCTCTTGTGAAACGCTCTAACAAGTCTAGACGCAGAAACATCATCCGCCCTCACCCATGAGTTATCCTCGGGTCCATAACCCTTCCAAGCGACGAGGTACTGCAAACTCCCTCTATACCGTCTAGAATTTAGGATGCGGGAAATCTCATATTGCCCGTCCTCCACCACCAGGGGAACAGTGGCCGAGACGTCTCCATCTGAGACCTCAGCTTTTTTCAAGAGAGAAACATGAAACACCGGATTAATCTTCCAGGAGGTAGGAAGCTCCAACTTAACAGCAGATTGGTTAATAACCTGAAGCACCTGAAAGGGCCCTACAAACTTGGGACCCAATTTCTTAGACGGAATCCTCAAGCGCAGATTCTTAGAGGACAACCAAACCACGTCACCAATAGCAAACAACACCTCTTGTTGTTTTCTATCAAAATACACTTTGGATCTTTTGTTAGCCTCCTGAAGATTACCACGCACATCAGTCCAAACTCTCTCCAAAACACCAGAAAAATTCTCCTCTTCAGGTACAGCCGATTCCAACTTGGAAAATGACCCAAAAGACGGATGTCTCCCAGTACAACAAAAAAAGGCGAACAACCAGCAGAAGCGGATGTATGGTTGTTAAGAGCAAACTCAGCAAGTGGCAGAAACTCAGACCACCCCTCTTGATTATCAGTCACAAAACAACGCAAGAATTGCTCAACATCCTGGTTTTTCCTTTCTGTCTGGCCATTAGACTCAGGATGATATCCGGAAGAAAACGACAAATGAACTCCCAACCTGTCACAAAAAGCGCGCCAAAAACGAGCCACAAACTGAGGTCCCCTATCGGAAACAATGTCAGTAGGAACGCCATGTAGTCTGACTATTTCCTTGACAAAGGCCTTAGCGAGAGTCTTAGCGCAGGGCAGTTTGATGAAAGGAACCAAGTGACACATCTTGCTAAAACGGTCCACGACCACCCAGATGACAGTGAAACCCTCAGAGGGGGGAAGGTCAGTAATAAAGTCCATAGCCAAATGTGTCCAAGGTGCACTAGGGACCTCCAGAGGGCAAAGCAACCCCGCAGCAGGAGTATGAGAAGACTTAGATCTAGCACACACAGTGCATTGACGCACCCCCTTAATGACTTCCTTCTGCCATCCTGGCCACCAAAAACTGCAACCCACAAGTCTCTTGGTCTCAGAGATTCCAGGATGACCTGCCAACTGAGAGTCATGACATTCAACAAACAAATCTCTCCTCAGGGTACCAGGCACAAACAACCTCCCATGCGGCGTGTTAGATGGGGCATTCTCCTGTGCTTTAAGAATCTCATCTTCCAACACGGAGTCCAAAACAGCAATAACAACCCCCTCTTGAAAGATGTTTTCCTCCTCCTCCTCAGTACCCACTATAGGAGAAAAGCTGCGAGACAAAGCATCAGCTTTAACATTTTTAGTACCTGGGATGTAAGTAACGGTAAAATTAAACCGTGAGAAAAACAGTGCCCACCTAGCCTGACGGGCATTCAAGCGTTTGGCAGCATCAAGGTAGATCAGATTTTTATGATTGGTGAAGACTTGAATGGGAAATTCGCTCCCTCCAAAAAATGACGCCAGTGTTCAAATGCGAGTTTAATTGCCAACAATTCCCGATTACCGATATCATAATTTAGTTCAGACTCAGAAAATTTCTTTGAAAAAAAAGCACAGGGACAACACTGCGCCGACCCCCACAGAAGAAGCATCAACCTCAACCAAAAATGGTTTAGTCACATCAGGCTGCGTAAGTATGGGAGCAAAGCTGAACCTCTCCTTTAGCAACACAAAAGCCTCAATGGCCTCAGTAGTCCACTGAACCGCATCAGCACCTTTCCTGGTGAGATCGGTCAGAGGTTTGGCAATCACAGAAAATTTTTTTATGAATTTTCTATAATAATTGGCGAACCCCAAAAACCTCTGTATTGATTTCACACCAATAGGTCTAGGCCAATCCTGCACAGCTTGCACTTTCACAGGGTCCATCTCAAAACCTTCACTGGAGACAATGTAGCCCAAAAAACTAAGTCTCTGTACAGGGAACTCACATTTTTCTAGTTTGGCAAAAAGTGAATTATCACTCAGTAACTGTAATACTTCACGCACACTCCTCCAATGAGACTCCAAATCTGATGAATAAATCAAAATGTCATCCAAATACACAACCACATTTCTGCCGATCAAAGGTCTAAGGATGTCATTAATAAGATTCTGAAAAAATGCCGGAGCACTGGAAAGTCCAAAGGGCATGACCAGATTCTCAAAATGACCCAGTGGAGTGTTAAACGCAGTCTTCCATTCATCCCCTCCTTCATGCGCAACAAATTGTATGCCCCTCGAAGATCAATTTTCGAGAACCACTTGGCCCCCACTAACTGATTAAACAAATCAGGAATCAATGGCAGTGGGTAAGGATTGCGTACAGTAATCTTATTAATCTCACGAAAGTCTAGACAAGGCCGCAAACCGCCGTCCTTTTTTTAACAAAAAAATCCAACCGCCACAGGAGATTTGGAAGGCCTAATGTGACCGGCGGCCAAGCTTGTCTGTATGTATTCCTCCAAAGCCTTTCTCTCAGGAATAGTCAAATTAAATAAACGACTTTTAGGAAGAGTCGCTCCAGGGACAAATTCAATTGCACAATCATAATCTCTATGAGGAGGCAATACCTGCGATTCCTTATCAGAAAAAACTTTCCAAAAATCCTGAATAGGTACAGGTAACTCCCCTTAACTACAGCAGCAATACGCCCGTTACAACACTTGTCATAACACTTAGGACTCCAGGACTTAATTTCATTGGTAGACCAATCCAGTACCGGATTGTGCAATTTTAACCAGGGTAACCCCAAAATCACCGGTGAGGGCAAATTATTCAAAACTACCAAATCCAAATTCTCTTGATGAACACCATTAATAGTAAGAGGAAATTCACAGATATGGTGAGTAACATTTTTCAAGTGAGAACCATCCACAGACACCACATTAATAGGGGAAGACAGAAGTTTGGGTTTTAATTTTAGTTTTTCCAAAAATTTCCATCAATCACATTGAGAGTTGAACCACAATCCACAAATACCCGAAACTCCATTAATTCCTCCTCACCAGCAGTGGTAGCAGAAAGGAAGACACCTTTATTGTTTAAACAAGCTATGCGGGCAAAACTGACCTCATTTTTTTTTTCTCTTTATTCATTCGAAGCGCACAGTTCTTAATAAAATGCTCAGATTTACCACAATAGAAACACAAGCCCTTAGCAAATCTGCGTTCTTTTTCTCGAGAGTGAGGTGTCATTGCTCCAATTTCCATCGGCTCTGCAATGTCAGTACATTCCTGTCACGCTGTCTAATGATATGTATACAATGTCAGTAAACTATTAATACAGGAACAACACTCTATACAACAACTAGTATAGCAACATCAGCATGTAAGTATAGAATAGATTTACCTGACACGATATCTGCTGAACTCAGGGTTAATCTTGAGGACTTGATGAGCTGAAACAGGAAAGAGGTGGACCGGGATCTAACCTGACCCTAAACTGGGGTCCTAACTAATCCCTCACCTTGGAGGTACTGATAATGGTTCAGAGGTCCAAGTCTCCAACCTAACCCTGTCTCCTATCAGACCCTGAACCCTGTAATCAGTCCTAAGAAGGATCCTGACTACCACCAAAGGGATATGGGCTGATCTCAGCTAAATACACAGATTAGACATATAAGACAGACAGGATAACACTCGCTTGCATACACACTCAAACACCAAAGGAACATAAATGGTCTGGGAAATAAACTCTAACCAAGTTGAGCTTAGAACAACTAAGGAGCTCACAACTAAAGTCTATACAGATTCATTCCTATCTGTGGTCTGCATGAAGGTTTCACTGGCAACTCCCCAAGCAGACAACCAGGAATTTAAAGGAAACCAATCAACAAATAATCAATTGCAGCCGGGAGAAACTGCACCCAGTCCCAGCACCGAGCACAGACAGAATTAACTCCCTAGCTGCCAAACACAAAGAAACAGCAGATCAGCTGTGAGAAGTCAAAATGTGCAACCGCGACGATCTTCGTGGCAATGCACACATGACAGTACCCCCCTTTTACGAGGGGCCTCCGGACCCTCAGGGCCAGGCCTGCCCGGGTGAGTTCTGTGGAAGGTCCGAACCAAACGATCTGCGTTAACATCAGACGCAGGGACCCACGTCCTCTCCTCTGGACCATACCCCTTCCAATGCACCAAGTACTGAAGGGACCGGCAATTCAGACGTGAGTCAATGATCTTTGATACTTGAAATTCCAAGTTACCATTGACCAACACAGGAGGAGGAGGTAGAGGTGACGGTATGACTGGTGCCACATACCTTTTAAGTAATGACTTGTGGAACACATTATGAATTTTAAACGTAGGAGGGAGGTCCAGACGAAATGCCACAGGATTAATTATGGAACTGATCCTGTACGGCCCGATGAATCTGGGACCCAGTTTCCAGGAGGGCACCTTAAGTTTTATATTCCTGGTAGACAACCATACCAGATCGTTCACATTCAGATCTGGACCAGAAACTCTCCTCCTATCAGCCATACGTTTGTAACGGTTCCCCATCGCACTCAGATTATTCAATACACCTCTCCACACAGAAGCAAGTGACGACGAGAAACGCTCCTCCTCAGGGACCCCAGAAGGGCCCCCCCCATTGAAAGTACAAAACTGGGGATGGAAACCATATGCCCCAAAAAACGGGGACTTACCAGTGGACTCGCTCCGCCTGTTGTTAAGAGCGAACTCTGCCAGAGGCAAGAAAGAAGACCAGTCCTCTTGGTTCTCTGAAACAAAACACCGGAGATATGTCTCTAAGCTCTGATTCAGACGCTCTGTCTGACCATTGGTCTGCAGATGAAAAGCCGAGGAAAATGACAATTGCATCCCCCGACGTAAACAAAATGCCCTCCAAAATTTGGACACAAACTGAGACCCCCTATCTGACACCACATCAGAAGGCAACCCATGAAGTCTAACGATCTCCCTAATGAACACCTGCGCCAGAGTTTTAGCATTAGGGAGTGCAGGAAGAGCAACGAAATGTGCCATCTTACTGAACCTGTCAACAACCACCAGTATGACAGTATTCCCTGACGACGGAGGAAGGTCCGTAATGAAGTCCATAGATAAATGAGTCCATGGACGCTCCGGAAGTTTCAAGGGTAAAAGGGTCCCAGACGGACGGGTATGAGGGGTTTTAGAGCGAGCACACACCCCACATGACGCGACAAAAGTTATAACATCTTTATTAGCATTAGGCCACCAAAACCGGCGAGAAAGGAGATCTAAAGTAGCCTTACTCCCTGGATGTCCTGCTAGAGCAGAATTATGATGTGCCTCAATAACCTTTTGTCTCAACAGATTTGGGACAAACAGTCTCCCTGGAGATCCTGCAGGGGCGTCCCCCTGAGCCTCTAACACCTCCTCCTCAAGCTCAGAAAATACAGCCGACACTACCACCCCCTCCTGAAGGATAGGACTCGGGTCATCCGTTTTCCCGGCCCCTGGGAAACTGCGAGACAAGGCATCAGCCTTTACATTCTTAGACCCCGGGCGATAAGTAACGACAAAATTAAACCTGGTAAAAAACAACGACCATCGAGCTTGTCTGGAATTCAGACGCTTAGCGGATTCCAAATACAACAGGTTCTTGTGATCAGTAATAACGGTAACCGGGTGGACTGCCCCCTCCAAAAAGTGACGCCATTCTTCAAAAGCTAACTTAATGGCCAAAAGTTCCCTATTGCCGATATCATAATTCCTTTCGGCGGACGACAATTTCTTAGAAAAGAAAGCGCACGGATGCCATTTACCAGGGGACGGACCCTGGGACAATATAGCACCCACCCCTACGTCAGACGCATCCACCTCCACAATGAACGGCTGAGATGCATCTGGTTGGATGAGAACGGGTGCCGAAGCAAAACATTTCTTCAAAGAGGAAAAGGCTTGGCAAGCTTTGTCCGACCATTTAGAAAAATCCGTCCCTTTTCTTGTCATGTCAGTGAGAGGTTTGACGACAGATGAGAAATTACAAATAAATTTCCGGTAGTAGTTAGCAAACCCCAAAAAACGCTGCAGAGCCTTAAGATCCCCTGGCTGATCCCATTCAAGCACTGCTCTCACCTTTTCAGGGTCCATACGGAAACCGGAGGCTGACACCAAAAAACCCAAAAACTGAAGTTCCTGTACGGCAAATACACACTTCTCCAGTTTGGCGTATAGTTTATTGTCTTGCAAGATCTGCAACACCTGTCTCACATGCTCCTGATGAGACACAAGATCTGGCGAGTAAATTAAAATGTCGTCCAAATATACAACCACAAACAGCCCCACAAGGTGACGAAAAATGTCATTAACAAAATGTTGGAATACTGCTGGTGCAGTAGTCAGACCAAAAGGCATGACTAGGTTCTCATAATGTCCCTCCGGCGTGTTAAACGCCGTTTTCCACTCATCCCCCTCTTTTATCCTAATCAGATTATACGCCCCCTGAGATCCAATTTAGAGAACCATTTGGCGCCAACAATTTGATTGAAGAGATCAGGAATAAGAGGGAGTGGATACGGATCTTGAACAGTAATCCGATTAAGTTCGCGGAAATCCAAGCAAGGGCGTAGGCCTCCAACTTTCTTCTTCACAAAGAAGAACCCCGCGGCTACTGGGGAAGATGAAGGTCTAATATGCCCTTTGGCCAGACTTTCAGAAATATAATCTTTCATAGCCTGCCTCTCAGGACCAGAAAGATTATACAACCTAGCTTTAGGCAACTTAGCATCAGGAAGGAGATTAATAGAGCAGTCATACACGCGATGAGGAGGCAACTCCTGACACCCCTCCTCAGAGAAAACATCCCCAAAATCCTCCAAAAAAGGAGGCAATGTACTAGGCACGACCGCACTGATGACTGTGTTCATGCAGTTGCTTTTGCAAAACTCACCCCATTGGCTTATTTCTCTGGACTGCCAATTAATCACAGGGTTATGTTTAACCAACCAAGGAAGTCCCAACACAATGGGAGTAGGTAGACCCTCCAACACATAACAAGATAATTGTTCCCTATGTATTGCCCCTACCCGAAGGTCAATGTTATGAACCTCATGAACAAAGCTACCTTGGCCGAGAGGCCTGGCGTCAATGGAGAATATAGGGATCGGTTTGACCAATACACTCAGATGCATACCTTGAGCCTGAGCAAACTGAGCGTCAACCAGATTAGCCCCGGAACCACTATCAAGAAGAACAGACAATCTCTCCACTCTCGTACCAACTACCACCTCCACTGGTACAAGGAACTGAGAAGAACTGGCGGATGAAATACATACTCCCAGGTTGTCGTCCACCACACAACCTGGGATTAACAGTTTTCCGGCGATTTTTGGCTCAACAAGGCATGGGATGGACATTCTCCAACAAAATGTCCCTCTTTCCCGCAGAAAAAACATCTTCTAGTCCTGCGGCGTATCGCCAATCCCCTCCTACGAAATGATGTCCCTCCCAACTGCATAGGCTCATCCGAACAGACAAGGGGAACCTTAACATAAGGGACTTTAGTGGTAGGTGGAGAAACAACAGGGAGTGGGGTTACCTCACCCCTCTCCCGAAGCCGTCTATCAGTACGGATAGCTAAGGCCATAGCAGCCTCCAGTGAATGAGGAGACTCATACTGAGCCAAAACGTCTTTTAATTTATCAGAAAGCCCATGACAAAACTGGCTCCTAAGAGCTGGGTCATTCCACTGAGTATCTGTGGCCCATCTACGAAACTCAGAAGCAAATTCCTCTGCAGGACGATCTCCCTGCTGTATCTTACGTAATTTTGTCTCAGCAAGAGAGACCCGATCTGGGTCATCATATACCAATCCCAGGGCAGTAAAAAATTGATCTACAGACAGTAGAGCCGGGGATCCCGGAGGAAGGGAAAATGCTCAGGATTGAGGGTCCCCTTGCAGAAGTGAGATAACAATTCCCACTCTCTGCTCATCACTCCCTGATGATCGAGGCCGAAGCCGAAAATACAATTTACATGCCTCCCGGAAGGTGAAAAATTTGTCTCGCCCACCAGTGAACCTGTCCGGGAGAGCTACTTTAGTTCAACTCTGGTTTGCTCCAGGGGAGACAAAACTTTGGACTTAATGTCCGTCAGCTCCATGGATAATCCCTGCAACTGCAGAGCCAGCTGGGCTACTGGATCCATGGTAACTGGAGATAATTTTTATGGCCAGTGAAAATGTCACGCTGTCTAATGATATGTATACAATGTCAGTAAACTATTAATACAGGAACAACACTCTATACAACAACTAGTATAGCAACATCAGCATGTAAGTATAGAATAGATTTACCTGACACGATATCTGCTGAACTCAGGGTTAATCTTGAGGACTTGATGAGCTGAAACAGGAAAGAGGTGGACCGGGATCTAACCTGACCCTAAACTGGGGTCCTAACTAATCCCTCACCTTGGAGGTACTGATAATGGTTCAGAGGTCCAAGTCTCCAACCTAACCCTGTCTCCTATCAGACCCTGAACCCTGTAATCAGTCCTAAGAAGGATCCTGACTACCACCAAAGGGATATGGGCTGATCTCAGCTAAATACACAGATTAGACATATAAGACAGACAGGATAACACTCGCTTGCATACACACTCAAACACCAAAGGAACATAAATGGTCTGGGAAATAAACTCTAACCAAGTTGAGCTTAGAACAACTAAGGAGCTCACAACTAAAGTCTATACAGATTCATTCCTATCTGTGGTCTGCATGAAGGTTTCACTGGCAACTCCCCAAGCAGACAACCAGGAATTTAAAGGAAACCAATCAACAAATAATCAATTGCAGCCGGGAGAAACTGCACCCAGTCCCAGCACCGAGCACAGACAGAATTAACTCCCTAGCTGCCAAACACAAAGAAACAGCAGATCAGCTGTGAGAAGTCAAAATGTGCAACCGCGACGATCTTCGTGGCAATGCACACATGACAATTCCTTCTCCAAACCTGGAGCTGACAAGGCAGATTTACTCTCATTAACCCTTGCACGCAGTCTCCTATCCACCTGTATGGCTAATTGCATAGCCTCTTGCAAGTTACCAGGTATAGGATAAGCAATCAGCAAATCTTTAACCCTTTCACTTAACCCTGCAAGAAATAAACTTTTCAAAGCTGAATCGTTCCAGCCCACCTGAGTGGACCATCTTCGGAAGTGAGTACAATATTCTTCCACATTACCTGATCCCTGTCTCAAACGTCTCAATTCTGTCTCAGCTGATGAAACACGATCCGGATCGTCATACAATAACCCCAAAGCAGAAAAAAAGCTATCCACTGATCCAAAGCATGGATCACTAGGCTACAGAGAAAAGGCCCAGTCCTGAGGTTCTTTGCGCAAAAGTGACATTATGATCCCTATGCGCTGTGATTCATCACCAGAGGATCTGGGTCTCAAACGGAAATACAACAAGCAAGCATTTTTAAAAGAAAAAAAATCTTGTTGTTCACCAAAAAATAAATCAGGCAAACGTACCTTTGGCTCCACGAAATGTGCTCCAGAACAACTACTCACGTGTTGCTTTATCTCAGCCACCTCCAGAGAAAGTCCCTGCAGGCGTTGAACCAAATCCTGAACCGAGACCATGATGAAACAGAAAATCTTTCCTTAGAGATTTTTTTTTTTTTTCTTTGGGCTGGACTTACTGTTATGATCTGCTACAAGCACTAAGGAAAGATGGGAATTCTGTCCCTACAATAGGACTGAGCTGGATCCCTACGATGTAACGGGGAACCCGATCCTGCGACCAGACCCGCTAAAGTATTCAGCTAGTCTGAACGAAGACCTATAGTTGCGAGGGAGGAATCCCTACAAGATCTAGGGACTGGGTGAAAAGGTGGACACCTCCTAACAGAAAGTGTAGCAGGGAAAATAAAACAGAAAACAAATACTAAGAGATCCTAAGATCAAGCAAAACTGACAGAGTAAGGCACCTAAGCACCCGGCTAGCTTAAGAGTAGATAATACAATGAAGTCCAGCAAAGCCAGAAGGGTGGAGCCAGACTAAATAGAGTAAAAAGGTCATGTGACCAGCAAACTTAAACAAAATCTAACAAGAGGGTTCTAACATATCCCTCACAAATGAGGGGAGTGTTTCCACAATTGTTTGTAAATAGAAATCAATAAATCTACATGCAGGTTCACAAAGACCCCCTATGCCCTAGACAATGGGTCTGCCAAGGGGGCGGAGGGGGTCCTTGTGAACCTTAGGAAGCAGGTAAAATGTCGGAGTGACAGGGAAATCTGGCAATAAGGCTTCCTTCATTTTGTGAGATATTGCGCCACTTTCACATCCATCATCCAATATGTGTTTAAGCTCTTCCTTAAATGTAATATGTGGTATACTGTCAAGACGACGATAACATTCACATTTGCTAAGCTGTTTAAAAGCCTCTGACTCGTACATCTGTACACGCTCTCAATGGTTCAACTGCTTCTCTCCTCAGTCTAGGGCAGTTCATTAGCACTGTCTTTTCCAGGGGGAGCAGATCATTCCATCACAGCAGACAAGAGGGTGCTGTCTCTTAAAGTTGCAGTGTGTTTCTTACTGTCCATAACAGCACCACTCCCTTACATGCCTCCCTACTTAATGATGGTCATACTCGGCCATAACAGCATCAAGGTCACAGTGTAATGAAGGAATGTGCAATGCGGAAACAGCACCTATAGAGGAGGCAACAAAGTCGGAAAAACAGACAGAGTACACTGTTCTATGTATCGGACTAGTGGAACCCCTGCAGTAGACCTCTGGGATCTTCGGAGCTCCTGGCTATTAGGCAAGGCTTGACTATCATCCAGAGGAACACTTGCTGCAGGAATGGTAGTGAGCTCTTGTTGGGTCTCATCCTCATGTGGCGGTAGTGGTACATCCATGGGATTACCATCTCTGTATGGGACCCCCCGCTGTGTCAGGGACGGTCCACCACTCATCATCGATTTCACCATCAGGCATGACATTCAGGAAGTGGAGTAGCGCCTTCAGGCGGCAATGGCGCAGAACAGACCTGAGACCGGCAGGTCTGCAGCATATTTCTGTGAAGTACCCTAGGGGTGAACGCCCCACTGTCAATCTGCACCTTGTAGACTGGGCCATCAGCATACACTTGCTTGATTAGTCTGTAAGGCTGTACTTCCCATCTCTCACTTAGTTTTCCCTTGGGGCATTTCTCTCTGACTAATACTCGGTCCCCGGGTTGGAGGGGTATTTCTTAAGTTAGTTTACGGCCCGTATGTTCTTTTTCCTGCAGCTGCTGACCTGCCAACCACCGTATCGTTTGTAATTGTTGCCGATTCTCTTTCACCCATGACGTGACAGTTCGCTCCATCAGCTCCTCTGGCTGTTCCAAATTCAGCTCAATGATCTCTCGCCCAGCTCTTCCAAACAGTAGTAGATATGGGGTGTAACCCGTGGTGGAGTGGACCCGATTGCTGTAGGTCCAGACTTACTCGGTAACGCTGATGAGACTTGTAGTCAGCACCTGCTATCTGTGTATTAAATATATAATTTAAAAAAAAAACAGTACTTGGTCCCCTGTAATTTTCATAATCAGCTGAGGGAAAGCCGACGGCTAAGGGCTGATGTTAAAATTCTGGAAGGGGTCAATGGGCATAAAGTTTCCCAGGCTATTAATATCAGCTCACAGCTGTTTGCTTAGCTTTTACTGGTTATTATAAGAGAGTGACCTCTCAACACGCCAGCTGAAACATACTAAGCTGAACGTGAAAAGCACTGCCTGTGACCAGCAGTAATCTTAATGACGTCACCGCCGGTCACACACAGCTGCGTTCTCATGCTCAGTTTAATGTGTTCCAGCTGGCTTGATGAAAGGTCGCATCACTGATGTGACTGATCACCAAACCATTCGGATTGTTGTGGGACATGCGCATAAATGGATTATTGGCTGTAAAGTGAGTATAACTTTGCATTTTTATTTTTGTTGAATAAATGGGTAAAAGAGGGTTGGGTAATTTGTGTTATGTTCTGCTACAAGCACTAAGGAAGAAAGGGATATCTGTCCCTACGATAGAACTAAGCTAGATCCCTACGATGTAACGGGGAACCTGATCCTGCGATCAGACCCGCTAAAGTCCTCAGCTAGTCTGTACGAAGACCTATAGATGCGAGGGAGGGATCCCTGCAAGAACTAGGGACTGGGAGAAGAGATGGACACCTCCTAACAGAAATTGTAGCAGTAAAAGACAAACAAACAACATAGAACATAGAGGTCTGAAGACCAAGCAAAACTAATTGAGTAAGGTAACAAAGCACCTGGCTAGCTTAAGAGTAGAAATTACAATGAAGTCCAGCAAAGCCAGAAGAGCGGAGCAGCATTAAATAGGCAAAAAAAGTCATGTGACCAGCAAGATAGAAAAAACCTAACAGGAGAGTTCTAACAGTACCACCCCTTCTAAGAAGATCCTCCGGATCCCCTAGGCCCAGGTTTACCCGGAAACCTCTTGTGAAACGCTCTGACAAGTCTGGACGCAGAAACATCATCCGCCCTCACCTATGAGTTATCCTCGGGTCCAAAACCCTTACAAGCAACGAGATACTGCAAACTCCCTCTATACCGTCTAGAATTTAGGATGCGGGAAATTTCATATTCCCAGTCCTCCACCACCGGAGGAACAGTGGCTGAGGCATCTCCATCCGACACATCAGCTCTTTTCAACAAAGAAACATGAAACACCGGATTAATCTTCCAGGAGATAGGAACCTCCAACCTAACAGCCGATTGGTTAACAACCTGAAGCACCTTAAAGGGCCCTACAAACTTGGGACTAGTGTTGAGCGATACTTTCCGATACCCAAAAATATCGGATCGGAATGGTATTGCCGATATCACTAAAATATCGGCGATACCCGATACCGATACCGGAAGTCCCATGTAAATCTATGGGAACAAAATATCGCAACTAAAAAAACCCTTTCTTTCGTTGTAAACACAAAATATACACACATAGAATACATATATATATAAATACATGTCATTGTGACATATATATATATACATATATGTATAGTTTATACACTTCTACATAGTAAAATAGCCTCTGATTCAATTGCCGGGTAAAGCCGGCTTCTGTGAAAAGACAGAAGCACCCGACATGAAATGACACTTGGTGTACATAGGGTTAACCATATCTTTTCATGTCGTTTGCTATCTGATTTGCACAAACAATTACATCAGTCTATGTGTGCAAAATTTCACACCTGTAGGGGTTAATTAAAGTTGTAAATTCGTTGTAAAAAAAACTGACTTTTTTGCTACGAATTTACACCTTTAATTAACCCCTACAGGTGTGAAATTTTGCACACATAGACTGATGTAATTGTTTTTGCAAATCAGATAGCAAAGGACATGGTTAACCCTATGTACACCAAGTGTCATTTCATGTCGGGTTCTGCATTTTCACAAAAGCCGGCAATTGAATTAGCGGCTATTATACTATGTAGAAGTGTCTGAACTATAAATATAAATATATATACAGTACAGACCATAAGTTTGGACACACCTTCTCATTCAACGATTTTTCTGTATTTTCATGACTGTGAAAATTGTAGAATCACACTGAAGGCATCAAAACTATGAATTAACACATGTGGAATTATACATTACACTTTACAAAAAAGTGTGAAACAACTGAAAATATGTCTTATATTCTAGGTTCTTCAAAGTAGCCACCTTTTGCTTTGATTACTGCTTTGCACGCAGAAAAGGTGAACGGATGGACTCTACATGCCTGGTTCCCACCGTGAAGCATGGAGGAGGAGGTGTGATGGTGTGGGGGTGCTTTGCTGGTGACACTGTTGGGGATTTATTCAAAACTGGAAGGCATACTGAACCAGCATGGCTACCACAGCATCTTGCAGCAGCATGCTATTCCATCCGGTTTGCGTTTAGTTGGACCATCATTTATTTTTCAACAGGACAATGACCCCAAACACACCTCCAGACTGTGTAAGGGCTATTTGACCAAGAAGGAGAGTAACGGGGTGATACGCCAGATGACCTGGCCTCCACAATCACCAGACCAGAACCCAATCGAGATGGTTTGGGGTGAGCTGGACAGCTCACCGCTTCAATTTTGAATAAATCCCCAACAGTGTCACCAGCAAAGCACCCCCACACCATCATATCACCTCCTCCATGCTTCACGGTGGGAACCAGGGATGTAGAGTCCATCCGTTCACCTTTTCTGCATGCAAAGCAGCAATCAAAGCAAAAGGTGGCTACTTTGAAGAACCTAGAATATAAGACATATTTTCAGTTGTTTCACACTTTTTTGTAAAGTGTTATGTATAATTCCACATGTGTTAATTCATAGTTTTGATGCCTTCAGTGTGATTCTACAATTTTCATAGTCATGAAAATACAGAAAAATCATTGAATGAGAAGGTGTGTCCAAACTTTTGGTCTGTACTGTATATATGTGTCACAAATTCAATGACATGTATATATATATATATATATGAGGTGTAAAATTGTTTAAAAAAAATTTGTGGGCTCCTGCCCTATTTTCGCAACCAGACAGACAAAGCCAGCGAATGGGGGCAGATAATAATAGCCCAGAGAGGGACCATTATTTTTGGCCCCCCCCTGGCTACTAACATCTGCCCCCAGACACCCCAGAAAAGACAAATCTATAATTAGATTCGCCCTTTCTGGCACTTTGCCCGTCTATTCCCATTGCCCTGTAGCGGTGGCGAATGGGTTAATATGGGGTTAAAGCCACCTTGCAATTGAAAGGTGACCTTAAGCCAGGTTAATAATTGAGAGCTGTCAATTAGACAACTATCAATTATTAATCCTATTGCATGAAATAAAAATAAAACACACACACTTTAATTAAAAATCATTTTAATGAAATAAAGACACATGTTTTTGACCATCTTTTATTTGACTGCAAAAACCATTTCCTGTAATAAAAATAAAATAAAAAAGCAAAATTATTCTTACCTATCCCATGCACAGTCAGGTCCCACGGTGTAATCCTTCAGAAAGGGTTAATGTTTACTGCAGGGACCACAGCTAATGCTGCAGCCTCACAGTAAACCCCCAAATGAATCAGTTCCTCTCCTGGCTGACAGGAGAGGAAGTGGAAAGCTTAATTGATTGCTTTCCACTTTCACTTCAGGTCAACCAGGGACACAATCAGTGATGTCAGAGGGAACTGATTAACAAAAATAGGGGTTCCCTTCGAAAAAAAAATGGCGTCGGGTCCCCCCTATTTTTGTTAACCGCCTGATGAAGCAGACTGCTGAGCAGTGGCGTACCGTGAATGAAGCAGACCAAGCAGCTGCTATGAGGCCCGGACAGGTGAGGGGGCCTTCGACGGTCGGGTAGCTGTGCTGACACAGTACTACCAGGGGGTCGGGGGAGCGCAGCTCTTCTATATACTCACCCCTCCTGGTGCGGTCTCTGCAGCCCCTGCTCTTCTCCCACGGTCTCCGACGCCTGTGTTCAGCGGTCAGGTGGTACCGCTCATTACAGTCATGAATACGCACATATTCATGACTTTAATGAGCTGTCCCGCGTGACCGCTGAACACTGGCGGCGGAGACCGTGGGAGAAGAGCAGGGGCTGCACAGACCGCGCCGGCGGAAGGGTGAGTATAAGGGATATTTACCTGTCCCGTTTCACCGTTGCTCGCGTCCTCTTGCTGCAATGTTCAAGTCAGAGGGCGCGATGACGTCGTTAGTGCGCGCCGCGCCCTCTGCCTGATCATTCACTGCTCGATACCCGATATTTGCAGTATCGTATCGCTCAACACTACTTGGGACCCAATTTTTTAGAAGGAATCCTCAACCGCAGATTCTTAGAGGACAACCAAACCATGTCACCAATAGCAAACAAAACCTCTTGCCGTTTCCTATCAAAGTACCTTTTAGATTTTCTGTTAGTCTCCTGAAGATCACCACGTACATCCGTCCAAACTCTCTCCAAATCACCGGAAAAATTCTTCTCTTCAGGCACGGCCGATACCAATTTGGAGAATGACCCAAACGGCGGATGTCTCCCAGTACAACAAAAAAAAAGGCGAACAACCAGCAGAAGAGGATGTATGGTTGTTAAGAGCAAATTCAGCAAGTGGCAGAAACTCAGACCACCCCTCTTGATTGTCTGCCACAAAACAACGCAAGAACTGCTCAACATCCTGGTTTTTCCTTTCTGTCTGGCCATTAGACTCAGGATGATATCCCGATGAAAATGACAAATGAACTCCCAACCTGTCACAAAAGGCACGCCAAAAACGAGCCACGAACTGAGGTCCCCTATCAGAAGCAATGTCAGTAGGAACGCCATGTAGTCTGACAATTTCCTTGACAAAGGCCTTAGCGAGAGACTTAGCGCAGGGCAGTTTGATGAAAGGAACCAAGTGACACATCTTGCTAAAACGGTCCACGACCACCCAGATGACAGTGAAACCCTCAGAGGGGGGAAGGTCAGTAATAAAGTCCATAGCCAAATGTGTCCAAGGTGCACTAGGGATCTTCAGAGGGCAAAGCAACCCCGCAGCAGGAGTATGTGAAGACTTAGATCTAGCACACACAGTGCATTGACGCACGCACTTAATGACTTCCTTCTGCCATCCAGGCCACCAAAAACTGCGACCCACAAGTCTCTTGGTCTCAGAGATTCCAGGATGACCTGCCAACCGAGACTCATGACACTCAACAAACAAATCTCTCCTAAAGGTCCCAGGCACAAACAACCTCCCATGGGGAGTGTTAGATGGGGCATTCTCCTGTGCTTTAAGAATCTCCTCTTCCAACACAGAGTCCAAAGCAGCAATCACAACCCCTTCTTGTAAAATGTTCTCCTCCTCCTCAGCACCAACCATGGGAGAAAAGCTGCGAGACAAAGCATCAGCTTTAACATTATTAGTACCTGGGATGTAAGTAATGGAAAAATTAAACCGCAAGAAAAACAGTGCCCACCTAGCCTGACGGGCATTCAAGCGTTTGGCAGCATCAAGATAGATCAGATTTTTATAATCAGTGAAAACCTGAACGGGAAATTCAGCACCTTCCAAGAGATGCCGCCAGTGTTCAAATGCGAGTTTAATAGCCAACAATTTCCGATTACCAATATCATAATTCAGTTCAGTCTCAGAAAATTTTTTTGAAAAAAAGGCACAGGGATGTACTCCATCCCTGTTTTCCTGAGACAACACCGCGCCGACCCCCACAGAAGAAGCATCAACCTCAACCAAAAATGGTTTAGTCACATCAGGCTGCATAAGGATGGGAGCAGAGCTGAACCTCTCCTTTAGAAACACAAAAGCTTCAATGGCCTCAGTAGTCCACTGAACCGCATTAGCACCTTTTCTGAGATCGGTCAGTGCTTTGACAATAATAGAAAAAATTTTAATGAATTTTCTATAATAATTGGCGAAACCCATAAACCTCTGTAATGATTTCAAACCAATAGGCCTAGGCCATTCCTGCACAGCTTGAACTTTCACCGGGTCCATCTCAAAACCTTCGCTGGAGATAATGTAGCCCAAAAAACTAATTCTCTGTACAGCGAACTCACATTTCTCCAGCTTAGCAAAAAGCGAATTGTCAATCAATAACTGTAATACCTCACGAACGCTCCGCCAATGAGACTCCAGATCCGGCGAATAAATCAAAATGTCATCCAAATACACAACCACATTTTTGCTGATCAAAGGTCTAAGGATGTCATTAATAAGATTCTGAAAAAATGAAGGAGCATTGGTAAGGCCAAAAGGCATAACCAGATTCTCAAAATGACCCACAGGAGTGTTAAAATCAGTCTTCCATTCGTCACCCTCCTTCATGCACAACAAATTGTATGCCCCCCAAAGATCAATTTTAGAGAACCACTTGGCCCCCGCTAACTGGTTAAACAAATCAGGAATCAATGGCAGTGGGTGAGGATTGCGCACAGTAATTTTATTAATCTCATGAAAGTCCAGACAAGGACGTAAACCGCCGTCCTTTTTTTTAACAAAAAACAATCCAACAGCCACAGGAGACTTGGAAGGCCTAATGTGACCGGCGGCCAAGCTTGTCTGTATGTATTCCTCTAAAGCCTTTCTCTCAGGAATAGTAAGATTAAATAAACGACTTTTAGGAAGAGTCGCTCCAGGGACAAATTCAATAGTACAATCATAGTCTCTATGAGGAGGTAAAATCTGCGATTCCTTCTCAGAAAAAACTTTCCAAAAATCCTGAATAGGTACAGGTAGTTCCCCTTTATCCACAGCAGCAATACGCCAGTTACAACACTTGTCATAACACTTAGGGCTCCAGGACTTAATTTCATTGGTAGACCAATCCAGAACAGGATTGTGCAATTTTAACCAGGGTAACCCCAAAACCACCGGAGAAGGCAAATTATTCAGTACTACCAAATCCAAATTCTCTTGGTGAGCACCATTAATAGTGAGGGGAAATTCACAGACCTTGTGAGTAACATTCTTCAAGGGAGAGCCATCAACAGAAACCACGGCAATAGGGGATGACAAAGGTTTGGATTTTAATTTAAGTTTTTCAAAGAATCCCCCATCAATCACATTCAGAGTAGAACCACAATCGACAAATACCCGAAATTCCATTAATTCTTCCTGAGCAGCAGTAGAGGCAGAAAGAAAGACACCCTTAGTGTTTAAACAGGCTATACGGGCGACACTGACCTCTTTTTTTTTTCTTTGTTCATACGAAGCACACAGTTCTTAATTAAATGGTCAGATTTGCCGCAATAAAAGCACAAACCTACAGAAAACCTGCGGTCTTTTTCCTGAGAGCGGGGTGCCATCGCTCCAATCTCCATCGGCTCTTCAATGTCAGTACAGACCCTCTCAAGACTTTGGAGCTGACATGGCAGATGATTTACTCTCATTAACCCTTGCACGCAGTCTCCTATCCACCCGTATAGCTAATTGCATAGCCTCCTGCAAGTTACCAGGTATGGGATAAGCAATCAGCAAATCTTTAACCCTTTCACCTAGCCCTGCAAGAAACAAACTTTTCAAAGCTGAATCGTTCCACCCCACCTGAGTAGTCCACCGTCGGAAGTGAGTACAATATTTTTCCACATTACTTGATCCCTGCCTCAAACGTCTCAATTCTATCTCAGCTGATGAGGCAAGATCAGGATCATCATACAATAACCCCAAAGCAGAAAAAAAATGTCCACTGATCTAAAGCATGGATCACTAGGTTGCAGAGAAAAGGCCCATTCCTGAGGTTCTTTGTGCAAAAGTGACATTATGAACCATATGCACTGCGATTCATCACCAGAGGATCTGGGTCTCAAACGAAAATACAACAAGCAAGCATTTTTAAAAGAAAAAAAATCTTTTTGTTCACCAAAAAATAAGTCAGGCAAAGTACCTTTGGCTCCACGTAATGTGCTCCAGAACAGCTACTCACGTGTTGCTGGAGCTCGGCCACCTCCAGAGAGAGTCCCTGCAGGCGTTGAGCCAATTCCTGAACCGACACCATAATGAAAACTGGAAATCTTTCCTTAGAGATATTTTTGGGCTGGACTTACTGTTATGTTCTGCTACAAGCACTAAGGAAGAAAGGGATATCTGTCCCTACGATAGAACTAAGCTAGATCCCTACGATGTAACGGGGAACCTGATCCTGCGATCAGACCCGCTAAAGTCCTCAGCTAGTCTGTACAAAGACCTATAGATGCGAGGGAGGGATCCCTGCAAGAACTAGGGACTGGGAGAAAAGATGGACACCTCCTAACAGAAGTTGTAGCAGTAAAAGACAAACAAACAACATAGAACATAGAGGTCCGAAGACCAAGCAAAACTAATTGAGTAAGGTAACAAAGCACCTGGCTAGCTTAAGAGTAGAAATTACAATGAAGTCCAGCAAAGCCAGAAGGGCGGAGCAGGATAAAATAGGCAAAAAAAGTAATGTGACCAGCAAGATAGAAAAAAACCTAACAGGAGAGTTCTAACAATTTGTATTCAAAATAAAGGACATATTTATTTCAATTAAAGAACTACTCTGTGTATGTCTTTATTACATTTGACTATGGGGTTAGTAATGGGATATCTGATAGACACCTCTCCATAACTAACCCCTGGGCTTGATATCAGCGGCCATAAAACAGCTGACATCAACCCCACAACTATTACTTAACTTGCCACAGCAACAGGGCAAGTGGAAAGGGAAGAGGTTAAGAGCCAGAATTGGTGCATTTAATGGATGAGTCATTTATGGGGTGGCTAAGGGCCGATGTTCTTAGTCTGGGAGGGGGATAATATCAATGGCTCCTTCCTATGCTATTAATATCAGTCCCCAGCTGTCTTTTTCGCCTTTTCTGGTTAGCAAATATAGGGAAGGCCGAATGTCATTTTTTGGAGGGTTTCCCCTATAATAACCAGTAAAAGGTGTTATGAATGTGCTGGAGATGGTTTCTGAGCAGAGGCTCCCTCTGGTGGTTGCAGACAGTACTGAACCTCACAGCGAGGAATGGCAATCTGGGATCACGGACTGGACTGATATAAGGGAGGTTCCCTCCCATGGTGGTCACCGGTGATCAATTGTTCTTGTCTCAATTGTGGTTCCTGGTTCATTTGGAAGTTTGCTGAGTCTTGCCTGCATCTTCTGCTTTCAGATAAGATATTTTCTGCTTTTATTTTTGTGCTTGATTTTTGCATAGTTCCCTGCACTTCTGTGGAGGTCAGCCGGGTCCCCTCCTGGGGGCCTGTGCTCCTCTCAGTTTATCTGAAGCCACTGTTATTTGTTCATTTGCTTTTTCCTGTTTTTTCAGTGGCTGCGGCTTAGTTTTGTTACACCAGAGATCTGATTTAGGTGGTAGAGATCGTGTGATCTCAGGTGTTTTTGCAATCAGAAGAGTTGGTATTGTTTAGGGTTTTTTTTGGATTGCAGTGAGAATCCTTTCCTGTACTTTTCTGTCTAGACAGATTGGGCCCCAGCGTTTGCTCATTCTATTTTCTGTCTGTGTCCGTGCTTCTTCTTGTCTAACCGCCATTACATGTTTGGGGGCTTCCTATTTTCTTTGCGGATCTGCTCCAGGGCAGATAGCTTTCCTCTTTCTTCCTTTATGTGTAGTTATCTCTCAGGCTGTGGCGAGGCGTCTAGGATCAACGTAGGAAGGCTCCACGGCTACCTCTAGGTGTGTGGTTAGTTCAGGTTACTGCAATCCAATAGGTTCCAGCCTCTCTGGTGTATTACTGTTTTTGCTTTTTCTCCTCAGCTACCTAAACATAACAAAAAGGTAAGCAAACAGTTGTGAGTAGATATTTATAGCCTGGGAAACTTTATGGCTATTGGCCCCTTCCCAGAATATTGTCATCAACCTCGAGCTGTCAGCTTTCCCTCAGCTAGTCATGAAAATTAGGGAGATCCACACTATTTTTTTATTTATTTATCTAAAAAATAAATAAAAGTACAGAATAATAAGAACGCAAAACACTGATTATAAAAAAAAAAAAACAGCGAGAAGGTCGCAGTCTAAAAGATAACCTTTAATCCATTAGGTTAAAACATGAGTGGCACAGGATTGCCAGGCATAGGAAAAAACACTTCAAAAACAGATGACGCGTTTCGACTTAGCAGTCTTAATCATGATAGATCTTGATGAAGACTGCTAAGTCGAAACGCGTCATCTGTTTTAGAAGTGTTTTTTCCTATGCCTGGCAATCCTGTGCCACTCATGTTTTAACCTAATGGATTAAAGGTTATCTTTTAGACTGCGACCTTCTCGCTGTTTTTTTTTTTTTCTAAGTACGTTTGCTCCATGAAACCGTGCTGAGCACCAGCTGTTTAATGAAGATTTCACAGAAGGGTGAGCTGACTATAATCTTGTTGTTTCCCACTGATTATAAATAACACTGACATCTATCTATCTAGAAAAAAAGGAACAACACCATAACAGGAAATCTAGGGTGCAGGGCCCGCCAAACAAAAAGCCATTTGTTAAAGTGATATAAAAAGAAAAAAAGAAGGCAGCACTCCAATAAATAATAAAAAAAATGGACTTTATTAGCCTATATGGCGTGACAACATTTCTGCTGTGGCCAGCCTTTCCCAAGCCTTGCCCACAGCCGAAACATTGCCAGTGCCACACCACACGAGCTAATAAAGTCCATTTTTTTCATTATTTGTTGGAGTGCTGCCTTCTTTTTTAATTGTTATAGCCATCTATCTATCTAGTTCCTCATCGCTATCTATCTTCATATGCTGAATTTAATTCCATACGGGTCAGACTGGCAGCACACTGACAACACACGGACTCACGGAGACTGACAGCACACGGACACACAGCTGTAAAATACGTACACACAGATGGTGCATGGATATGGATCACGGATATTATCAGTACCAGTTTTTCCTGTCCAGGAAGTGTGAAGGGAATCTTATAGATATTTATTGGCATTTTATCCTGTGCTTCTATATTTTATTTAAATTGATGCTGGTATTTTTTTTTTTGTGGTAGAAAAAACATTTACTTCGTATTAGAACTATTTTACAGCAACAGGGAAAAAGTCCTAGTATAGATGAGAAAACATTTGTAAACACGTTAAACACTGAATTACCCCTATGATTAGCAAAAATCTACAAGTAACAGGAACATGACTTGTTTTAGTACAAGGTACACCCACATTTTATAGGAGTGCAACAGTTTTCCAGAAGCCGCTCTGTCAGAAAATCAAAGCTAAATTTCCAATTAGCAATGAATACACGATTATCTAAAGCACAGATGGTGATAATGTACCTAGTGAGAAACTCATCCTCACCTTTTCTAAATAGTGCTTAAACTTCTGAAGGTTAATTTTACTTGAATCAAAACATGAAACATGAACTTTTCAATTTTAGCAGGGTGGCTCAGTGGTTAGCACTGCAGCCTTACAGCGCTGGGGTCCTGGGTTCAAATCCAACCAAGGACAACATCTGCAAGAAGTTTGTATGTTTTCCCCATGTTTGTGCGGGCTTTCTCTGGTTTCCTCCCGCACTTTAAAGACATACTGATAAAGAATTTAGATTGTGAGCCCAAATGTCTATGAAGCGCTGTTGAAATTATGGCACTATATAAGTGAATAAAGTAAATAACTAATTACGTTTTTGTTTAAAAAATGTCAAATTAGTCAGGTAAGTAAATCGAATCTCCAAGCTCTCCCATTACTGTGGCTCTTTTGACTATGTCAAAGATCAACTTGGGCTGCACAGTTGCTCATTGGTTACCACTGTTGCCTTACAGAAGTGGGGTCTTGGGTTCAAATCTAACCAAGGGCAGCATCTACATAGTATGCAAAATAAAAAAATATTCTGGTCTCTATGCCATGAATTTGAGCCTGGAGCATTGCTAAGACAGGAGTTGAATTTCAGTTTATATCAGACGCACCATAGGTACTGTGACTTAAATGAGGACAAAAATTACAGCCATGCTGTAACAGAGGTGAGAATCATGAAATGCAGATATTATCCAGTGGTGCTGACTAGTATATTTGCCCTTATTTATCAACACTAGCATTTTAATGAAGTGTGCACTGGGGCTAGAAGGCCCAAATTTTTAAAGAGGTTCACACCTCTTAATTAATTTTTCACATCTTTTAGCTACCAAGCATCAGCGTAAGAAATGTTCTTTAGTAAGAGGTTGAAGTACATTTCTGTCATATTTTATGATACTTTTGTAGCATAAATATTGATGTATTTATCTCTTTATTTGGCCATGCTCCTTTGGTCAAATTTTGCCAATTTATGAAAAAGTTGTTTGCAGCATATAGAGCAATTTTTTTTTACATGAAAACCTGCTTGACTATGTTATGGGCTCAGGTGGTGAGGTGGATTCTCTAAGCTGTAGACCTGAGTGAGCAGTATGGACCAGAGGTGAAGGTGCAATAGAGCATGTCTTGATAGATACATGGATAAGCGCGGACCAGGATGGCAGAGAATGCAGGACAGCAGGCAAACAAGGCAGTCAAAAAAAACAAGTAGCAAAGAAAGCAGAACCAGGGATGTATATATACATAGGAACAGTAACTTTAGAGATAGCTGTTGTCTTTCAGCAGGGATGCAGTTAATCATAGAAATACAGTCTGGAATTTTCCAGCAGGGCAATAGTTAATCACAGGATTAACACAGAAGTAAATACAGTCTGGTATCTTTCAACTGGGAAGAGGATAACAGCCGCAATTTATGCAGACTGAGATTTGTAGGGAGGAAATGGTTAACTGCATGATAACAGTGAAGTATAGGGAAATGAGATTCACTGAATAGATGTGTGATTGCATGAGTCAGGTGTGAACAGCACTGAGTACAGTTACAATAAATACAATAAATTTGTATTTTGCTTATTCAGAGGAACAGCACTTAATAAGCTGAACTAAGCTTGCCAAAAACACTGGTTGTAGCATGGAAGTCAGTAGAAGAGGAGATGATAGAAAACTGGCCTATGCTTAAAGCTACTAGGAACAAAGACCCTTGCAACAGCTTGTACCTTTCTTGTATTGGCTAGGCATTGGGACTGATGGCGAAGCTGAGCAGCATCTGCCCGGCTGGACCAGGATTGGAGACCACAGACTTCTCAGATCCAAGTTCGGATCCAGCAGTCGCCCAATGTGTAACAACATACTTTTACTTCAGCCCCATAGTTTTCTAAAAATATAATTATGTGTAATATGATGATATGCAATAAGTAAAAAAAAATGCTTACATGCTGAATGTAAATTACTCTTCAGGAGTCATGGAGTTGGAGCCATTCAACTGAAGGGTCAAGGTGTCCAGGCATTAAAAAATTCCCAACCTGACTTGATTAACATCCCTAAGGACAGGATAGATCATATAAAGCCTGATAAAAGTCCAACACTTGTTTTAATTCTGGTTCACATGCAGTGAAACTTGTTGGAAACCTCTTCAAACAGGGTAAGAGTTTCCATGACAAGGGCAGTGAACTAAAGTCAGAACATAAAGACAACAGCCCATGCACAGCATTTAGAAAGAGTTTTAGATGATACATCATCTATTTAGGAATCTCAAACAAATAAATTATATTGGGCATATTTATAGCATAGTCAATATGACCACTCTGCCAACTGGTTTCATGTCCATGATTCTTGGTAAGAGATTTACCTACAGCTGTTGCACACCTACTAGTTTGGCATATAAGGACATCTTTACAAAGCTAAAGAGCTACCATAAAACCCTTTGTCAGTTTCTCTTTAATACTTTATGTTCATTTTAATTAATAATGTGTTAATTTATTTTTCAACATAATGCAATAAAATATACTATTGTAGCAGCTAGCAGCTGAATATTAATAGTAGTAGTCTGTGAATAAAACATATATTCCATTGATATGAGGAGAGAAAAATAGGAAAAGTGCCAACAGCAGCAGATTCAGTGTGATTAGTCATTGATATTGTCACAGATAACACCAGAGAGATCACGCAGATCCCACCGCTGTCACCAGTTTTTCAGGGGAGACAACTCTGCTGCCTCTGTTGGATAAGGCAGCGACTGCTTCCACTACAGGGCCAGTTATTGGGGAACTCACCATTAGAGTTTGTTTTATATACCTCCAATTCCGAAGCATGGAATATATATATATACATATATATATATTGTGACAGAGTCACCAGTGAAGCGATGTGCATGATGGCGTCAGTGATGTAAAACCAGAGTAATTTCCTCCAGCACACTATGTTTTTTGAGGATTAAATGAAAGCTATACTATGGGCTGGTTTTAGTTGACATTCATAGAGAGGGTGGGAGAATATCCACCATATCTCCACCTGCAGAGTCCTGACCAGACCTGTGTGATGTCGAGATCATGTGAGTCACGTGATGGAGGAGTCACATGGTCTGTGCTTAAATGGCTGACTGCCAAGGCTTTCAGTGTTCAGTGAGTGCATGAAGAGGGAGCACTCCAGGAAAGTGTGTGCTAAACCAGAACCGTGGACAATGCTACCTGTGAGTGGGCTGATCCCCGCTAGGAAAAGGACTGTTTTTCTTTTTATTTCTTTGATTTGCTGTTTAGCCCAGAGGACTGTGTTTAATTTTCCAAAGCTTGGTTTATACTGCCTACTATAAACCAAGTACGTTCTTAAAGAGACAGTGTTCTGGTTACACCTCTGTGTCCACCTGAGTGAGCCACTCTACCACAATATATATACCCTGATACAATCATTGCAAACTACATAATAACAAAAGGAACTACTAGCTGCCACCACCAATCATTTATACAGGCCAACTGGACATCAATTACATGTAGAGTATGGCTTCAGGGGTGCGGTATACAGAGCAAGAGGAGCAGGACAATTACATTTTATATATTTAATCCAGAAAGGTATTTATTAAAAAACTTTACAAAGATGTTACAATCGGGAGCAAAACAATACTGTATATACAATCACATGTGATAAAAGCTATACCAAAAGAAAAAGTACTAAACCTGTGCCATGGAAATTGCTCAGAGCTTAGTGAAGGGAAGTACTCCTTAGGAAAATGGACAGAACTACATCAAGTTATACCTTCCAGGACTGACAAAATGCAAAAACCCAAATTCTGCTTTTTATTAGATCAAGGTTACACCCTGATACCTCACCTTGGTGAACTCATGTGGGGGGCTGATTACGGGATGTGCTAGGTCTTTAAGAAGTTTATGAGATCGCTAATTTTCAGGATATCCTCGCACCTGGATGTCCCAGGAGGTAGATATTGACGCCATCTTTCCTAGCGCAATTTTAACTTTTAAAAAAATGAAACATGGCATGGATAGCATCATCCAGGTTTGGAGGTGTTCGAATAGCCTTAAGGTGACGTGAGTGAATGCGTTATTTTCATACCTTTGCTACGATCTCCCGTAAATATCAGTTCGATATAAACTCCAATATTCATCACTGACCACTGGCTCCAAAATGTCAGTACTTTGAACAAAGGAAGCTCTTGTCTTGAAAGTGTACTTCTCTGCCTCTGAATATACAAATCCCAGGCTTAGTGTCTGGCTCTCAGAGCAAATCTCCTGTTGTAATTGCATGGTCACTGCAGGAGGTATCTACATCAATTGAGGTTGAAATGTCGGCTCCTTTTCACTTTTCCGGTTATAATAATCCCATATGTTCAATGTGAGGGTGATATGTCCCCTCTCTGGAGATGTCTTTATGGATTTTAATTTTTCTCTATGGCAGACATACTCAAGGAGGGTTTAGACCTTGTCATTCTGCCAGTGAGCTACACATGTTTTTTTCATTCTTCAAGTACTGGAAAGCAGGAAGCCAGTTCTAGGTTGTCAACCATATTTTTATTGCTGAAGAAAAAAAATTAAATTAAAGCAAGTCAAAGAAAATATGCATGCTTGCAAAGAGTGAATGTTTGGAATTTTTGCATTTCTAGCGCAACACGTTTTGTAAAGGGGGTGAATATTTTTTAATTATTTTTAACCCCTTTCTGTCATCTGACGTACTATCCCGTCCATGTGACCTGGGACTTAATTCCCAAGGACGGGATAGTACGTCATAGTCGATCGGCCGCGCTCACGGGGGGAACGCGGCCGAACGCGGCCGGGTGTCAGCTGATTCTCACAACAGAGACCCAGCACTAAGTGCCAGGAGTGGTTACGGACCGCTCCTGGCACATTAACACCCGGCACACTGCGATTGCAGCGTTCCCGTGGCATAGGGAAGCATCGTGCAGGGAGGGGGCTCCCTGCATGCTTTCCTGAGACCCTCAGAGCAACGCGATGTGATCGCATTGTTCCGATCGCCTCCTCCCTGCTGGCCCCCGGATCCAAGATGGCCGCAGGGTCCTGCAGGGAGGTGGCTTGTCAGTGCCTGCTGAGAGCAAGCGCTGGCAAGCCTCCTGCACTGACTGTCAGATCGCTAATCTGACAGAGTGCTCTGCAAACTGTCAGATCAGCGATCCGACATTATATAGTGATGTCCCATCCTGAGAAATGTAAAAATAAAAATAAATAAACATGTGTAAAAATATTTAAAAAAATCCCTAAATAAATAAAAAAATATATATATATTTCACCAATAAACACCTTACTATTATGTAAATAAAAAAACAATAAAAGTACACACATTTAGTATCACCGCGTTCGTAACAACCCACCCTATAAAACTGTCCCACTAGCTAACCCCTTTAGTGAACCCCTTAAAAAAGGCAAAAAATGCTTTATCATCATACCACCGGACAAAAAGTGGAGTAGCGCGATCAAAAAGATGGATATAAATGAACGTGGTACCGCTGAAAACATCATCTTGTCCTGCAAAAAAATGAGCTGCCATCCAGCATCATCAGCGAAAAAATAAACAAGTTATAGCTCGCAGAATAAAGCGATGCAAAAGTAATCATTTTTATATAAAATAGTTCTTATTGTATAAAAGTGCCACAAATGAGGTATCGATGTAATCGTACTGACCCTACAAATAAAATTACTTTATCAATTTTACCACATGCGGAACGGTGTAAACGACCCCCCAAAAGAAATTCATGAATTGCTGGTTTTTGCTCATTCTGCCTTCAAAAAATCGTAATAAAAAGCAATCAAAAAATGTCATGTGCCCAAAATTGGTACCAATAAAAACGTCAAGTCGTCCCGTTAAAAATATGACCTCATTTAACTCTGTGGACCAAAATATAGAAAAATTATAGCCCTCAAAAGTGGTGATGCAAAAACTATTTTTTAAATAAAAATCATCTTTTAGCGTGTGACAGCTGCCAAAAATAAAAATCCGCTATAAATAGTAAATCAAACACCCCTTTATCACCACATTAGTTAGGGAAAAATAATAAAATTAAAAAAATGTATTTATTTCAATTTTTCCATTAGGGTTAGGGTTAGGATTAGGGTTAGGGTCGGGATTAGGGTTAGGGGTGTGTTAGGGTTAGATTTGTGGTTATGGTTAGGGTTGGGATTAGGGTTAGAGGTGTGTTGGGGTTTGGGTTGGAGTTAGAATTGGGGGGTTTCCACTGTTTAGGCACATCAGGGGCTCTACAAATGAGACATGGCGTCTGATCTCAATTCCAGCCAATTCTGCGTTGAAAAAGTCAAACGATGCTCCTTCCCTTCCGAGCTCTGCCATGCGCCCAAACAGTGATTTACCCCGCATATGGGGTTTCGGCGTTCTCAGGACAAATTGCACAATTACCATTGGGGTCCAATTTCTTCTGTTACCCTTGGTAAAATAAAAAATTGGGGGTGAAAATATCATTTTTGTGGAAAAAAATATGAGTTTTTATTTTTATGGCTCTACGTTATAAACTTCTGTGAAGCACTTGGGGGTTCAAAGTTCTCGCCGCACTTCTAGATAAGGTCCATGGGGGGTCTAATTTCAAAAATGGGGTCACTTGTGGGGGTTTCCACTGTTTAGGCACATCAGGGGCTCTCCAAACACAACATGATGCCCGCAGACCATTCCATCAAAGTCTGCATTCCAAAACATCACTACTTCCCTTCCGAGCCCCGACACGTGCCCATACAGTAGTTTTCTCCCACATATGGGGTATCAGCGTACTCAGGACAAATTGGACAACAACTTTTGGGTCCAATTTCTCCTGTTACCCTTGGGAAAATAAAAAATTGGGGTCTAAAAGATCATGTTTGTGGAAAAAATATGATTTTTTTTTATTTTCACGCCCGGGCGTTATAAACTTCTGTGAAGCATTTGGGGGTTTAAAGTGCTCACCACACATCTAGATAAGTTCTTTGAGGGGTCTAGTTTCCAAAATGGTGTCATTTGTGGGGGGTTTCCACTGTTTAGGCACATCAGGGGAGCTCCAAACGCGAGATGGCATCCAGCCAATTCTGCGTTGAAAAAGTCAAAAGTTCCATTCCGAGCTCTGCCATGCATCCAAATAGTGGTTTACCCCCAAATATAGGGTATCAGCGTACTAAGGACAAATTGCACAACAACTTTTGAGTCCAATTTCTCCTGTTACCATTGGGAAAATAAAAATTGGGGGTAAGAAGATCATTTTTATGGAAAAATTATGATTTTTTAATTTTACGGCTCTACGTTATAAGCTTCTGTGAAGCACTTGGGGTTCAAATTGCTCACAACACATCTAGATAAGTTCCTTAGGGATCTACTTTCCAAAATAGTGTCACTTGTTTGGAGTTTCTACAGTTTAGGTGCATCAGGGGCTCTTGAAACGCAACATGGCGTCCGATCTTAATTCCAGCCAATTTTGCATTGAAAAGTCAAACGGCGCACCTTCCCTTCCGAGCCCTGCCGTGCACCTAAACAGTGGTATAAGCATACTCAGGACAAATTGCACAACAACTTTTGGGGTCCAATTTCTCCTGTTACCCTTGGTAAAATAAAAAATTGGATCTGAAGTAAATATTTTGTGAAAAAAAGATAAATGTTCATTTTTTTAAACATTCCAAAAATCCCTGTGAAGCACCTGAAGGGTTAATAAACTTCCTGAATGTGGTTTTGAGCCGTTTTTAGAATGATGTGACTTTTGGGTATTTTCTATTATATAGACCTCTCAAAGTGACTTCAAATTTGATGTGGTCCCTAAAAAAAAAATTGTGTTGTAAAAATGAGAAATTGATTGTCAACTTTTAACCCTTATAACTTCTTAACAAAAAAAAAATTTGTATCCAAAATTGTGCTGATGTAAAGTAGACATGTGGTAAATGTTATTTAGTGACTATTTTGTGTGACCTATTTCTCTGTTTTAAGGGCATAAAAATTGTAAATTTGAAAATTGCAAAACTTACCATATTTCCGTTTTTTTCATAAATAAACACAAGTTATGTCGAAGAAATTTTGCCACTGACACAAAGTACTATATGTCATTAAAAATTATTTTCAGAATCGCAAAGATCCGATGAAGCGTTCCAGAGTTATAACCTTATAAAGGGACAGTGGTCAGAATTGTAAGAATTGGCCCGGTCATTAACGTGCAAACCACCCTTGGGGGTTAAGGGGTTAAAGACAAAAGGAAAGTTCCAAACAATACAGACAATTAGATTCAATTGTCTACCACACAAAGTGTACAATGTAACATTTATTTTTTCATTAGAAAACTTACTTTAGTAATCAAATTTTACATCTGTACATGCCATACCAACACAGTGTCCTACTGCAGGAGCTGGCATTTGGGACATGTAGCATTTTTGAGATCTTAGCATTTCTTGTTAAATAGTTTTGAAGAAAGGGTGTTAAATTTTGTGAAAAAAAATTTTGAAAAACAAAAGATGTAGAAAAAAATATACAGGTTTAAATTGTTGTGTACCTGTTTTACTAGTCTAATTTGCCAACTGTACACACCACAACAGTACTTCGGGTTGTTGCGGCATCTTGCTTTCCGGTCGTGCATATATTAACATGGCATTTTTTCTTTATGGCCTTTTTGTCAAGGGGCAGAATTGCTATAAAATAAAAAAAAGTTTTTTAATTTGTTTATTTTTAAATATACATGTTTAATTTTTTGCATAACAGTTTTACTAATACAATTTTATAATACGCCACAATAATACTTTTAGTTTTTGCTGTGTTTTTCTTTCTGGGTGGCATGTTCTTACTGTATATAGGGGGTTGTGTGAGGGCTCATACTGTATAAAGGGGGGCTGTGGGCAGGTTCATACGTTATATAGGGGGGCTGTGTGAGGGCTCATACTGCATATAGAGGGGCTGTGTTTGGGCTCATACGGTATATAGCGGATGTCTACAGTGCATGCGCCGGTGGCGCCATCAAGGAGGAGGCAATTTTTTTCTCTATCAAGATGGCACCGCCGGCGCCATTTTCAAACTAATTTTTTTTATGGATTAATGTATACCATAAAAAAATACACATTACAAATGCCTGCCTGCAGATGGTGATTTTTTTAAATGTTTTTCAACATATATTATATTCATTATGTTAAATAGAGGGAAGGTCACTGAGGGATCAGTGACCTGTCAGAGCCATACACATGAATATTTAATCAGAGCACCACATGAAGCCCCCCAGAGGCCGCCCCGGAGCACAAGCATATCATTAACTCAAACTGAAAATAAAGATCAACCTACAACCACAAGACGGATTTCATTAACCAAGGTGTCATTTTAATCAGTATAAAGGCGCTAACCTGACACTGTCTGTAGGTTACTGTAGCCAATCCTGCTGACAGGTTCCCTTTAATGTACAGCACAGAATGGCTAAAATAGAGGGAGCACATAATAGACACCATACACAGCAGGAGGAGGTGTTATATATGCAGTTGAAATGTAAGAAATATTAAATATCAGGAGATAATAGTAAACGGTGGTGCCATATATAATAGCATAGGGAGACATATACTTAACATGAGTCAACAGTGTGATGCAGCAGCAAAAAAGACAAATGCAATTCTAGGATGTATCAACAGAAGCATACAGTCTAGATCACGTGAGGTCATTATTGCCCTCTACTCCTCTTTGGTCAGACCTCATCTGGAATACTGTGTCCAGTTTTGGGCACCACATTTTAAAAAAGACATCAACAAACTGGAGCAAGTTCAGAGAAGAGCCACCAGAATGGTGACCGGTCTGCAAGCCATGTCCTATGAGGAACGGTTGCAGGAATTGGGAATGTTTAGCTTGCAAAAACGAAGACTGAGAGGAGACTTAATAGCTGTCTACAAATATCTCAAGGGCTGTCACATTGTAGAAGGATCATCTTTATTCTCATTTGCGCAAGGAAAGACTAGAAGCAATGGGATGAAACTGAATGGGAGGAGACACAGATTAGATATTAGAAAAAACTTTTTGACAGTTAGGGTGATCAATGAGTGGAACAGGCTGCCACAAGAGGTGGTGAGTTCTCCTTCAATGGAAGTCTTCAAACAGAGGCTGGATAGACATCTGTCTGGGATGATTTAGAGAATCCTGCTTTGAGCAGGGGGTTGGACCAGATGACCCAGGAGGTCCCTTCCAACTCTACCATTCTATGATTCTATGATTCTATGATATATGAAAGTGCCAAGCAATGTCAAACATGCAGATTATGCAGTTGTACTAATGAGGGAAGTACACCAGCAATAAGACTGCCAATTACAAAAGGCAAATACACAAACAGTATAACAAATTGAACCGACCCATGTGTACTCCTGCTGGAATGGCGCCAGCACCAACATGTGCTTTGTCGTAAAAACCCTTTATTTATCTTCCATTATTTTGCTTGTTACTATTTATGTTATAAATACACAATTACACATCTTTGTGTACCTACCAAAGCAGCATTTTTGTTATAGGTTGTTTGCTAATTTGAGGAGAATAGTTTTTTAAAAATAGAAAAACAAATGTAAAAAATATATACATGTTTAATTTTTTGCATACTGTATCTGTTTTACTGGTCCAGTTTGGCAACCATAGATGCCACAAGACTGTGGCTCTTTGCTGCATTTTACTTTCTGTGAGTACCTACCTCCCATTTTTTGTTACATTGTTAAAGGGAAACAGGGATTTAATTTTGTTAACAAATTAGAAAGCATAATTTAAAGAACTCTTCGCATTTCACTATGTAGGTAGGTCTGTTTTTGCACATCTGTTTTAGTAGTCTAGTTTGAGACCCATTCACGTCACCCTAATACTACAGGATGATTTTGCATTAGGTTTTTGGGTATCACATGTGTAACCGTATGACAGAGATTGTCATATGCCTTTCCTCCTGAAGACAACAATGATAAAATCTGTGTTATGAAATATGGCTTTATTGTATTTTTATGAGTGGTGTAAAATGTAGAATTGCATAAAATCTTATGAGCACTACTTTATGCGGTTCTTGTAATGTAATTTATGTACAATGTGAGTAATGTGTAGTGGATAGGGAAAGTACAGAGTTAGATTTAGGACATAAGCCAAACTACAGATGATGATAATATTGATAATGATAATTTTCTGGTGGACAAGACTGGGAGAAGATCTCTTCTGGTTTCTGGTCAGCTCATGATTAGTTGATGCCAAGATTGCTGTTGGTGGAGGAAGCTAAACAACATTTGACAGTTCTGGTATTAGTCTTAGTGGTAGCAAGTAGAGATGAGCGACTTTCCCTTTTTTCAGGTCAGGTCGGGTTTCATGAAATCCAAATTTCGCAAAAGTCGAGTCGAGCGAAATCGGCCGACTATCGGAAAAAGTCGGTGGGTCGACCGAAACACGAAACTCAATGCAAGTCAGTGGGGAAGCAAAGTCGGTAGGGAGTGGAGGATAGTAAACACACCTACAGGGCCCATTTGAATGACAACAACATCAATCATTATTACTTAAGCTTGGCAACCTTAATTGACTTTATAATAATGGTTACGCATTGAAAAATGGGGGTTATTTGGCTCAACTTGTGGGGGGTAGGGATGGCCCCGGCCCAAAGAGTGTCAGTGGGCCCCTTTAACATATACCACAATTCATGATGCTCCGATACGGCACAGAAATATAGGTATAGTACAATGAAAAATTCTTCACTTCTTACATCACATGACTGATATCTATGTTAAAATCTACAATAGCTCAAAAACCGGACACTATATTCCTAAATACAGTATTATGGCCACCACATAGTGCGCCATACAGAATAATGAGCCTCATATATTACTCCATACATAATTGGTCCCATATAATGTTCCACATACTGCTCCAGTATATGATAGTCCCCATATAATGTGCCATAAAGTATAGGACGGTCCCCATAGAGTAGAATGAGCCCCACATATTGCTCCATACAGTATAATGAGTCACATATAAAGCTCCATACAGCATATGATGGGCCCCATATATTGCTCCATACAGAATTGCCTCCATATAATGCTCCATACAGAATAGGCCCCATATGATGCTCCATACCCTATATGATTCCCCATAAATAATGAGCCCCATATGATTCTCCAGTAAATAATGGGCCACAAGGATGATGCTCCAGTGTATGATGGGCCAAAATCATGCTCCATATATAATGGGCCCCATTATTAATGATCCAGTGTATAATGGGCCCCGTAAATGCTGCTCCAGTGTCTGATCTGCCACATTTAGAATGCTCCAATACATGATGGGCCCCATGGATGATGCTCCAGTGTCTTATGGGGCCAAAGAATGCTCCATATATAATGGGCCCCATTATTAATGATCCAGTGTATAATGGACCCCGCAAATGCTGCTCCAGTGTCTGATCTGCCACATTTATAATGCTCCAATACATGATGGGCCCCATGGATGATGCTCCAGTGTGTTATGGGCCAAAAGAAAGCTCCATATATAATGGGCCCAATTATTAATGTTCCAGTGTGTATTGGGCCACATAAATGCCGCTCCAGTGTCTGATCTGCCCCATTTAGAATCCTCCAATACATGATGGGCCCCATGGATGATGCTCCAGTGTCTTATGGGTCCAAAGAATGCTCCATATATAATGGGCCCCATTATTAATGTACCAGTGTATAATGGGCCACGGAAATGCTGCTACTGTGTCTGATGTCCTCCATTTACAATACTCCATTATATGATGGGCCCCATGGATGATGCTCCAGTGTGTTATGGGCCAAAAGAAAGCTCCATATATAATGAGCCCAATTATTAATGTTCCAGTGTGTAATGGGCCACGTAAATGCTGCTCCAGTGTCTGATCTGCCACATTTAGAAAGGTCCAATACATGATGGGCCCCATGGATGATGCTCCAGTGTCTCATGGGCCAAAAGAATGCTCCATATATAATGGGCCACATTATTAATGATCCAGTGTTAAATGCTCCCCATATATTCGTCCAAAGATTACAAAAAATGAAATACCTCTCCTCGCTGTGCACTGCTCTACTCTGGACTCCTCAGCATCGCCATCTTACAGCTCTCTGCACTTGCACTGTTTAGGCAGAGGGAGTACAGACCTGACGTCATTGCGCTCTGTAACCTGAATGTTACTGTCAGGAAACGCGGAAGACGTCACAGCGGTGAAGCATGGAGAGGTAAGTATTGCAAGTGCTGTGGCCCTTAGCAAGTGGGGGGCCGACTCGTGGGCGACGTCACTGGCACAGGGCCCCTCATAGTACGCCGGTGTGTCTGACGGCAAGTGGGCCCATCCTACCATCAGAGACAAATTTTTGTACTATGAGGGGCCCTGTGCCAGTGCCGTCGCCCACGAGTCGGCCCCCCCACCTGCTCAGGGTACCGGCACTTGAGCAGGTGCGCCAGTTGCTGACGCCTGCCCTGGGGGGGATTTGTAGGTTTTGTAGTCCGTCCAAGCTTGCAAGTGTGTGGCAACCCAGGAATTTGGTTGCCACAGTGACCTTGCCTTCCTCAAGGGGGGAGTGATGTCATACCTGAAAGCAAGGAAGGATCCCTTTAACAGGTAACACAGCATACAACACCTTTCCTACTCCAGACCAGAAGGGGGAGATCCAACACCTGATTTCAGGAGAGCTCCTCGAGAACATTCTGGCTGGGGAGGAGTTACTGAGTGTGTTTGGAAGGACAAAGAGGAGAGACGTGTGGAGACAAGCTGGTGAAAAGAGGGGCTATAGAGAGCTCACCCCCAGGTCGGAGCGCCAGAAACCGGACCCCCGGAGTTCGAGTTTGAGTGGGTAAGCTAAAGTCCCAGCAGCAGAATCTGGAGGGCAGTAGACAGCAGGTTCTCTGCCCCAACTAATACTCTACTACACAGCAGCAGCACATGTGAGCCAGAGACTCCATATGTGAGTGATTCATGAAGCAGGTTACAGCTGCCTGTTATGAGAGTGAAGTTCTACCAAGACAAGAGACAGAGAGAGGAACTTGGACGGAGCTTATAGCAGCCAGTGCCTCAGAGAATAGCGCTAGAAAGGAGAACTCACATCCCACCTGAACTAAGGGGATTCCAAATAGCTTTCAGGCCGACCGACTCCAGCACCATCTGTACTCAGTGCCCTGGACACTTTGCCTGCAAAAACTGTGAGGAATGCTTTGGAAACTGCATCTGACTGAGTCTCTTCAAGTCCTTCCTGCAAAACACACTCCACTCTGCTACATCTTCCAGCACCATTACTTTCTATACCTTCTCTCTGCCC
>JARQOD010000006.1:289464751-289489041 GCA_033576555.1 Oophaga sylvatica
ACAGCACCATGGAATCAATGGTGCTATATAAATAAATAATAATAATAATTCACTGCTAGGATCCTCTCAGGTTCTGTCACTCCAGCTACGCGTTTCCGAGCTCCACAAAACATCTCAGAGTCACAGTTCTTTGCCAACAGATTAAAGTTACTATTCAGCAAGGCACTCATCATACTGGCAGCACAGGTTAAACAAACAGACATCTTCTTATCTTTCCCTGCCATCTGGGCAGCCTCTATCCTCTCTAGCAGTTCTGTCTCCCTCTTCCCAGCAATCCATTCGTTTTCTTTGGACAGTCCGTGTCCCCATCCGTGCCTCCAGTGTCACCAGTTCCCTGACTGCCCCTCAGTCGGTTCCAATATGGAAAGGTACCAGGAACGCCATCTCAGCTGCTCCTGCCCCGGTCGTAGACCTCGGATCCATCTTGGGGAGTGTCTTTTTGAGCTGGTGCCCGACTGCACAACTCCCCGCCTGGGGCCCCTTTACTGCTGTAGCAGCTTTATCCCCACTGCCGGCCGTCTGCTTCCTTCAAGGCTCACACCTTGCCCTGGGCAAGTCTGCTATCTAGTCAGGGAGTGTCCTGATTATATCCCTATGCTCTGCACTGCCCTGCTCTAACTCCTAGCAACTGGAGAGCCCCTTGCTGCCTATACCTAACTAACATTGTTATCTTTCCTACTTTATTCTCTATGATGCTCCCCTCTGCTCTAATTCCCCTATGGTCCTACAGTATACTATTTCCTAATCTATCCTTAAGCCTATGCACAATAAATGACAAATACATTTACATTACAGTACACACACAATTGTAAAACATTAATGAACGACGAGGTGCCGCATGTAATATGTGAACAATGTCCAGAGGAGAGGAGGCAAGTGAGGGTCCCTTGCCACCTTACAATTATAACATATGCATGAGTGTGAGCAGAGCAGTTTATGTACCCACAGACTTGATTATGTACACAGCTTTAAAGCTGACAATGCACTTGTGACACCTTGCGGTCAAATGCTCATTCCACAGATAGCTTTCTCAACTGCCCACTACCTATGACCATCCAACTTGGTGGTGACTGATTTTTCAAAGAACAAAAGTGTGTGGGGCTTAAATTTAACCAGCCATTCTGTCCAATCTTACCCCCACCACAAACACACACTTCAACATGGAGTTGAACCATATTAGATGAGATGGTAGGACTTTTGTGCCAATATCTGCCAAATTTAATTAGGTGTGTATGGGGGCCTTTAAGACCAGGATCACCACTGGTAAAGAATAACTTAAAGAAGCACTTTCATGATGTTTTTTTTAATTAATTTGTATTTATATCCATGTAATGTAGTGTGTATGTGTGAATATAATCACCTACCACTACCTTCACCAGGATCCAGTGCTCTACCACTGCTCTTCTCTGTGACGTCACCACACTTCTACCTAGCTGGCTCACTCTATGCTCTTTTAGGAAGTCTAAGTCTGAGGAGCGGTGACATTACTGAGAAGAGGAGCGGAATGGAGCTGGATCCCAGAAAAGACGGTGGTAGGTGACTATATAAACATACACACACTATGCTACATGCACATAAACACAGATTTTAAAAAAATAACTACATGGGAGGGCTTCTTTATCAATAGCAAATCAAAAATTGGCTAATAGTTTACACTTTAGACATAATACCAGAAATCAAAATCCAATCATATGCTTGTTTTTATTTTGAAATCTCCAGTTGACAACTGAAGTCTTCAATCTGATTGTTGTCATCACTGAGCTGACATGCACTAGCTAATGGGCACCCCCACAAAGCTAAACAATCGACACACTTTCTCCAAACTTACTGGTAATGATTGGAAAATAACCTACTAAGTAAAATGTAAAAATAACAATTCCTGTCTTATCATCTTGTCAGGAGGGTCTCTGCATACGACTTTCCCAGAGGCAGCATGAGGGAATAAATTAGCTGGTAAAGAATACAGCATCAGACTGCAATAAATGGCAAATCCTGTGAGGAATGATCTATGACAAGCTGGAGTGCAATAAATATGTCTTGACACTATCCACACACTTCACTGCTGGAATGTGAAAAAAGTCACCCTTGGGGATTTTATACTATACACTGGGCTTTTTCTTCATCTAATTATCTCCTTACAGTTTGTCACATGCCCATATCATGCCATGATAGACAGCTGGCTAATAAGTGACATAGATAGATAGATAGTGGGGTCAGGCACGCACATACAGCAGAAGTACCACTGCAGCAAAAGTACAGTGAAGCTGCAGTTATTTAAACGGCTGACAATTAACATCCATCTCCTCTCTTCACACAGGTACAATCTCTACAACCTCTGCTTGCTGGGATCTGACTTTTACTACTGTGCAACCTTTCCCTTTTAAATGGTACAATCTCTACAACCTCTGCTTGCTGGGATCTGACTTTTACTACTGTGCAACCTTTCCCTTTTAAATGGTACAATCTCTACAACCTCTGCTTGCTGGGATCTGACTTTTAGTACTGTGCAACCTTTCCCTTTTAAATGGTACAATCTCTACAACCTCTGCTTGCTGGGACCTGACTTTTAGTACTGTGCAACCTTTCCCTTTTAAATGGTACAATCTCTACAACCTCTGCTTGCTGGGACTGACTTTTACTACTGTGCAACCTTTCCTTTTAAATGGTACAATCTCTACAACCTCTGCTTGCTGGGATCTGACTTTTACTACTGTGCAACCTTTCCCTTTTAAATGGTACAATCTCTACAACCTCTGCTTGCTGGGATCTGACTTTTACTACTGTGCAACCTTTCCCTTTTAAATGGTACAATCTCTACAACCTCTGCTTGCTGGGATCTGACTTTTACTACTGTGCAACCTTTCCCTTTTAAATGGTACAATCTCTACAACCTCTGCTTGCTGGGATCTGACTTTTACTACTGTGCAACCTTTCCCTTTTAAATGGTACAATCTCTACAACCTCTGCTTGCTGGGATCTGACTTTTACTACTGTGCAACCTTTCCCTTTTAAATGGTACAATCTCTACAACCTCTGCTTGCTGGGATCTGACTTTTACTACTGTGCAACCTTTCCCTTTTAAATGGTACAATCTCTACAACCTCTGCTTGCTGGGATCTGACTTTTACTACTGTGCAACCTTTCCCTTTTAAATGGTACAATCTCTACAACCTCTGCTTGCTGGGATCTGACTTTTACTACTGTGCAACCTTTCCCTTTTAAATGGTACAATCTCTACAACCTCTGCTTGCTGGGATCTGACTTTTACTACTGTGCAACCTTTCCCTTTTAAATGGTACAATCTCTACAACCTCTGCTTGCTGGGATCTGACTTTTACTACTGTGCAACCTTTCCCTTTTAAATGGTACAATCTCTACAACCTCTGCTTGCTGGGATCTGACTTTTACTACTGTGCAACCTTTCCCTTTTAAATGGTACAATCTCTACAACCTCTGCTTGCTGGGATCTGACTTTTACTACTGTGCAACCTTTCCCTTTTAAATGGTACAATCTTTACAACCTCTGCTTGCTGGGATCTGACTTTTACTACTGTGCAACCTTTCCCTTTTAAATGGTACAATCTCTACAACCTCTGCTTGCTGGGATCTGACTTTTACTACTGTGCAACCTTTCCCTTTAAATGTGCCTCCTGAATGTTTGCTAAATTAATTTGTTGCATTGTATTCAATACTTACTGCTGTATAGCCATGCTGGGGCCAGTAGAGATGCTATCAGGTGCAAGGTGTTACCAGCATATGGATGCAGCCAGGCCCTGTGCCTTTGATTGTGTATCCTCCCCTGGTGTGCTGGGCAGCTGTTAATTTATCCCAAAGCAGCTACCACAACTCCTCCCACCTGATCCTCTACTCAGTCCTATATATTCAGTAGCAGTCTAAGGGGGCACGCGTGTGGGGTCAGGCACGCACATGCAGCAGAAGTACCACTGCAGCAAAAGTACAGAGAAGCTGCAGTTATTTCAACGGCTGACAATTAACATCCATCTCCTCTCTTCACACAGGTACAATCTCTACAACCTCTGCTTGCTGGATCTGACTTTTACTACTGTGCAACCTTTCCCTTTTAAATGGTACAATCTCTACAACCTCTGCTTGCTGGGATCTGACTTTTACTACTGTGCAACCTTTCCCTTTTAAATGGTACAATCTCTACAACCTCTGCTTGCTGTGATCTGACTTTTACTACTGTGCAACCTTTCCCTTTTAAATGGTACAATCTCTACAACCTCTGCTTGCTGGATTGACTTTTACTACTGTGCAACCTTTCCCTTTTAAATGGTACAATCTTTACAACCTCTGCTGGATCTGACTTTTACTACTGGCACCTTCCTTTTAAATGGTCAATCTTTACAACCTCTGCTGCTGGATCTGACTTATACTGTGCAACCTTTCCCTTTTAAATGGTACAATCTCTACAACCTCTGCTTGCTGGGATCTGACTTTTACTACTGTGCAACCTTTCCCTTTTAAATGGTACAATCTCTACAACCTCTGCTTGCTGGGATCTGACTTTTACTACTGTGCAACCTTTCCCTTTTAAATGGTACAATCTCTACAACCTCTGCTTGCTGGGATCTGACTTTTACTACTGTGCAACCTTTCCCTTTTAAATGGTACAATCTCTACAACCTCTGCTTGCTGGGATCTGACTTTTACTACTGTGCAACCTTTCCCTTTTAAATGGTACAATCTCTACAACCTCTGCTTGCTGGGATCTGACTTTTACTACTGTGCAACCTTTCCCTTTTAAATGGTACAATCTCTACAACCTCTGCTTGCTGGGATCTGACTTTTACTACTGTGCAACCTTTCCCTTTAAATGTGCCTGCTGAATGTTTGCTAAATTAATTTGTTGCATTGTATTCAATACTTACTGCTGTATAGCCATGCTGGGGCCAGTAGAGATGCTATCAGGTGCAAGGTGTTACCAGCATATGGATGCAGCCAGGCTCTGTGCCTTTGATTGTGTATCCTCCCCTGGTGTGCTGGGCAGCTGCTAATTTATCCCAAAGCAGCTACCACAACTCCTCCCACCTGATCCTCTACTCAGTCCTATATATTCAGTAGCAGTCTAAGGGGGGCACGCGTGTGGGGTCAGGCACGCACATGCAGCAGAAGTACCACTGCAGCAAAAGTACAGTGAAGCTGCAGTTATTTCAACGGCAGTTAGTCACGGCAGGAGTCAGGACTAGAGTTGAGCGATACTTTCCGATATCCAAAAGTATCGGAATCGGAATGGTATCGCCGATACCATTAAAATATCGGCGATACCCGATACCGGAAATCCAATGTAAGTCTATGGGAACAAAATATCGTAACTAAAAAAAACCTCTTTCTTTCCTTGTAAACACTAAATATACACACATAGAATACATATATATATATATAATATATATATATATATATACATGTCATTGTGACATATATATATACATATATTTATAGTTTATACACTTCTACATAGTAAAATAGCCTCTGATTCAATTGCCGGGTAAAACCGGCTTTTGTGAAAAGACAGAAGCACCCGACATGAAATGACACTTGGTTTACATAGAGTTAACCATGTCTTTTCATGTAGTTTGATATCTGATTTGCACAAACAATTACATGAGTGTAAGTGTGCAAAATTTCACACCTGTAGAGGTTAATTAAAGGTATAAATTCGTTGTAAAAAAAACAGACTTTTTTGCTACAAATTTACACCTTTAATTAACCCCTACAGGTGTGAAATTTTGCACACTTACACTCATGTAATTGTTTGTGCAAATCAGATATCAAACTACATGAAAAGACATGGTTAACTCTATGTAAACCAAGTGTCATTTCATGTCGGGTTCTGCATTTTCACAAAAGCCGGCAATTGAATTAGCGGCTATTATACTATGTAGAAGAGTATGAACTATAAATATATATATATGTGTCACAAACTCAATGACATGTATATATATATATATATGAGGTGTAAAATTGCTGAAAAAAAATGCGTGGGCTCCCGCCCTATTTTTGCAACCAGACAGACAAAGCCAGTGAGTGGGGGCAGATAATAATAGCCCAGAGAGGGACCATTATTTTGGCCCCCCCCCCCGGCTACTAACATCTGCCCCCAGACACCCCAGAAAGGGCAAATCTCTAATTAGATTTGCTCTTTCTGGCACTTTGCCCGTCTATTCCCATTGCCCTGTAGCGGTGGCGAATGGGTTAATAAGGGGTTAAAATGACCTTGCAAATGAAAGGTCACTTTAAGCCAGGTTAATAATTGAGAGCTGTCAATTAGACAACTATCAATTATTAATCCTATTGTATGAAAGAAAAATCAAACACACACACTTTAATAAAAAAGAAGTTTAATGAAATAATCACACAGTTTTTGACCATATTTATTTACCTGCTAAAACCATTTCCTGTAATAAAAATAAAATAATAAAGCAAAATTATTCTTACCTATCCCATGCACAGTCAGGTCCCACGGTGTAATCCTTCAGAAAGGGTTAATGTTTACTGCAGGGACCGCAGCTAATGCTGCAGCCTCACAGTAAACCCCCAAATGAATGAGCTCCTCTCCTGGCTGACAGGAGAGGAAGTGGAAAGCTTAATTGATTGCTTTCCACTTTCACTTCAGGTCAGCCAGGGACACCATCAGTGACGTCAGAGGGAACTGATTAACAAAAATAGGGGTTCCGTTCGAAAAAAAATTGGTGTGGGGTCCCCCCTATTTTTGTTAACCAGCCAGATGAAGCAGACCGCTGAGGCCTGGATTTTCAGGCTGTTAAGGAGCCAAGATCCATGGACCTTGCCAGCCTGATAATACCAGGCCACAGCAGTCTGCATATCTTGGCTGATTAACAAAAATAGGGGATCCCCTCGAAAAAAATTAGCGTGGGGTCCCCCCTATTTTTGTTAACCAGCCAGATGAAGCAGACCGCTGAGGCCTGGTTTTTCAGGCTGGTAAGGATCCAATATCCATGGACCTTGCAAGCCTGATAATACCAGGCCACAGCAGTCTGCTTAGCTTGGCTGGTTAACAAAAATAGGGGATCCCCTCGAAAAAAAAACGGCGTGGGGATCCCCCTATTTTTGTTAACCAGCCAAGTAAAATGCAGACTGCTGCGGCCTGGTATTAAAAGACTGTCAAGGCCCATGGATTTTGGCCCTCAACAGCCTGATAATACCAGGCTACAGCAGCCCCACATTTGGCGCATCAAAAGATGTGCCAATAGTGGCACTTTACCCGGCTCTTCCCACTTGCCCTGTAGCGGTGGCAAGCGGGGTAATAAGGGGTTAATGTCACCGTTGATTGCACGGTGACAATAAGCCCGGTTAATAATGGAGAGGCGTCAATAAGACACCGATCCATTATTAATCCCAAAGTTTTTAAATGTTTAAAAAAAAGACACAGCAAGAAAAAAGTCTTTTAATGAAATAAAAGAGACAACACAGTTTTCATTTCTTTTATTACACTCTCATTCCTGCGACGCCATCGATCTCCTGTAAAAAAAGAAAAAAAACAAACCAACAGTATACCACCTGTCCAACGCAGTCCATAGTAACGAGTGTCCCACGATGATCCAGCTCTGCTACATCGGAATGCCAGGCAGAGCCTGACATCCGGCGCAGCACAGCTGATTACCTGCTTCTCCGGCGGTGACGTCATCGGACTGCTTTACGGCCGCGATTACCCAGCAGTCACTGCAGTTATCGCGAGAAACTGCATGTGACCGCCAGGGAGAAGAGGATGGCGGCCATCAAGCAGTCCGGGATGTGACCGCCGGAGATCTTCTGCCGGGTAAGTGCCGCTGACTCCTGACAGACCCGACCGACGGACACTGACAGTGACAGTGACATTCCGATTCCGGTATCCGATATGACGAAAATATCGGTACTCGGAATCGGAATTCCGATACAGCCAATATCGGCCGATACCCGATATTTGCAGTATCGGAATGCTCAACCCTAGTCAGGACCCCACACTATGTCTCTTTTGGGTATGTCTGCTGAGTAAGCACTTCCAATTACTTGTACCTGGCTTTTCTATTTATCCATCTCACTCTTTCACCATGTTTACATATGCCTTCACAGTGTTTGCTCCGTTAATCCTCTCTCTCCTTCGCTATCCCCAAACCCCAGCACCCTCTAATCAAATAATCATCTCCCCTTCCCTCCTTCCTCCCCACCTGTCCTCCTCTGCTGACCTGCTCCTCAACCTCAAATCTGTCCTAATAAAACACAAAACAAGCTTCCCTCTCTCCTTCTCCCACCTGCTCTCCCTTTCTCTGCTCCTCCTCACTGCTGGTGACATATCTCCCAATCCTGGACCTCCACAGTTCATACCCACCATTAGTACTCCTTCCTACCGCTCCCTATCTAATAGGAACTACCGCAATCTTTCCAACGTAAAACCTGTGCCATTGACACCCACCCCCCTTCTCCCTCTCTCTGGAGCACTCTGGAATGCCCGCTCCATCTGCAATAAGCTTCATGTGATTCATGACCTCTTTCTCTCTCGCAATCTTGCTTTCCTCGCCCTCACAGAAACATGACTGACACCCTCTGACACCGCCTCCCCTGCTGCGCTGTGTTACGGTGGCCTCCAATTCACCCACACTCCTCGCCCTGGAAACAGACATGGTGGAGGAGTGGGTGTTCTCCTTTCCTCTAACTGCAACTTTAACCCAATCCCACCTCTTCCCTCCCTAATCCTCCCTTCCTTTGAAGTCCACTCTGTCCGCATCTACTCTCCCTCCAACCTCCAAGTGGCCGTCATATACCGACCTCCAGGTCCGACCACTGCCTTCATCGACCAATTCACTACCTGGCTTCTTCACTTTCTCTCCACTGACATCCCCACCATCATCATGGGTGACTTCAACATCCCCACTGATACCCTTCAGTCAGCAGCCTCCAAACTTCTGTCCCTTACTTCATCCTTTGGACTTACTCAGTGGTCCTCCTCAGCCACCCACACGGATGGTCATACATTAGACTTGGTCTTCACCCGCCTCTGCTCTCTATCTAACTTCACCATCTCCCCTCTCCCTCTATCCGACCACCATCTACTCACTTTCTCATCCCTGTCCTCCTCTCCTGTCACCCATGTCCAGCAACACGTGCACCCCCGCAGACACCTTGCACACCTAGACATCCACACACTCTCTGACTCTATTCTTTCACTGGCATCAATATCCTCACTCCACGATACAGACAGTGCCACTGCTTTCTACAATGCCACTCTCACATCGGCTATTGACACGGTCGCCCCTCTCGTTCATGGCAGAGTGCGACGTACCAACAGACAACCTTGGCACAATAACACCACTAAAAAGCTCCGGCAAGTGTCCAGGATTACAGAGCGGCGTTGGAAAAAAACAAATTCGCAAGACGACTTCACTGCATTCAAACAAGCAACACTCTCTTTCAAATCTGCCCTCACCTCTGCTAAACAGGCCTACTTCACAACCCTCGTATCTTCCCTATCCTACAACCCCAAACAGTTATTCAAAACTTTTAACTTCCTCCTCCGCCCACCACTGCCCCCTCCTACCTCCCTCATCTCTGCTGAGGACTTTGCCACACACTTCAAAAATAAGATCGACCAAACAAGGCAAGTCTTCATTGTTCAACCACCTCAACCACTTTGTATACCAGACCAATGCCCCAACCCAATAACCTCCCTCTCCAACATAACTGAAGGGGAGCTTAATTGTCTTCTCTCCAAATCGCACCTCACAACCTGTGCACTTGACCCCATCCCAACCCACCTCCTCCCCAACCTCACCACCACTATTATTCCATCCCTAACCCACCTCTTCAACCTATCACTAACTTCCGGTACCTTCCCTTCTGCTTTCAAGCATGCCACAATCACGCCTATTCTTAAAAAGCCAACCCTCGACCCAACCGCTATGTCCAGCTATCGCCCAATATCGCTGCTCCCATTCGCTTCCAAACTCCTGGAGCTGCATGTCCACGCTGAGCTTTCCTACCACTTCTCTTCTAACTTGCTCTTTGACACTCTACAATCTGGTTTCCGCCCCTATCACTCCACTGAGACAGCCCTGACCAAAATTACTAATGACCTACTTACAGCCAAAGCGAACAGACAATACTCTATACTCCTGCTTCTTGACCTGTCCTCTGCTTTTGACACAGTTGACCACTGCCTTCTACTACAGATTCTTTCCTCCTTTGGCGTCAAAGACCTCGCCCTATCCTGGATCTCCTCATACCTTTCCAACCGCACATTCAGCGTCTCCCACTCACACACTACCTCCTCGTCCCACCCTCTCTCCGTTGGAGTCCCCCAAGGATCTGTTCTAGGACCCCTACTCTTCTCAATCTATACACTTGGCCTGGGGCAACTCATAAAGTCCCACGGATTCCAGTACCACCTTTACGCTGATGACACTCAGATCTACATCTCTGGCCCAGACATCACCTCTCTGCTATCCAGAATCCCGGAGTGTCTATCAGCCATATCCTCCTTCTTCTCCTCCCGCTTCCTCAAACTCAATGTGGACAAATCTGAACTCATAATCTTTCCCCCATCCCACAGATCTTCCTTACCTGACCTATCTATCACAATTAACGACATCACGCTTTCCCCCGTACCAGAAGTCCGCTGCCTCGGAGTAACCCTTGACTCTGCCCTGTCCTTCAAACCGCACATCCAAGCTCTTTCTACCTCCTGTCGCCTTCAGCTCAAAAATATTTCAAGAATCCGTCCTTTCCTCAACCCTCAATCTACTAAAATGATTGTGCACGCCCTCATCATTTCCCGCCTCGACTACTGCAACACCCTTTTCTCTGGCCTCCCTGCTAACACCCTCGCACCTCTCCAGTCCATCTTAACTCTGCTGCATGACTAATTCACCTCTCTCCTCGCTACTACTCCGCTTCTCCCCTCTGCAAATCTCTTCACTGGCTCCCATTCCCTCAGCGTATCCAGTTCAAATTACTAATACTGACCTACAAGGCCATCTATAATCTGTCTCCTCCTTATATCTCTTAACTAATCTCCCGATATCTTCCCTCACGTAATCTCCGATCCTCCCAAGACATCCTTCTCTCCTCCACACTTATTCGCTCCTCACCCAACCGCCTCCAAGACTTCTCCCGAATATCCCCCATCCTCTGGAATTCTTTGCCCCAACACGTCCGACTATCAAACACATTCGGATCCTTCAGACGGAACCTGAAAACCCATCTCTTCAGGAAAGCCTACAGCCTGCAATGATCCCCGCTGTCTCCTCACCACTACCGGAGATATCGCCTCAACCAACACTGGAACTGCTGCAACCCACCAACCTGCTGTCTCCTGCCTCACAATCCTGTAGAATGTAAGCCTACAGCCTGCAATGACCCTGCTACCTCCTCACCACTACCGGAGATATTGCCTCAACCAACACCGGAACTGCTGCAACCCCCCGACCTACTGTCTCCTGCCTCACAATCCTGTAGAATGTAAGCCCGAAAGGGCAGGGTCCTCTCCCCTCTGTATCAGTCTGTCATTGTTAGTTTGTTTACTGTAAGTGATACCTGTAATTTGTATGTAACCCCTTCTCATGTACAGCACCATGGAATCAATGGTGCTATAGAAAAAATAATAATAATAATAATAATAGATAGATAGATAGATAGATAGATAGATAGATAGATAGATAGATAGATAGATAGATAGATAGATAGATGATAAATAGATATGAGATAGATAGATAACACTGTGTTACCAAGGTTTTGTCCCTCGGACAATTTTGAGTGTTCCTGATAGATTTTTTCATGCTGATTTCAGAAATGACTTTAGATTTTTCCTATCATGTAAGGTTTTTGAGAAATGATACAAAACATTATATTATTCTGTTATAATTCTAAAAACTCATATATGAACTTTTTCTGAAACAGTATATTCTGAATTTTCCACTGAAATAACATATATCGCTGATCTACACATATGCAAGTGAGCCGCTCGCCAGGGCCGTGGGGTACTCGGCACCGAGTCCGTCGACTTCTATGGGGAATGTCACGGCAACACAGCTCAGTCCATGGCCCTGGGCGCTCATCATAAATGGGGATATTTACAGGGGATTAGTGTTCGTATGATTATTCGAGACGCCACCTGTAGTGTCTGGTCAGGGTGACCAGCGCTGCTGTGCAGGTCCTCTGGAAGGGATGGTGTTGTGCAGCTAGATGATAAGCCTCCTACAGGTGAGGCTGTGTCCTTCCAGGGCAGATAGATGATGTAGTTATGCAGGAATGGTGCTTGCGATGTAGCAGAGGGGAGTGTGTGTCGCTGGAATAATTCAGGGAAACAGTTCAAGTGCAGTTCAGGGTTGTTACTCACAGTCTGTTGCATGCAGTACAGAAACCCGCCTGGCACTGTGTCCTCCAGGTGAGTGGTCCAGCAACCCTCAGGTAGATTGGTCGCACTTCCCAAGACTCCCATTCAGTGTATTCCTTTCCGGCCTTTTCTCTCCCAGTGCTAATACTCCTGACTTCCACAAACTTCACCACCACAGAGCCCTCAGATAAGGGAGCTACGAGTCCTTTCAGTTAACAGATCAATCCGGTGTCTGCACGTACTTGACCCTACTTGCTGCCTTCTGGTGAGATGCTTGTGGCTAGTGGCAATGGCCCATGAAGTGACCACCGCCGTCGACTTTACTAGCAGAGCCTGAGCCTTCCCGCTAATCTAGGGACCGTCCCCTGTGTCGGCCTGGTCCTACTTTAAGATGGGCTACGGTTGGTGAGGCCGTCTCTTCCCAGGACCCTTTCGCTCGTCTGGCAGTTGCTTCCCGAGATATTCTCAGGACAAGCCACAGTCCAAGACTGGCTGCTCTCTAAACTAACACGCTGCTGCCGCAGCTCCTTCCTGAGGAAGACTGACTTCTATCCTCACACGCAACCTAAGTGCTGCCTAAGCTCCACCCACCCAGCTATACCCCCTTTCCTAACCAGGCTGAGTCAGACCATCCTCCCTAAGGGTCCATCCGTGCTCAGCCAGCATAGTGTATGTTGGATGCGGTGGTGGGAGTCAATGGGGTGCTTCCTCCTTACCTGATAGTCAGGTGTCACACCTCTGGGTGAGATGCAACACCTCTGTGGCGATTGGACCCTCAGGGGCGCCACACAAGCACTTATTATGCAAATTCCACGCAGGTGCAGTGAATTATTCAGCTGACCGTGTACGGAGCATACCACATCTCCTGGGCAGGGGTGGAATCAAAAGACAATACTGACATTACAGCAGGAGATCACCAAGGATTCATTTTGTGAGGTAAAATATTTCACTGACTGTTTCCCTTCCTGACCTGTGACACAGCGTATGTGTCATGAAAGGATCGCGTTCCTGCGGGTCGGGTGACCGGGGTCACTGAAAGGTCACCCTACCCGCAGGCACAAGACACTTTGTGCTTCATCACAGGGGGGTTGGCTTAACCCCCACGTGGCTACGATCGCTCTGATTGGCTGTTAAAAGTGAAACAGTGCTCCCTTTATTCCGAGCCCCGACGTGTGCCCAAACAGTGGTTTACCTCCACATATGGGGTATCAGCGTACTCAGGAAAAATTGGACAACAATTTTGGGGTATAATTTCTCCTGTTACCCTTGGTAAAAAAAAATTGGGGACTAAAAAAATTATTTTTGTGGAAAAAAAATTATTTTTTATTTTCACAGCTCTGCGTTATAAACTTCTGTGAAGAACTTGGAGATTCAATGTGCTCACCACACATCTAGAGGAGTTCCTTGGGGGATCTAGTTTCCAAAATGGGGTCACTTAGGGGGGTTTCTACTGTTTAGGCACATCATGGGCTCTGCAAACGTAACATGACGACCGCAGACCATTCCATCAAGTCGGCATTTCAAAACGTCACTACTTCCCTTCCGAGCCTTGACGTGTGCCCATACAGTAGTTTTCTCCCACATATAGGATATCAGCGTACTCAGGACAAATTGGACAACAACTTTTGGGGTCTAATTTCTCCTGTTACCTTTGGGAAAATAAAAAAATTGGGGACAAAAAGATCATGTTTGTGGAAAAAATATGATTTTTTTTTCATGCCCGGGCGTTATAAACTTCTGTGTAGCGCTTGGGGGTTCAAAGTGCTCATCGCACATCTAGATAAGTTCCGTGCAGTGTCTAGTTTCCAAAATGGGGTCACTTGTTGGGAGTTTCTACTGTTTAGGCACATCAGAGGCTCTGCAAACATAACATGATGTCCGCAGACCATTCCATCAAAGTCAGCAATTCAAAACGTCACTACTTCTCTTCCGAGCCCCAACGTGTGCCCGAACAGTGGTCCCCCCCACATATGGGGTACCAGTGTACTCAGGACAAACTGTATAACAACTATTGGGGTCCAAATTTCTTCTGTTACCCTTGGGAAAATAAAAAATAGCCGGCTAAAAAATGATTTTTGAGAAACAAAAATGATTTTTTTATTTTCACTGCTCTGCGTTTATAAACTCAAAGTGCTCACTACACATCTAGATAAGCTCCTTGGGGGTCTAGTTTCCAAAATGGGGTCACTTGTGGGGGGTTTCTACTGTTTAGGCACATCAGGGGCTCTGCAAACGCAACATGACGCCCGCAGAACATTCCATCAAGTCTGCATTCCAAAATGGCGCTCCTTCCCTTCTGAGCCCTGCCGTGCACCCAAACAGTGGTTTATGACGACATATGAGGTATCTGTGTACTCAGGAGAAATTGCCTAACAAATTATAGGATCCATTTTTCCTGTTGCCCATGCAAAAATGAAAAATTGATGCTAAAATAAAATTTTTGTTGGAAAAATTAAAATGTCCATTTTTTCCTTTCACGTTGCTTTAGTTCCTGTGAAGCACCTGAAGGGTTAATAATCTTCTTGAATGTAGTTTTGAGTAGCTTGAGGGGTGCAGTTTTTATAATGGTGTAACTTTTGGGTATTTTCTACCATATAGACCCCTCAAAGTGACTTCAAATGTGAGGTGGTCCCAAAAAAAAATGGTTTTGTAAATTTTGCTGTAAAAATGAGAAATCGCTGGTCAACTTTTAACCCTTATAACTCCCTAACAAAAAAAATTTTGTTTCCAAAATTGTGCTGATGTAAAGTAGACATGTGGGAAATGTTATTTATTAACTATTTTGTGTCACATAACACTCTGGTTTATCAGAATAAAAATTCAAAATTTGAAAATTGCGAAATTTTCAAAATTTTTGCCAAATTTCCATTTTTTTCACAAATAAACGCAAAAATTATGAACCTAAATTTACCACTAATATGAAGCCCAATATGTCACAAAAAAACAGTCTCAGAATCGCTAGGATCCGTTGAAGCGTTCCTGAGTTATTACCTCATAAAGGGACACTGGTCAGAACTGCAAAAAATGGCAAGGTCATGAAGGGGTTAAACAATATTTTACCTCACAAAATGTATCCTCTGCGATCTCAAGAGAGCACAGATGGGAGAAGTCAGCACATGGGGAAAGAGAGAGTGGATAGGTGGATGAGCACATGGGGGAGAGATTCTCAACGCTGAAAAACCTGCCCTCATCGTGACATTACCGCCTACCCGATGCAATATAATCGGGCCTCCATCTAGTTACTATCATATATGTGATTCGCCTGAATACTTTTCATTGTAAAAACTGAAGATTTATTTTGAAATGTCGCGTCGGTGTCTCAATAAATTCTGCTACATATGCGGAGAATATACAATGAAAGCATAAAAGAAGGAAATGACTCCACCTGTGAAGAAAGCATATGAACTATACTTTGAATGTTCAATTGGAGATCAGGACAAACAGTGGGCACCTCATATATGCTGTGCATCTTGTTCTAGAAGCCTTAGAGCATGGCTGAATGGATCACGACCTTCAATGCGGTTCACTGTCCCAATGATATGGAGAGAGCAGAGATATTATGTAACAGATTGCTACTTCTGCCTTACAAATATAACTGGATATTCAGCAAAGAACAAGAAATCAATTGAATATCCTAATCTTCCTTCAGCCATAAGACCAGTGCCACACAATGAAAGTCTTCGTGTTCCAAAGCCGCCCAAAGTATGGAAAATGGAGGACGACAAGCTGAACTAACAATGCCAGTGGAAAATGAAACTGCTGCAGACCCAGACTTTAAGCCTTCTACATCTAATCCACATATGTTCAGTCAAGCTGATCCGAGTAGCTTGGTCAGAGATTTGAAATTGTCAAAGAGGCAGGCAGAATTATTGGGATCAAGACTACAAGAACGGAATCTTATATTACCAGGAACAAGAGTTTCTGTTTTTCGCAGTCGTCAAGAAGACCATAAATCAATTTTTCAACCATGTCCACAGTTTAACCTTTTGCAATCACGTCTTGGGGTTGTTTGGTGCTCTTGGATGCAAACATGACCTGAAAGAATGGCGACTGTTCATTGAATCGTCAGTTTTAAGTCTGAAGGCTGTTTTACTTTACAATGGAAATATCTATCCTTCTATACCTATTGGGCATGCTGTACACATGAAAGTAACGTATGAGTATATGGAGTTACTGTTGACCCACATTATAGAAATTATAACTGGAACATATGTGGTGATCTAAAAGTTGTTGCACTTCTTCTTTGACTGCAGCTTGGATATACCAAGTATTGATGTTTTATTTGTGAATGGGACAGTAGTGCACGAGAAATGCTCTATTTCAGAAAGGACTGGCCCTCCACGAAAACCTGGTTGCTGGACAGAAGAATGTTAAACATTATCCTCTCGTTGATTCATCAAAGATTTTTCTCCCTCCTTTGCATATTAAATTTGGGCTTATGAAGAATTTTGTCAAAGCAATGAACAAAGAATCGGAAGCTTTTTCTTTCTTGTGCCAGAAATTTCCAAGAATAAGTGATGCAAAGATTAAAGAAGGTATTTTTATTGGCCCACAGATCAGATATAATGAATGACAGTAGCTTTGATGGTCTTTTGCAAGGTGCTGAACAAGTGGCATGGAGAGCCTTTAAACATGTGACCTTTAACTTCCTTGGCAACAGCAGGGCACTGAACTCTGAATAACTCGTGGACAACATGCTTACAGCATACCATTTGATGAAATGCATTATGTCACTAATAATGCATTTTCTACATTCTCACTTAGACTTTTTTCCAGTCAATCTTGGTGCCATTACCGATGAACATGGTGAAAGATTTCACCAAGACATTGCGCTGATGGAGAAAAGGTACCAGGGAAAGTTGAGTACGTCAATGCTGGCTGACTATTGCTGGAATCTTATTCGAGAAGCATCTGACATGGATTATAAATAGGGATGAGCGAGTATACTCGTTAGGATTCGGTACTCGGCGAGTAATGCAGTACTCGCGGTAATCAAATCCTAGCGAGTAAATTTCACTACTCGCCTCGCAATATTCGGATCTCCTGCCCTGCATGTGTTAGCCAATCACAGTAAAGCCGTGGACTTCTTTGTTGTGGCATTACTGTGATTGGCTGGCTGCGCAGCGTCATAGTCATAGCCTATGACTCATAGGCTATGACTATGTGTGTGGAGAACGTGAGCGGGGGTCTGTGAAGGTGTGTGTGTGTGTGTGTGGCTGTGCCGGGCACTGCTGTGTCCGTAGTGGGACACTCATTTTTAAAGAGGGACTGCATTGGAAAGGTGAGTATAGTTTGGTTTATTATTTCAAGATTATTTGCAGGAGATCGATGGCTTCCGGGGAATTAGATGTGTGCGGTGAGCATGTACTCTATATTATGTGTATGTACTGTATGATGTTGTATGTTCTGTATGTCTTTTTTTTTTTTTTTTTAACATTCACCACATTAACGGGATGATGGGAATGCTACTTTCCCATCATCCGCTAATGCTGTCAATGAAGCAGGCATAGCCGGATGGGACAAGTAGTCCCATCGGACGATGCCCGCACAGCCAGCAGAGCCAGAGCCCCGCACAGCCCCGGCAGAGGCCGACACAGCCCCGGCACAGGCACGTCAGAGCCCGAGCTAGCAGAGCCTGGCACAGCCCCGCACACACACACAGCCCCACAGACCCCCCGCACACATTCTCTGCCCATTACTCGCATTTCCCATAGACTTACATTGGACTCGCTACTCGTTACGAATACCCAAGTATTAGAAGCTACTCGTAACGAGTACAGTGAGTCCGAGTATTTCACTACTCGCTCATCACTAGTGAAGAATATAGAGAGATAGATGTAAAAACCGAACTCAAAGTCAATGCATAGCAGAATTACAAGACCAAAGCAAGAATATCAATGGGTAACTAGAAAGGAGTGCCAGTGTGCAAGCCAAGGTCAGCAATCATAGCAAACAGGAAGGATTTCACAAAATGCTCGGAAAGGGACCTATAATGGAAATATCCATATCAATCACCAATGAGCACCCAGTAGCAGAGAATCATTCTAAGTGATCCACTTGGTGACGGAGTTTCGGGAAAAAGAGGAGTCACTCCAAGGATGGTGAGGGGTGGTGCTTTTAAAAAACTATGCAGTTCGGCCCTAGGAATGGAGAGTCCAGGCTCAAGGCATAGCAGAAGCATGGACAACACCTAGTCTTGAAACAGGAGGTAAACTTTACTTGAAACTTGAGGCATAATCTCTTGTACATTTTTAAACAGTATTTACAATCTCCTTTTCACTCACATACACAGACACTCCCTTGCCTCACACTGGACACATGGCTATTCACTCTCTGGTCCATACCTCTGAAGGCCTTTTCCCTCATTCTCACTTCAGACTCTCGTCTCACACTTCTCAAGCCCTTGTCCCTAAGCGACGCACACTCTTCATCTGCAATACAATTTCTCTTGGGACTCAGCTCTATGTGCCTGGTTTTTCTGTTCAGGTTGTGGTCACTGGCCGAATACTGCTGCTCATACCGCAATGGTGCTCACAGTTATCGATATATTTTGCCCTCTCTCCCAGCTACATATTCTCTCTCTTTCTGTCTCCCATTTTCTCCCTATCTCTCTAACTCTGACAAGAGCACCCAGCAGTCTCCTGAACATTTTGACCAACTCTGACTTGCTACGGCATCAGCTATTTCAACAGAGCAGTTTTCTCCTCCTATCCTTTCGTATGTTCTCAATTCCTCCACCTGGAACAGTCTCAAAGGCAAAAAATAATCTGTGATGTAGGCTAAGACAGCACACCTTATTTACCTAGTGTGCCTCTCCCCAAATTGTTGGCTATTCCAGATGCTGAGTTCAAAACTGCTGCTCGTTCCTTCTAAGTCTGATTCTAAATGGTGGGAATTTGGCCCTTTAGAAAGTAGGCCTATGTCTACAGTAACCTCATGCACACATCTCTGACCAGTCACACATCAAATAAACAACTTAATCTCAATATTGGGCAGGTAAGGTGTAGGACCACGTCTGCTTAACCAGCCCCAGACCCATGTTCACCTATTCCCACAGGCTCACGACAGTTAACTTCAAACCAACAATATTATATTGCATAAAACATCATAACACACGAAAGTCAATCACAGACTTGGTGTATAACAGGGACTTAGTAGTTACTTTTCACCTCTATAAATGATACACACTTAATAAACTACAATACCAATCCCTGAGATGCTGAAAAGGAAATATACAGTTTCACGAGATCATCTTTCTTTTTCAGCTTGTTTTCTTTCCAGTGAAACAGGAAATGGGTTAAACAGTTTGACATATAATATCTGGCATGTAGTCCAATAGTAATTACATATACTATAAGTAATCTAGATTTAGAAGGGCACAAATATAACTTTTCTGTAAAACAGAATAAAAATATGTATCTGGTCCAGTCCAGGTCTCCCTCTTGTGTTTCTGCTCACTGGGCTCCATGGTATAATAAAGTAATGTGTGCTGGCACGCTGCCACGGGAGAGAATATCTCTGCACAGGGAGCCTTTCTGGAGCTGCATAGAACAGCTGTGCAACTCCAGTCGAGTTCATTTGCCTCTTCGGTGGCGCACTGATGATGGCATGTATGCACTCCGCTCGCCATCACACCAGAAGCGGAACTGTGCCTGTAGGGATCGCCTGAGAGGTAAGTATGGAATTTCTTTTTTTTATAAAAATGAATTAAATTGGCTTAGGGGGTAGCAAATAATGATCACTTGTAGGTGTGGGATGGGGGACAGTGAATGATAATGTATTGAAGTGGGGGAGCGAAATAATGATGAATTGGGGTGGGGGAAAGTAATGAATTGAGGGTGGGAGACAGGAGACATCAAATGATAAATTGAGGGTGTGGGGCGGGAGGCAGCAAATGATGACTTGAGACTGGGGATGGGGACAGCAATTTAAAATTAACTGAGGGTGGGGAGAGTAATTGATGTATTGAGATTGGGAGATGGGGGACCACAAATGATAATAAATTGAGAGAGGGGGGAGTAAATGATGATGTATTGAGACTGGGGGATAGAGGACCGCAAATGATAAGAAACTGAGAGAGAGGGGGAGTAAATGATGATGTGTTGTGACTGGGGAATGGAGGACAGCAAATGGGAGAGAGAGAGGACATGACATAATGAATTGAAGCGGAGGGGGGCACAGGGCCGTATTTTCCACTATGCACTCTAGGGCACGTGCCTAGGGTGCCGGGCTGCAGGGTGCGGCACCAAGACAGGGAAGATTTTTTTTTAACCTCCCCTCCGCTAGACAATCCAGGAAATCTGTTGTCTTCTCGGAGGGGGCGGGGGCACACCTCTATATTCACCTCAATGCAGGGAGCTGACTGACCCAGGAAGTAGTGTCGCCGCAACTTACGGGGTCAGAGAGGGCCCTGCATCCGAGGTGCTGCAGCGTCTGTGTATGTGAGGATGAGATCATCTCTCACTGCAGACTAGTGTTGAGCGATAGTGCTCGATATCTAAAAATATCGTATCGAAATTGTATCGCCGATAGCACTAAATATCGTCGATATCCGATTTCGATACCGGAAGTCCAATGTAAGTCTATGGGAACAAAATATCGAAATTAAAAAAAAACATTCTTGCCTTGTTGGTTAATTGTACATGAAGGAAAACAACAAAGAGTAATGTAGAATGTATTGGGGGAGGTTGAGGAGACAATAAAGGCATACATGTTTAACCCAATGCATTGGAATAGCATTAATATATTTTTTTTTGGAAATACGTTTGGATTGACTAACAAATTGACAATGTTGTTAACCTTTTTTCTATTTTGGCAAATATGTATGTTTCACAACTTCCATGCTGTTCACCTTTTTAACTTTTGCCAGTGCCACACTTTCTCCTTCATAATCTTCAGCAGCAGCATCTTCTTTCTCATCAAATTATTCTTCATCTTCACCTTCTTAATCTTCTTCTTAAACTTCTTGCTATTCATGTTTTTGTTTACATTACTCATATTGTTATTATTAAACTAATTAATCTTCTTCATATTCAAATTCTTCATCTTCTTCCTCTTCATCTTCTTCATCATATTCTTATTTGTGACAGAGATTCCTGTACTTGTAATCTGTAAAAGTATGAATTGTTCATCCTTCCGTTCTTGCTGTCACAAAAGATTTAAATTACAACAGTATTTGTCCGTGTTCAGTTTAGCCTGCAGCAGCAGCAGGCATTTTCCAGGGGCACCACGAGGAGGAACGGACTCACCCCCATACACTGCTTAGTCTTCTTCTGCTTAGAATTTAGAGCATATATTTTGCTCTTCATTTTGGTCTTATACTTCATGTTCTTCTGCTTTTTGATCTTTTGCTTATTGTTCTTCTGTCTCTTGTTCTGTATCTTGTAGTTTGTCTTAACCTTCTTTGTCCTGTTGGTGATCTTCTTCTGGGTAATATTTTATTTTTTCTTTGTGATGGTGTTCAGGCTGGTTGGCTTCATGCTCGTCGTCCTTGTTGTCGTCATCTTCTTCTGGGTGGTCTTTAATGTCGTCTAATTTCCGAGAAACAGCTGACGTTACTGGAACCCTGACGGGTATCAGATGGAGCAAGAGACAATGGAAGTAACGAGGACCAGCTGACTGTGCTGGACCCCGGACGGGTAGCAGAAGGAAAAGAGGCAATGTCACAACCGAGTACCAGCTGACGTTACTGTGACACGGTTACTAAGCAGGAGGTACCTGTGCTCCATAGCACTACCAAGGACCAGCAGACGTTGCTGGAACTCGGATACGGAGATGGAGGCACCTAGGCCAAAGGCACTGGGGAGAACCACTTGACGGTACTGGACCCCGGACGGGTAGCAGAAGGAAAAGAGGCAATGTCACAACCGAGTACCAGCTGACGTTACTGTGACACGGTTACTAAGCAGGAGGTACCTGTGCTCCAAAGCACTACCAAGGACCAGCAGACGTTGCTGGAACTCGGATACGGAGATGGAGGCACCTAGGCCAAAGGCACTGGGGAGAACCACTTGACGGTACTGGACCCCGGACGGGTAGAAGAACGCACCCATGAAAATGTAAGTTGACAGGACGCAAGCCGTCCGCAGTTACCGAATCACACAGTCCTACAGTGGGTGCTTATCCTATTGTCACAATGGAAACCGCCTTTATTTACATATCCCACAGCACACATAGGAATCACCTAAACTGCAGGCACCATAGAGTCGGCTAACCCGAATGCAACACGACAGCACAACTTATTGGAGGATAATTGACGTTCACACTGCCAGGAAACAGCTGTCGTGCTGTAACCAGGCTGGCCAGGAGTCAGTACCCCTGCCAATTACTTACGAGCAACAAATGGCGGTGTTGTAGCCCAGGGAGTAGAGTTCAGGTGGTAGAAAGATGAACATAACAGGAGACATGGAAAACGTTGCCAAACAGCTATTTAATCTGAAAACGGACAGGCAAATTCAGGTGAGATCCATGCCTTGTTCATTTTCAGAAAAGTAAGCCGGTCTACATTCTCTGAGGATAGTCGCATGCGACGGTCTGTTAGTACACCACCTGCAGCACTAAAGACGCGCTCAGATAATGCACTGGCAGCAGGGCAAGCCAGCACCTCCAATGCATACTGGCTAAGCTCTGGCCATGTATCCAACTTAGAGACCCAAAATTTGAAAGGGGAAGAGGCATCTGGGAGTACACTTAGAGGGAAAGCCAAGTAGTCTGTCACCATCTTACGGAAACGTTTCTTCCTGGTGACTGGAGCCGTCTCGGATGGTGTAGACCTTGCTGGCGCTGTCACAAAACTTTGCCACATTTGTAACATACAGTTCTTGCCCTGTGCAAAGCCGCTGCTTCTGCTCCTCTTGTTGTAGAGGTGTCTACACTGCCTCGACGCACAGAGCTGCTTTGTAAAGCAGTAGCAGCAGCAGCAGGTCTCTCGGCTGGAATGTACAACAGTATGGATTGCACCAGTGTGTCTTGGTACTCCTGCATTTTACGGTCCCGGTTCACCGGTGTGATGAGGGTTTGTAAGTTGTCCCGGTAGCGAGGGTCTAGGAGGGTGTACACCCAATAATCTGACGTGCTGAGAATGTGGGCGATGCGGCGGTCGTTTCTCAGGCACTGAAGCATGAAATCAACCATGTGCTGCAGACTCCCAACTGGCCAACAAAGGCTGTCCTCTGGAAGAGGCGTCATCTCTGCCTCCTCTGCATCACCCCACCCTCGCTCTACATACTGACTACAGCGTTGTGTACCTCCCTCTGTAGGGATTTCTTCCTCCTCCATTGACTCCTCCTCCTCCTCACAAAGTGAGCCCTGTCCAGCCCTTTGTGAGGAACCACGTTGCGCTGACTGTCCTGAAGGTAATTGAATTTGTGACTCCTCATCCTCCACCTCTTCCAAAACCTCTTCCTTTAGTGCTTTCAGTGATTTCTGAAGCAGGCAGATAAGGGGACAGTCATGCTGACTAGTGCATCATCTGCACTCGCCATCCGCGTTGAGACATCAAACGCCCGCAAAACGTCGCAGATGTCCTTCATAGAGGCCCACTCAGTAGTGGTGAAGTGTGAACGGCGCAAATTGCGAGTTGATTGCGCCTGTTTCAGCTGATACTCCATTACTGCTGGCTGCTGCTCACACAACCGCTCCAACATATGTAACGTGGAATTCCACCTGGTGGGTACGTCACATATGAGCGATGTTCAGGAAGCGAAATCTGACTTGCAGAGCTGCAATGCGCGATCTGGCCATGCTGGAACGTCGCAAGTGAGCGCACTCTAGGCGGACCTTGTGCAGCAGTGCATCAAGATCCGGATAGTCCCTCAAAAAACTCTGCACGACCAAGTTCAGCACATGTGCCAGACATGGTATGTGAGTGAGGTTGCCAAGGCCCAGAGCTGCCACCAGATTTCGGCCATTGTCACACACTACCAAGCCTGGCTGGAGATTA
>JARQOD010000006.1:289489141-289555459 GCA_033576555.1 Oophaga sylvatica
CCTGGGCCTTTTTGGAAAAACAAGGAACCCCCTCCTTGAAGTTCTTGAGGTGGATAGTTGTTGAGGGTGCAATTTTTAGTGCTTTACTTTCCCCTGTTGGGCCCTTTTTGTGATTGCAATGATGACTGCAGTGTTTTTAGAGAAACCAAGGTTAAGAAGAAAACAATGATGCCAAGCCCGCCCCTTTTTTAAAGTGTCCATGGGTCTTTTTTTTCCCCCTTTCCCCCCCTGTTGTACTACCCCCCCCCATGTCCCCGGCCTTTTCCCCGGGAGGAATGACGTCGGGGGGAGCGCAGTGATCCCCCGGGGGGGTGTCAGTGATATCCAGCTGTCCGGCTGTGGACAGGGGGTCCGGCGCTCCAGAATTTAAACCCCCTGGACACCGCAATCAAACATGTCGGGGTGCCCCCGGGGGAAGGGGAGGATCGCAGGGTGGGGGGCTCCTGCTCCCCCCTGAACCCCGGCACGCGATGTGTCGCGCTTTCCGGGGTCCGCTCCCCCGGGCCCCGGATCCAAATGGCGCCGGGGTCCTGCAGGGGGGCGGCTTTCAGTCCCGGGAAAGCAGGCATGAAAGCCGCAGCACTCAGGGGCCCCCCTGGTGTGACGAGTGTGTCCCCACTGTCACCCCGCGTCTGAAAAAACGTGTGTCCCCCGGACAAAAAAAAAAAGTAAAAAAAAAAAAAAAATAAAAAGGGAAAAAAAAAATCAAAAAAAAAAAAAAAATTTCCCTAAATTCATTTTTCCTTTAAATAAAAAAACAAACAAAAAGTAACATTTGGGGTACCCCGGTCCGTAAGGGCCCCCCCCTTAAAACTGTCCCACATTTAAACCCCCTTTAGTAACCCCCAAAAAAAAAAAAAAAAGAAAACGAAAAAAAAATTTTCAATGCTTTATATATACCCGAAAAAAAAATGGAAAAAACAGCGATCAAAAAAGACCGATTAAATAACAGGTCCCCTGAAAAGTCATTTGCCCCCAAAAAAGACCCCTCAACGCTTCATGAAAAAAAAAAAAAGTTTTTTGCTCGAGAAAAAGCTGCAAAATAATAATTTTTTTATAAAATTTTTTCATTCTAAAAACACCAAAACTTAAAAAAAAAAAATATAAATAAAAGGATCCCGTAAACGTATGACCCGGAAAAAAAAAATGCTTTATCAATTTCCATGCGGAAAAGGTAAAAGCCTCCCCAAAAGAAAACATGAATTGCTGTTTTTGTTCATTCAATCCCCCCAAAACGAATAAAAAGCATCAAAAAAAGTCGTGCCAAAAATGGTACCAAAAAAACGCCCTGTCCGCAAAAAAAAAAAACCCACATATTGTGGGCCAAAAAATGCAAAATTATAGCTCTCAAATGTGGGGGGGTTTTTGGGAGCATTCGATACTGAAAATTTCGGGTATGGGGCATTACCCGGAATGAATCAAGGGTATTTAATTTGTAGAAGTGTAGAAAAAAATATGTATATATATAATGTCAAAAAGACATGTATAATTATTATATTATTCTGTGTGTGCATATTTAGTGTTTACAAGGAAAGAAAGGGTTTTTTTTAGTTCCGATATTTCTGTCCCATAAACTTGCATTGGATTTCCGGTATCGGAATCGGTATCGCAGACACTTTTTGGGTATCGGCGATACCCATTCCGATCCGATACTTCTTGATATCGGGAAGTATCGCTCAACTTAGTGGTGATGCAAAAAACTATTTTTTGCAATAAAAAGCGACTTTTAGCGTGACAGCTGCCAATCATAAAAAACCCGCTATAAATAGTAAATCAAACCCCCCTTTATCACCCCCTTAGTTAGGGAAAAATAATAAAATTAAAAAAATTATTTATTTCCATTTTCCCATTAGGGTTAGGGTTGCGGCTAAAGTTAGGGTTAGGGTTGGCGCTAACGTTAGGATTAGGATTAGGGTTGGGATTACGGTTAGGGGTGTGTTAGGGTTAGGTTTGTGGTTAGGGTTGGGACTAGGGTTAGGGGTGTGTTGGGGTTAGGGTTGGGGTTAGAATTGGAGGGTTTCTGCTGTTTTAGGCACATCAGGGGCTCTCCAAATGTGACATGGCGTCTGATCTTAATTCCAGCCAATTCTGCGTTGAAAAAGTCAAACGGTGCTACTTCACTTCTGAGCTCTGCCATGCGCCCAAACAGTAGTTTACTCCCGCATATGGGGTATCAGCGTACTCTGGACCACAAGAGTTATTGTGCAATTTGTCCTATTTCTCCTGTTACCCTTGGGAAAATAAAAAACTGGGGGCGACAAAATCAGTTTTGTAAAAAAAAAAAATTTTTTTGTTTTTACGCTGTATGTTATAAAACTTCTGTGAAGCACTTGGGGCTTCATAGCGCTCACCACACTTCTAGATAAGTTCCTTGTGGGGTCTATTTTCCAAAATGGGGTCACTTGTGGGGGGTTTCCACTGTTTAGGCGCATCAGGGGCTCTCCAAATGCGACATGACGCCCCAGACCATTCCATCAAAGTCTGCAATCCAAAACGTCACTACTTCCCTTCCGAGCCCCGACGTGCGCCCATACAGTAGTTTACTCCCACATATTGGGTATCAGCGTACTCAGGACAAATTGGACAACAACTTTTGGGGTCCAATGTCTCCTGTTACCCTTGTGAAAATAAAATATTGGGGGCGAAAAAATCATTTTTGTAATAAAAAAAAGGAATTTTTATTTTTACGGCTGTACGTTATAAACTTCTGTGAAGCACTTCGGGGTTCAAAGTGCTCACCACACATCTAGATAAGTTCCTTGTGGGGTCTATTTTCCAAAATGGGGTCACTTGTGGGGGGTTTCCACTGTTTAGGCGCATCAGGGGCTCTCCAAATGCGACATGACTCCCCCAGACCATTCCATCAAAGTCTGCAATCCAAAACGTCACTACTTCCCTTCCGAGCCTCGACGTGCGCCCATACAGTAGTTTACTCCCACATATTGGGTATCAGCATACTCAGGACAAATTGGACAACAACTTTTGGGGTCCAATTTCTCCTGTTACCCTTGTGAAAATAAAATATTGGGGGCGAAAAAAACATTTTTGTAAAAAAAAAAGAGATTTTTTATTTTACGGCTGTACGTTATAAACTTCTGTGAAGCACTTTGGGGTTCAAAGTGCTCACCACACATCTAGATAAGTTCCTTGAGGGGTCTAGTTTCCAAAATGGTGTCATTTGAGGGGGGTTTCCACTGTTTAGGCAGATCAGGAGCTCTCCAAACACGACATGGCATCCAGCCAATTCTGCGTTGAAAAAGTCAAACGGCGCTCCTTCCCTTCCAAACTCTGCCATGCACCCAAACAGTGGTTTACTCCCACATATGGGGTATCAGCGCACTCAGGACAAATTGCACAATAACTTTTGGAGTCTTGTTACCCTTGGGAAAATAAAAATTGGGGTGAAAAGATCAATTTTGTGGAAAAAATATGATTTTTTAATTTTACGGCTCTACGTTATAAACTTGTGTGAAGCACTTGGGGGTTCAAATTGCTCACCAAAGATCTAGATAAGCTCCTTAGGGGGTCTAGTTTCCCAAATGGGGTCACTTGTGGGGGGTTTCCACTGTTTAGCACAGCAGGGGCTCTCCAAATGCAACATGGCGTCCAATCTCAATTCCAGCCAATTTTGGTTGGAAAAAGTCAAATGGTGCTCCTTCCATTCCGAGCTCTGCCATGCGCCCAAACAGTGGTTCCCCCCCACATATGGGGTATCAGCGTACTCAGGACAAATTGGACAACAAATTTTGTGGTCCAATTTCTCCTGTTACCCTTGGGAAAATAAAAAATTAGTGACTAAGAGATAATTTTTGTGGGAAAAAAATAGGATTTTTTATTTTCATGCCCGGGCATTATAAACTTGTGTGAAGCACTTGGGGGTTCAAAGTGCTCACCAAAGATCTAGATAAGTTCCTTAGGGGGTCTAGCTTCCAAAATGGGGTCACTTGTGGGGGGTTTCCACTGTTTAGGCTCATCTGGGGCACTACAAACGGAACATGACCCCCATCAATGTTTGCATTCCAAAACATTACTGCTTCCTTTCCAAGCCCTGCCGTGCGCCCAAACAGTTTCCCCCCCACATATGGGGTATCAGCGTACTCAGGAAAATTGGACAACAACTTTTGGGGTCCAATTTCCTTGGGAAAAATCAAAAATTTGGGACTAAAAAATCATTTTTGTGGAAAATTGTTTTGTTTTTTTTTCACACCCAGGCATTATAAACTTTTGTGAAACACTTGGGGTTCAAAGTGCTCACAACAGATCTAGATAAGTTCCTTAGGGGTCTAGTTTCCAAAATAGTGTCACTTGTGGGGGGTTTCCACTGTTTAGGCATATCAGGGGCTCTCCAAACACGACATGGCGTCCAATCTCAATTCCAGCCAATTTTAGTTTGAAAAAGTCAAACGGCGCTCCTTCCCTTACGAGCTCTGCCGTGTGCCCAAACAGTGGTTTTCCCCCACATATGGGGTATTGGCGTACTCAGGAGAAATTGCACAACAACTTTATCTGCCCATTTTCTCCTTTTACCCTTGTGAAAATAAAAAAAAGTTTGTAAAAGAATCATTTTTGTGGCTAAAAAGTTAAATATTAATTTTTTCCTTCCACGTTGCTTCAGCTCCTGTGAAGCACCTGAAGGGTTATTAAACTTCTTGAATGTGGTTTTGAGTACCTTGAGGGGTGCAGTTTTTAGAATGGTGTCACTTTTGGGTATTTTCTGCCATATAGACCCCTCAAAGTGACTTCAAATGTGAGGTGGTCCCTAAAAAAATGGCTTTGTAAATTTTGTTGTAAAAATGAGAAATCACTGGTCAACTTTTAACCCTTATAATTTCCTAACAAAAAAAAATTTGGTTCCAAAATTGTGCTGATGTAAAGTAGACATGTGGGAAATGTTATTTCTTAACTATTTTGTGTGACATATTTCTCTGTTTTAAGGGAAAAAAAATTCAAAGTTTGAAAATTGCAAAATTTTCAAAATTTTCGCCATATTTGCATTTTTTTCAAAAATAAACGCAAGGTATATCGAAGAAATTTTACCACTGACATGAAATACAATATGTCACGAGAAAACAATCTCAGAATCGCGAAGATCCGTTGAAGCGTTCCAGAGTTATAACCTCATAAAGAGACAGTGGTCAGAATTGTAAAAATTGGCCCGGTCATTAACGTGCAAACCACCCTTGGGGGTGAAGGGGTTAATCATGACAGATTGATCGCGATCCACCTGTGGCTGTTACCTAGTTAAATGCCGCTGTCAATCTCTGACAACGGCATTTCACTTGCGCTTCTGGCAAGTGTGCTGGAAATCCTGCCAATCAGCGACCCCGTCACATGATCACGGGTCACCGATGGGTTGGCATGACAACCAGAGGTTTCCAGCAGACCTCTATGGTTGTCATAGCCATATTGCTATGAGCCCTGCCCTGTGGTCAGTGCTCATAACAAGTGAGCATTTCTGCTACATACAGGCGATCTAATCATTGCCTGTATGCAGCAGAGCGGATCAGACAACTACAGCTTCTAGTCTCCCATGGACACTATTGAATCATGCAAAAAGTGAAAAAAAATTAAAAAAAAATATTTAAAAAAATTAAAAAATCTAAAGTTCAAATCACCCCCTTTTCGCCCCATTCAAAATAAAACAATAAAAAATCAAATATACACATATTTGGTATTGCCCAATCTATCAATATAAAAAAAGAATTAACCCAATCGTTAAATAGCATAAAGAAAAAAAAAAGTAAAAATCCCAGAATTACGATTTTTGGTCACAGCAACATTGCGTTAAAGGCCGGCGTCACACTTGAGAGTGTGATGCGAGTAAGTCGCACGACTTTCTCGCATCAACACCCGGCACGGCCGCCCACTCTCGGACCCGAGTGTGCGGCTGCATAGAAATACTTGCAGCCGCACACTCGGGTCCGAGAGCGGGCGGCCGTGCTGGGTGTTGATGCGAGAAAGTCGTGTGACTTACTCGCATCACACTCGCAAGTGTGACGCCGGTCAAAAAGAAATAACGGGCGATGAAAAGATTGTATCTGCACCAAAATGGTATCATTAAAAACGTCAGCTTGGTGCACAAAAAATAAGCCCTCACCCAACCCGAGATCACGAAAAATGGAGATGCTATGGGTAACGTAAAATGGCACAATTTTTTTTTCTTTTTAACAAACTTTGGAATTTTTTTTCACCACTTAAATAAAAAATAACCTAGACATATTTGGTGTCTATGAACTCATAATGACCTGGAGAATCAAAATGGCAGGTGAGTTTTAGCTTTTAGTGAACATGGTAAAAAAAAAAAACAACAACTGTGGGATTGCACTTTTTTGCAATTTCCCTGCACTTGGAATTGTTTTCCCGTATTCCAGTACACGAAATGTTAAAACCAATGGTGTTGTTCAAAAGTACAACTCGTCCCACAATAAACAAGCCCTCACATGGCCATTTTGACCAAAAAAATAAAAAAGTTATGGCTCTGGGAAGAAGGGGAGCAAAAAACGAAAATGCAAAAACAAAAATACTTCTGGTTGTTAAGGGGTTAAGAAATGTTTAATAGGTTAGAGTAGAGTAGGACCGTGCCTAAAAAGTCTACCTTGTCATTTTGGCAGATTTTTAAAATATTTTTAAAATATTTTGGCCAAAACAAAAGCTGATGGCTATGTATGTGATAGGGTGTTCAAAGGAAACTAGGGTGGAGCCTGGGAAGAGTCTCAAGGGGGGCTCCAAAATTTTCCCAGTATGAGACCCTGAAATATCTAGTGGTAGCCCTGAATGCTGCTCACTCAGAGAACTTTATTCTAAAGCTATAAATCAATGATATAAGGAGCTCATCTACTGTTAGATTTTACACAGACATGTCTATAGGATATCATTGCAGGGTTCTGTTAATACAATGTTGACTTTCTTGTTCTCATACTTTATACATGATTTGCACTTTAAAGGTTGTGGCAAATACTACATTACACTTTTTGTTGTCATCTAACGTATCCATGAAAAACGTACAGGTCGATAGACCTCTTTGTGCCCATAGTTCATTCCTAATGTGATTCTTGATTGGAAACTGTGCTGTCCTGCCTGCTAAATTAGTGTGTGATCTTTAGTAGACTAATAAATGAACAATTGCAGAGCCAATATAAAAAAAAGTGTGGGATAAAAAAAAGTCTGTTTTTTCCAGAAATAGCACCTTTTTTTCTACACTTGTAACATTTTTAAACAGTTGTCTAAAGAATATAGGCTCGCCAGGCTGAATGCCATGGGTCTGTCTTCAGAAAGTCACGTAAATAGGACATAATAATGTAAAGCTGTAAGCAACCAATGAGATAGATTTTTTTCAAGCTTAAAAGTTCAAGTCCTTATTATTTCCAAAGGGTTTTGGGTTATGCTTCAAGTTCAGGTACCCGAACCAAACTGTAGACATAAGTTAAGGTTGGGTACCAGAACTCGAATTTCCATGGGTCCGCTAATCTTTATTCTCTAGTCTTTCGTTTTTTTTTTCTTGTTAAATATGTCTTGCATTTTTGTTAGCAATTTTTGTTTATTCACATACATCACAAATCGTGATTAGAGAAGGAAACCTGAAAACACATGATCTGTGAATCTATGAACTGTAATGTGATAAAAGCATAAAACTACTATAAAAAAGAAAGCACAGAAAAATATTTGAAAAAAAAATGCTGCAAGATAAAAACAATCAAAATGTGCATACTCCTTATAAGACTGACTTTGTTTCCAATCACTTTATAAATGTATACTTGGACCTAGATCATGCAAAGAAAAAAAACTTCAGAGTCATCTAGGTAGAAAAAAACAAAGCTGTTTAAGAACTGTTTAAAAAATTGAGGACGAACTGACAACTCTGAGGTGCAGATATGTTTTGGGGTGAGAATTGCTTATTCTGACTCCATAACTGGGCTGCAAGTTGGGTGCTTGAGACTTTGTTTCTAGACTGTTTCTATGGACCAGTACTCACATGAAGAGATTTCATCAGATAGCTTGACTCGACTGCAGAAGCATATCTGAATATTTCTGAAGAAGGTTTATTTTCAAGCTGAATTCTTTTAGCTATGCACAATTACAGAAGGTAAAAAAGACTCTTCTGAACTAGAGATGCAAAACAAGAGCTTCTTAAGATGGCTGACTTACTTGGAATGAGGAAGAAGAAGGGAGGGCTTACTGATATCAGAGCTATAGGAACAGACAGCGAGAGAGGACAAACTTTTAAAGGTCAAACCTTATTGAACAGCAACGCAAGAGCAACAATACAATACTGTATGATTCTCAAGTCGTGGGACATGGCATTGTTACTGAAAAGGGAGTAAACACAGAGCAAGGTTGTTGTGGAATAATATTCTGATAAAAAGCAAAAATTGGTCAGAGATCTTCTTTATTATGTATAATACCTGTATTCAGCTACTCCTCCGGCATGCTTCTTCATTGCTGTGTCTGAACTCATACCATAGAAAAGCATCACCTTCTTCCCATTCTTCTCAGTGAGTTCTCCTGAACACTGATCATGGCCAGCAAGCATTCCTCCTAGCATTACAAAATCTGCTCCAGCTCCTGGACAAATAAAGGAAAGATGTTAAATAGATAAATGTTCAAAAATGTCAAACAACGTATTAAATAGTTTACTCCACAAAAGGAATGGGTTATTTTAATGAAAACCAATTGTAAAAAATATTCTTAGCCAAACATGTATGTACCCAAAGAGTCATGGGCGTACCCAGGATCAAAACTAGGGGGGGCAAGCCAATGTCACATCTTATACAGGTTACATCATATACACTGTACATTATCCTGCATATTAGGTTTGGAGCATTAGAACTGTTGTATATTGTATAATACAGCAGTGTATGTGACACTACGCTGTATATACCATATATTATACATGGCAGTTGCGCTCATGTCAGGAGCGGTATCAGCAAGTCCGAGGATTGCAGTGCGATCCTCGTATGAGTTATACGGCCGTCTGTCTATGCCCTTGTTATAATAATACTGAAATATTAATCTATTATTAAAGTATTAAGGAGCTCACAAGTAAAAAAAAAGCCCCTACCTCCCCTGTCCCCCACCCACACCCCAACAGCCCATCGTCTCACATGCACCCCTTAGTGTTCTGTCCCACTGACCCCACAATACCCCATCCTCTCACATGCACCCCTCAGTGCTGTTGCCCCTCCCCACTTCAGTCCCCACAATACCCCCATCCTCTCACAGTAAACCCCCAGTGCCCTAGCCCCACAATATCCCCATCCTCTTACATTCAACCCCAGTGACCTGTCCACCCTCCCTCACAATACCCCATCCTCTCACATCAACCCTTGTGCGCCAGCCCCCACAATATCCCCATCCTCTCACATTCACCAACCAGTGCCCTGTATCCCCTCCCCCACAATACCCCCATCCTCTCACATTCACTCTGTGCCCTGTTGCCCGTCCCCCACTTCAGCCCCCACAATACCTCATCCTCTCTCACATTAACCCCCCCCAGTGCCCTAGCCCCCACAATACCCCATCCTCTTACATTCACCCCAGTGCCCTGTACCCCCCACCACAATACCCCATCCTCTCACATTAACCCCCCAGTGCCCTAGCCCCCACAATACCCCATACTCTTACATTCACCCCAGTGCCCTGTACCCCTCCCCCACAATACCCCATCATCTCATTAACCCCCCCAGTGCCCTAGCCCCCACAATACCCCATCCTCTTACATTCACCCCAGTGCCCTGTAACCCTCCCCCACCCCCTCACATTCCCCCACAGTGACCATGACATGCTGAGCTGAATGAATTTAATAAATTCCATCCCCTCTTACCATGAAGCTTGCAGGCAGTGGCTGAGGCAGGACCAGGAAGTGTCCAGTGTATGCACACAGAGGGCACTAGGACCCAGTGTGGCTGAGACAACCAGAGCCTGCAGGGCAGAAAGTGAAACTACAGCTTATGCAGCCAGGAAGAAGCTCCTCTGGTGAGACAGCAGCTCCGTGCACCGCGCACACAGACAGGCACTGCAACCTGTGGCAGAGGGAGCCGGCATTGTGCTGCTCTCTCCGCTCTATTTCATTGTGTGCCCCTGCTTCTAGGGAGGGGCAGCTGCCCCCCCCTGCCCCACGGTGGGTACGCCCATGCAAAGAGTACCTCTATTTTCAAAAGACAACTGATTCTAACAGAGGGCTTTGTAGTGTAATCATTTTTTTAAATCACTCTATTAGAGGATTTTGCAGTTAACCCATTGCACGGATCCCCGAGGCCCATTCTGCAGGCAGCACTGCTGCTAGGCTACCATCTCCAGTGAGGGAGCAAATGTCATAGGGTCTTACACAGCCCTCACTCCTGCACAGATGATGGGCTATCCGGTCTGTGCTGCAGGTTAACAACAAGATTTTCTAAATGAATGATTTACAAAAATGACCACAGTCCTGCACTATAATCATCTTTCCATTGAAAGTGAAGAAACACTTTAAGGTGCCTATATCCTTTTCAGTACCTTAAATTCTATAAGGGAGTAATTAATCTACATTCATATTTATTATTTATTAAATCGCTCAACAAAAAAGTACAGTTGATTGGTTAATAAAATCTTTATCAAATAATTTTTATAGTTGTAATATCTTTTCTGTATCAATTCTCAAGATTTCTGCTAGCTGCAAACATAGATATTGAATATTGTTAAGAATTGATACATAAAATATATTAGAAGGCTGTATAATAGAAAGTACTCTGAAGAAAATCCTTATCTGTTAAAATCTTTCTACACCTTTTATATCGTACACGTTACACCCTTCAATGTGCAGCTTATTTAGCTGTTCTGTCGAATTCACACACATACTCTAGGTCTTATTTTGCAGGAAGGAAATATTCTTGTTCAGATGATAATTACACTAAAAGCAAATAACCTAATGTTTAACTGTTGGCATTTTTTTTCTTTTTCATACTACAATTTGTATAAAAAAAAAAAAATTGAAAAAAGTTTAACCCCTTTCGGACGTTGGGCGTAATGGTACGCCCACATCGGAATCCCTCCCTTTGATATGTGCTCAGGCGCTGAGCCCACATCTTGCCCAGCACGTGTCAGCTGGAAGCTTCTGATAGGTTTTTTGCTAACATCTGAGTTAATTAGAGACACACCTGTGGATGTATTTTAATGCACACCTGAAACACACTGCTTCTTTGTGTAGCATCATGGGAAAGTCAAAAGAAATCAGCCAAGATATCAGGAAGAGAATCATGGACTTGCACAAGTCTGGCTCATTCTTGTATGTTGGGGGCTGTGTGTGGACTCATACTGTATATAGGGAGCAATGTGGGGGCTCATACAGTATGTACGGGGCTGTGTGGGGGCTCATAGGAGGTTATGGGGCAGCATATTGACTAGGCATGTGAGTTGTTATCCTCATTCTAGAATGGCTGATAATCGCCTTTTCTTGTCCTGATTGAAGGAATTCCTGATGAACCCCTGAATGACCAAAAGAGGGGGCATATGCGTTGGAAGAAATTGCTATTAAGCTACTGTAAGTATACAACTGTTCAGGCCATAAATGATCTCTCTCTCTCTCTCTCTCTCTTCTCTATATATAGAATATAGAATAGGCCATGTGAATAGAAACGTGAATATGAAGTATATGGATGTTTTGTGGTTTCACTTGCACTGCTACCCCTCAGCCCACTAGTAATTATATTATATATATTTATATACCATATATACTCAACTATAAGCCAAGTTTTTCAGCATATTTTTTGTGTGTTGAAAACTCCACCCTTAGTTTATACTTCAGTGAGGGTACCAGAAGATGGAGGGGGAGTGGCAACTGAGGAGCAGCGGGTCACAGGAGGCAGGAGTCGTCTGCTGGGGCTAAAGCCTGTGCCCGCTGCTAAAGAGAAATGAATATACACTAAGTATAATAGAGTATAATACTGCAGCCCCCTATAGAGCATACTGCAGCCCCCTCATAGAGTTTAATGCAGCCCCACTCAGAGTATACTGCAGCCACAGACACAAAGTACAATGCAGCCCTCCCCCACACACACAGTATAGTGTATCTCCCCACACACCGTATAATGCAGCCCTCACCCACAGTAAGTGCGCTCCCCCACACAGTATAATGCAGCCCCCTCTGCACACAGTATATTGCAGCTCCACCACACACAGTATAGTGCAGCTCCCCTACACAAGCAGTATAGTGCAGCTTCACCCCCCACAGTATAGTGCAGCTCCCCAACACATAGTACAGTACAGATCCCTCACACAGTATAATGCAGCTCCCTTTCATGCACACACAGTGTAGTGCAGCTCCCCAACACACAGTATAGTGCAGAAACACACACAGTATAATGCAGCCCCCACACTCTCACACACACAAATACACACACAATAATGCATACACACACTCACACAATACTCACCCCCTCTCCTTGTTCCCTGTGCTGCTCCAGGCTCTGCTCCGGTCTCATCTGCTCGACTGCTGGCACAGCAGGTATGCGATGAAATGACATCATTGCGTGCCCGCTGAGTCACAAGCAGAGGGGAAGTGATGGGAGAGGGAGCGTCATCTGATGCTTTCTCCTCCATCACTGCTTTCAACTGTATTGATGTCAATGATTGAATAAGCAATTGGGGGTGTCGGGCCCCTCTTATGGGCCCCATGGTGGTCGTGAGGTGTTCTGCTAATAACGGCATGCCACTGGCTCACCTGGAGGAGCGGGGACCCTAGACAGCTGCCTGGTCTTCCTGCCCCTAACGCCGGCCCTGTATATATTGTATATACAGGTGCTTCTCATCAAAAAGTTAAGAAAGGCTAACCTTTTTAAATGCTTAGGATGCTTTTGCAGGTGTTTTTGTTAATTATTCTAATTTACTGAGATAATGACTTTTGGGTTTTCATTGGCTGTAATCCATAATCATCAACATTAACAGAAATAAACCTTGAAATACATCACTCTGTTTGTAATGACTCTATATAATATGGGGTAAGGTTTCTCCTTGTGGAGAGTGACATACCAGCTCTGGCTTGTCAAAGTAAGGAGGCTTATTCGCCGTGCAATGCTCCTCTGGGAAATTTAATATGCAAATTGCCTCTTAAAAAAAAAGAGGACTTGAACTCTATAGCGCCACCTATTGAAAGTAGCGATCCTAAAAGTCACAATTAACCCTTTAATGAGTCTTGTAATGTGACTTAGGATAAAAGCCAAATCATATCTCAATTTGCAGACACGATGTTTCGGACTATTGGTCCTCGTCAGTGCAAAGTATGAGATATGACTTGTAGGATCGCTACTTCCAATAGGTGGCGCTATAGAGTTCAAGTCCTCTTTTTTTCTAAAGAGGCAATTTGCATATTAAATTTCCCAGAGGAGCATTGCACGGCGAATGAGCCTCCATACTTTGACAAGCCAGAGCTGGTATGTCACTCTCCACAAGGAGAAACCTTACCCCTTAGATCCTCAGTCCAGAGCCTCTCAGCTAGCCAAATCATATCTCATACTTTGCACTGACGAGGACCAATAGTCCGAAACACTGTGTCTGCAAATTGAGATATGATTTGGCTTTTATCCTACGTCATATTACAAGACTCTTTAAAGGGTTAATTGTGACTTGTAGGATCGCTACTTCCAATAGGTGGCGCTATAGAGTTCAAGTCCTCTTTTTTTCTTAAGAGGCAATTTGCATATCTATATAATTTGCGAGTTTTACTTTTGGATTGAAAAACTGAAATAAATTAACTTTTTGATGATATTCTTATTTTGTGAAAAGCACCTGTAAGTATATGTCACACAACTTACCAAAAGCCTTGGCGACATCTCCTGGGCAACTGCAGCCACCATCCTATAAAAAATAAAAAATAAGTCATTTAGTTTTAACTATGTGCCCCTACTTCTTGTCTTTTACGATTATTTGCACAAGCTTAGGCTATGTTCCCACGATGAGCTTTTGGCGCCTTTTAGATGTTGCAGATTTCTGCACCTACTATTTAAATTATGTTACTTGTGTTTTTGTGTGCGATTCTTTAGCATGCATTTTTATCACATTTTTGACTTTGCGTTTTTTGTTGTTTTGTTGTTTTGGTGCATTAAATAAGTGCTTTGTCTTTGAATCTTCCTGGTATTTGGCTTTGACAAAACTTTATTGACATACTTGGTTGAGGATTACATGCATATCTGATGAGTTACTGCTGCGAAATCGCACTTAAAGTGCATGTGCGTTTTTTTACCTGCGGATTTTCCATATCTAATGCAAATCTATGGGGAAAATCTCTGCACGGAGTACTCAGCGTACCCGCAATAGAAATTGACATGCTGTGGATTTGAAACCCGCACCACAAATGAGTTTATTCTTCATTAAAAATAAGCACAGTGGGCAGGAGATTTCTATAAATCCCATCCACTTTGCTGCAATTGTAAGAGGCTGCGTCAAAAACTCTCCAAAATCTCATCGTGGGAACGGAGCTTTAAGGATAACGGACAGATGCGATAAGAACATTACTAAGTTATAAAACTGTAAATTACACTTTTAATGTAGTACTGGTGAGCAACTCCACATTATTAAAATAACCTTCATGAAAATAATCCCAGCAGAAATTCAGTAAATGTAAAATTGATTTGACAAAACTGTCTGTCTAAGGTAAGTGGTTTCCCACAGATCCTAATTAGCGCAACCTAAGCACGAAGCATAGATCCTGATCGCCACCTAGTGAGAGGAATTAAAACTGTGCTAAGTCTGAAATCTCTTTCTTGAATTTGTCTTTTCAAACCCTTTGCCAAACCTTACAGTAAAATGATGCAATGTTACACACTGATAAGCCACAAGGCTCCCTGAGAACGGCTGTCCGGGAATCTCTGACTGCAGCTGCTACATTAATGCATTAAACATTTGAGCCAATAAACACAATCATCCTGGAAGTGGAATGTGTCTAATATGAGAAACTGACAACAAAAAGATTAGAATGATCTTCTAACAGGCATATTTTTCAATAGTTTTATTTTTTTTCTGTTTCACGATAATACTGTCTTGTGAAAGTGACCCGTGAAAGGAATTACTTTAACCCTTTCACCCCCAAGTGATTTTCCATCCACGTAGCCATGTGAGGACTTGTTTTTCGCGGAATAAGTTGTGCTTTTGAATGAAACCATTTGCTTTATGATGTGTTGTACTGGAAAGCAGAAAAAAAAATTCCAAGCGTGTTTAAATTGCAAAAAGTGCAGTTTCACAACCTTTATTTTTTTTGGGGGGGGGATGTTATTTAGCATGTCCACAATTTGGCAATATTATTATCCAGGTCAGTATGATTAAGTAGATCCCAAACATGTACAGATTATTTTTTATTTGAGTGATGAAGAAAAAAAATTGGAAATTTAAAAAAAGGAAAAACCTTTGCTTGTATTGCCGATTCCCAGGACTTCATTTTTCGGGATATGGAGCTGGGTGAGGGCTAATTTTTGTGCCATGAGCTGATGTTTATACTGATACAATTTTTGCAACACAAGGGCCATAAAGGAGTATAAAGTCCATAATTACATATAAAAATATAAATTTATTAGACATATAATAACTGACAATACATACATAGAAGGATCAGATAATGATGGCTACAAAGATCACCTATTGTAAACACATAAGAAGCTAAAGTGCCAGAATGCGTATACTAAGGGAATATGTACATATAACTCTGAGCCAGTATAATGAAACACATGTGCATAACGTAAACTGGAATGCCTCAGATCATTGTTAAGTGTAGCTTACCCATAATATGTCAATTTGGACCTGAGCCCGCCGCCACCGACGCGCGTTTTGCTGCTCTTTTTCAAGGTGCACCTAAAGCCACATTTAAGCATAAAAAAAATTGTTTTTCATTTTCCCGCCTCAATCCTATAAAATTCTGTGATCAATATGTGGATTAAAATGTTCACCACATCCCTACATGAATTCTTAGAGGGATTTAGTTTCCACAATAATTTAAGGAGTGCAGTTTTTAAAATGGTATCACTTCTGACGGTTTTCAATATACCATCAAAGTCATTTCAAAACTGAATACTTCGATAAAAAAATCCTAAGGGTGAGTTTCCACGATCAGTAAACGCTGCGTGTTTGGCGCTGTGCGCTGGCGCAGCGCCAAACACGCAGCGTCCAGGTGTTACAGCATAGTGGAGGGGATTTCAAGAAATCCCGTCTCCACTATGCGTAACAACACGCAGGCGGCAGACCGGCGTAAACGGACATGCGGCGCGTCTTTTCAGACCGCAGCATGTCCTCGCGTGTTGCGGCGACGGTGCGTCACCGCAACAGAAATTAACACAGGGCTATGTAGCCCTGCGTTCTTTCCGGAGGTGTTCCGGAGGTGTCCTGAACACCTCCGGAAAGAGCGCGCATCAAAAAGGGGGCGGGGCTTAGACGGAGCGGAATTTCCGCTCCGTCCAAAGCGCTGTGGTTCCGGACCGTGGAACCACAGCCTAACAAAATAAAAGAACATTTAAAAAATGATGCTGACAAAAAGTTGACATTTGGCAAATGTTGTTTATTAACTTATTGTGTATGATATGACTACATGGTTTAAAGGTATATGTATTTAAAGTTAGAAAATTGCTATTTTTTCCAAATTTTCATAAAAAAATAATAAGCAACCTAAATTTATCAATAACAAAGTACAACGTGCCACAAGAAAACAATTGATTGGATATTACAAAGGCAAAACTTGGCTCAGTCACTAAAGAGTTAAATTCTCCTTGATCATCACCAATAAATATTTTGTAAAAGATCATGACTTGTGTCAGGACGGAGTACATAAGCCTAAAAAAAAATATGATGTGACGTATGCCATCAAACTAAGTTTTCAACACTCGGACAGAGCCAAGGAATGGCTGCTTTTTAGCAGAGCTCCCCGCTGGCCTACTCTCATCGTGGCCATCCCTCCGTTTGTGAGCGGAGAAACAGCATTAATCAGCGGGGGGAATACCTGGACAGGGGGCTCGTCTGTCGGGTCTGCCTTCCAGGCTCCTCGGGAGGCTCCAGGCGCAGGAGACGCCGTGCAGCGTGGTATAGGCCGCCGCCAGCGAGCTGCGAAGAGGGACTTGCACAGATAAGAGGTCCCGAGATAACAATCGACCACCCGCCGGGAGAGGAAAAACAAACAAACAGTGAAGCCCTGAAGATCTGGCCATTATCGCATCTAGGGGGAGGTAAGTGCAGTGGCAATAGGAGGAGGGTTAACTACAACAGATCCATCTTCCTGCCACTCACAGCCCTCAGCAGTATCCCTGCACTACAGGCTGGTTGTGAGCTGCATTGTTTTAAGTTGCTGACCATCTCCTCAAAGGTGACAGAAGCAATAAAGCACTCAAGGTCTGTCTTATAAGGGTTTAACCCCTGAGGCCCTTTACAGAGCTCAAATAAATCAGCCTAAGAAGTCACAAGGGGATTACCTCAGAGACTACACACAATACAGTGAACAGTTAATATTGAGTTTATTAACCCTTTGGCAGCGGTCTAACCTGGTGAAGTCCTCACTCAGTGACACATTAAATTGCTTACAACTTAGAGGATTATATTAGTCCTCTCTGACTTTCAAGGTTATTTAACCTCTATAAATAAAGGTAAACAGCAAGAGACTAATATTCTATATGCTCCATATAGGAGTTACATGCTACATAGCAGATTCTAATGTAACGTTTCTTAACTGAGACATCACCGCCTTCTATCTTCTCACCATTGTCGCTCAGTATGAATAAATTTGTGGGTAAACAAACTAAAGGAGGCCGTGCCTCTTCTCGAAAAAACAAGGCTCATCCTCGCCTAAATCTACCTCTGATACCAGTAGCGAGACTTCTCATTCAATAGCGGATGCCATCATGGAACGCCTTATGACCGAAATAGACTCTAGATTTGCCACTCTTCAAACCTCAATAGACTCTATAATATCACAAGTTAATAGTCAGGGCACTCGCCTGGATGAGGCTGAACAACGTATCTCTGATCTGGAGGAGTTACCAGGGAAATGGCAGAACGTCTAGAGGGAAAAGAGAAAGTCGTCACAGGCTTCAATCCAAAGTGGACGACTTAGAAAACCGATCTAGACGCAATAACTTGAAACTGATAGGACTACCTGAGTCCATACATCCCTCTGAATTGCTAAAACTAACATCTGAGTGGCTGCCAGGAGTCTTGGACATTCAACTAACATCCGGTTCAATGGCGTTGAGAGAGCACACAGAATAGGCCCGCAGAGGGGAAAAGACAATGACAGACCCAGAACGGTGATATTCAAGGTCCTTGACTTTCAAGACAAAATTGTCTACTCACTGCTTACAGGAAGAAAGCGCACCTATCCTACGAAGGGCACAAAGTTCTGATGTTTCAGGACTATTCGGCCATGGTGACGACCAGACGCAGGGCCTTCAACCCGGTGTGTAAGTTGCTGGCTGACAAAAACATCAGGTTCGGCCTGCAATATCCTGCGACACTGCGCTTTAACCTATCTGGGAAAAACTGGGCTTTCGATGACCCGGTGAAGGCTCTGGAGGTTGTCCGGGATACTCCTCAGCCACCATGAGCAAGATCCAGAGTGGCTTACTCAGTGACAATACCATGAATCACATAAGGTGATGTCAACTGACATCTGTTTGTTATGTTGTTGTTTTTTGCTGTATTTTTACTCCTGCATCTAACGTAAGGATGCAGGTTTAAGGGAAATGTTGAATATTGCACACAATTACAAAATTTGTGGGAGGGGGAGGTTTTTTGGGGAGAGGGTCTCTGCATTCGACTTCAGGTAATCAATAATCCAGGGATTCTAATGCCTACTCGTTGGGATGGGCAGGGATCCCATTATTATGTAACGGTTACATCTAATCACATTTCCCGCACTGGAGTGGGTTAATGGTAGAAATCAAAAAGCAAAAAATGTCCGCTATGACATCTCTTCTTTGGTGTTCCTGGAATGTCAATGGCCTAAATTCCCCGGTCAAGAGGAAAAAAATTTTAAATTATCTGCATCGAGAAAATTTTCATATTGTACTTTTGCAGGAGACACACTGGGTGAAGGGCAACCATCCGGTGTTTTCTAGCAAAAAAAATTATGTTATGTGCAGAAGCTTCTTTTACTAAAAAGCAGAGGGGTGTCGCTATTATGATAAACAGGAATATTGACCATGAGATAGTGGATGTGTTAGAAGATCCTTCAGGGAGGTTTGTCTGCGTTAAGCTGGTTATAGAAGGGACAACCTACAGTGTAATTAATATTTATGCGCCAAATTCGTCGGATCCGCTCTTTCGGGCTAATGTGCTAAAACAAATCGCTGGTTGGGACACCTCCCATATGATTGTAGGTGGCGATTTTAATGAGGTACATGACATTGAGATGGATAGATCTAATTCTCAATCTCCTCATATATGTACGCAAGGGAGACTAATACAATCGTTTTTAGTTCACTTAGGATTGTTGGATGTTTGGAGAGTGCAACACCCTGTTGAGAGAGATTACTCTCACTATTCACATGTTCATAATTCCATGCTAGAATTGACTACTGGTTGTTGGGCCCCTCACTCATGCCAAGAATCACACATACCAATATTCTGGACGTGCACATCTCAGATCATGCACCGATAACGTTCAGCCTAAAACTAACTAACCCATTCTATTTTCATAGGAAATGGAGGTTCCCGTCATACTATATCACTCAGATGATTTAAAAAATTCATACAATTCTCATGGGACACGTACAAATCTGATAACCAAATGCATTGTGAAACACCAATTCTTTTCTGGTATACCTCTAAAGCAGTGTTGAGAGAGCAAATAATCGCGTATATATGTCATAAAAAAAAACAGTTGCAGGAGCGGACCCTGGCAGCGCAGAGGGCTTTAACTTTAGCATATAAAAATTTTAAACTTAATAATTCACCCCTCACGAAAAAACAATATATCGAGGCAAAGGAATCGGCGGATGCACTAGCTCATGAATGGGCCACTTATACTGTAGTATTGATCTTCAAAAGCACAAATTTTTTAAATGGGGCAACAAACCTGGCAAATTACTTGCATCTCTTACTAGACCATATAGAAAAGCCACAAGGATTCACAAAATTCAGACCAAAGAGGGCAGAGTGTTGACAGAGAATGAGGAGATTGTAGAGGAATTTAGATCATTTTTTGGCTCCCTGTACAAAGCGGAGAAGAGAGAGGGGGACGATATTTTAAACTTTATGCAAACGGAGGTGGCACCTTTACTAACAGAGGAACACAGGGAAATCCTTAATGCTCCTATATCCCCTTCAGAAGTCATCCAAACTATCAGTTCATTGAAGCTCTCTAAATCTCCTGGCCCTGATGGGTATAGCAATGAATTTTACAAAATATTAGGAGGCAGTATAGGGACACATAATCAGTTGGTTCGATCGGGGCAGCTCCCGGACCGTTTCAATGAAGCAGACATAATAGTGCTTCCCAAACCGGGCAAAGATCCTTTACTAGTGGAAGGATATAGACCAATCTCGCTTTTAAACTCCGACTTTAAAATTTTCACTAAAATACTAGCAAATAGAGTGCAAAAAATAATCCTCAACCTGATATTGCCTCAACAAATTGGGTTTGTCCACGGTAAATCCATAACATACAACATACGGACGGCTTTGGGAGCTATCTCTTACGGAAAATCTCTTGGCTGTTTAGAGTCTATTGTGGTCAGCCTGGATGCTGACAAAGCGTTTGACAGGGTTGCATGGGATTATCTCCTCGACATCCTGGAGTTTAGAAACTTTGTCCATGGTTCTGTGAGGCGATAAAGTTGTTATATAAAAACCCGGTGTCCAGGCTGGCCATAAATGGTATACTCTTTCCACATTTGAAATCCAGAGAGGAACGCGACAGGGCTGCCCCTTATCACCCTTACTTTTTAACCTTGCTTTAGATCCTTTACTTAGAACTCTCCAAAACTCTTCAAACATACAGGGGCATAGAGGTAGGCTCCACCTCACTTAAAATTGCGGCATTTGCCGACGATATACTCCTATTCATCTCCAATCCCAATGCGGCAATACCAGTTATCATGGAGACCCTAAATCATTTTGGCAAATGCTCAGGCTTTAAAATAAATTATAATAAATCAGAGGCCCTGGCTCTGTTTGAGCAAGGGAAATTAAATAACTCGACACTTCCTTTCATATGGAGCACATCATATATCAAATATTTGGGTGTCCATCTCCCGGCAGATTTGATGTCCTTATACCACATTAATATTAGACCCCTAATTACATCCATATTTAATCTTCTAAACTCCTGGAAACACTTTACTTTGTCTTTTTCAGGACAATGTCATTTAATTAAGATGATAATATTTCCAAAACTATTGTATATTTTCCAAACACTACCTATTTTGTTGACACGAGCAGATGTTAAAACTCTAAACACTGCTTTTAGGAATTTTATTTGGGGAGACAAAAAACGTACACGCATAGGTCTAATCAAACTACAAACCCCAAAGTAGGAGGGTGGCATCAATTTCCCAGACATTGCAAAGTACAATCTAGCAGCAAATCTCAGATACACCATTGATTGGTTAAGAGGTAGATCACATTTCGCAAATGTACTTTTAGACCAACAATTAAGTCCCCATGTCTCCTTACCAGCATTACTACATATGGCCAACGATGACCTTATTGCAGACTTAAGAAACCACCCTACCATAAGGCAAACTATACAGACGTGGAGGAAATGCCGGAGATATGTCATTTGAGAAGCGATGCCTTCCTTTTGTGCCCTTTCTGGGTAACCCGGGCTTTATGGGAGGTAAACCACCCTTATCTTACATTGAGCTGGCTGGGCAGGGTTGCATCTTGGCAGCTGACCTATTAGATGATAGATTCTCCATGCTTGCATTTGACATAGCAGCACAGCGTTTCCCAACATTTGTAAATAAGCCCTTCCTTTTTCTTCAAGCAAGGAGCTTAACATTGAAAAGTATAGCAACTAGGGGTGGAGAAAGAGGGAGGAACGCTTTGGATGGCTTCCTTAGGACCGCCAGGGTACAGATAGCCTCGACAAGCAGTATTTACACACTGTTGCGTAAGCAATGGTCATGGGAGGGCAAAAAGACAGGACCAGCATGATGGGTTAATGATATACAGAACATCACAGTCGGGGAAATCTTAGATGCCACTTTGACGCAACGGAAAGTGATCCCCTCTAGCAGTTATGCAGACATGTCTTTATTACTCCTTCATAGAGCTTATATTACCCCACACATTAAGTCTAGGATGTCTCCAGGGGGCACATTCACATGTTCCAAATGCGGGACAGGAAACAGACATATTTCATCACATGTGGGGTTGTCCCAAAGTGCAAAAAATATGGCAGTCTATCCACACCGAACTGCAGAATCTTGGTGGGATATTGTTTCCTTTGACGCCGCAATGGGCAATATTTTATATTTTAGACAGCTCTCAACACAAATTCCCCAAACATCTTAAGGCCATGTTGATAATATGGGCTTCAGCTACCAGGAAAAGTATCTTGCAGCACTGGCTAAATCCATTACCACCACCCAAATCTCTCATATACTCCAAAATAATGTATATTTTTCGAATAGACTGGCTAGATACCCTGACAAATAAAGAGAAATTGACTGGGAAGTTTTAAGCACATGGTCATTGTTCATCCCATCACTGTCTCAAGACACCAGGGACAAACTAAGGACACATTTTGAAAACACCCAGTGGTATCTTCTTCAGAAAATTAGCGGACATAATCCTATTCCTTGAGCTTGTTGATTGTTAATCAAATGCAGGGTCGTTTAAGGGGTTTATATGTTGGGGGGGATGGAGGGTTAAGGGAGGAAGGAGGACTTTTATGAGTATTATGCCTGTCAAATAAGCGTCGAATAAGCTTGATACCTTCAAACCTGTATGACTTACTTTTTGGTAATGCTCTTTAAATCAATGTTGTGAGTTTTACGCCTGTCAAATAAGCTTGTTGCTTCAAGACTTGTATGATTTTCTTTTATTGTAATACTCTTTAAATCAATAAAACATGTTGGAAAAAAAAACTATGTGTTCAATAAGTTGTGGGGGAGCATCTTGAAGGCTTTGCCATGAATGTCAAAGGAGCTTGTCCCATTCCTGTATCCATCCCTGTTTGGTTCAAAAACTGCCAATGCTGCGTACTTACCACCATTTAAAAAAGCAAATTTTAGGTTATTTATTTGGAACATGTGGTATGCCACCAAAACAGTATCGTGTATCCACCAAAAAGCTATTTGGGTAAGGTTTTGCTAAGCTTTCCCCACTGCATTGTAGTCCACAGGCCATACAAAATATAATCTTTTGGCACGGAAATAAGTGTGAGTCCAGCTTTGAGTATATTTTCACTTCTGAATGCAATTTAGAAGTATATTATTTCAATGGGTTTTCCCAGAATTTAAGGTTATTCCCTTTCCTATACATTGCTGTTTTTTCACTGCCAGGACACCCAAGAACCTGTATAACCGATGCAAATTCTCAAACTTCACTCCTTTCATTGACCTCAAATGTACAGATTTTTTCCAGGAGTCCCATAAACGGTAAATGAGGTGGAAGAAGCGCGTGCCCACCTCAGCTCCATTCAGCACCGGACTCTGCAACACCGGTAATTGGTAAGTTATCCCTATTGAAAAGTTCCTTTTTTCAATCTATTCATAATGTTCAGCTTTGATGCTGGTGTGAGGTTGTGGGATGCAGTGACGGACAGGAGACAGAGCAACGGTTAACAGTTTTAATTAACACTGGTATACTTCACGCAGGTAAACAATTAACAGAGGAATAAGCAGTTCAAAATGTAAATAGTATGCAGAGTTGAAGAATAGAAGAAAAGATATTAACAGTTCTTGTTGAGTCAACTTATCCTGTCAGTCGTTTCCCAAGACGTGGTAGCCACAGAGCAGGTGATGGCGCCAACAACGGCTGGCGCGGCACTTGTCTGTTGAGGTCCAGAAGGTAAAGATGATCCGTCAACTGGCAGCAGCGGTTTGTCTCCGGTACCTTCCACTGAGCCCCTAGTCCATATACTGATGTGGCCAGAGGAGTGTGGGCTGCCGCACTGTCTGAGCCCAATGTAGCCCAGCAGATGTACACAGAGGAATCAGGGCACAGATGGCGGTTCTGCACCTGGTTTCTCTTTGCCGGTACGCGCGCAGTACTCACTAACCCGGAGCATTTGGCTCCTCGTTTTGTGATGACCAACGGGCACACACCACATCTCTTCTCACAGTCTCTGTCAGCGGCGGTGGGGATGCCCGAACGCAGGCCTGCGCTGTACTGATGCTTGAAGGCTGGAGCACTTGCTTCCACCTGCTGCGCGCTGTCTGTTCCTGCCAAGGGGAAGAGTCCCGAGGAGAGGATTTGGATATTCCCAGTGCCTTCTGGGATAAGAGAAGAGTCTCCGTGAGCTCAAAGAACACTGGATTTTGGCTGTTGCAGCTGAAAGGAGGAAATCAGTAAACCGTGCGCCTATCGACGTGCAAATTTTGGCATATATTTCACCACTTTAAAATCCCTTGAACAATAAGAACATGGAAGAGGCCAGGAGCCATTTGGTGAGCTGCATTTCTTGCTACATGTTCACAGACTTACCAGTGGAAAAGCCAAACTTCACATGTCAGAAATGCAAGCTTGTGTCCCTGTTGGAGGAAAAGTTGCAAAATCTAGAAGAGAGGTTATCTCCATTGAAAACCATTAAGGAAGGTGAAGAGTTCTTAGACAGAGCATAATTATCTCTTCATATTACAGAAAGAGAAGAAATTCGAAGTGCACCTGAAGAAACAGAGGAATGGAAGCATGTGTCCCAGAGAAGCAGGAGGATCAGGAGGCGGTCAGCACCAATACTGCTCAGGAACCAGTACCAGGCTCTTACGCAGGAGAACGATGAAGAAATACATCAGGATAAGCCTCTGCCTACAAACAACAACCTTGTACGCCTTCAGAGTCCTCCTGAATGGAGAAAGAAAAATGTTGTGAAGAAGAAGCAGAGAGTTGTGGTCATGGGGGATTCCCTGTTGAGAGGTACAGAGGCCGCTAACTGCAGACAGGATTTAACCTCAAGAGAAATGTGCTGTCTTCCAGGTGCAAAAATTAAAGATGTGTCTGACAGGATATCAGGACTCTTCAGACCTACAGATGACTACCTATTCCTGCTAATACATGTGGGGACAAATGACACCGCAAGAAACGACCTGGAAACCATCTGCAGCGACTTTGAAAACTTAGGTAAGAAAGTGAAAGAACTGGGAGCGCAGGTGGTCTTCTCTTCCATCCTCCCAGTGGATGGCCATGGAACAAGGAGGTGGAATAAGATTCTGCAGGTGAACAGCTGGCTATGTCGATGGTGCCGTCATCAAGGATTTGGATTTCTGGATCACGGAGTGAATTACCTATACGATGGACTACTTGCTAGAGATGAGGTGCATCTTACGAAGACTGGAAAATACGGATTTTTGTGTTACTCACCGTAAAATCCTTTTCTCCGAGACGCTCATTGGGGGACACAGGACTGTGGGTGTATGCTACTGCCACTAGGAGGCTGACACTAAGTAAACATAAAAAAAGGTTAGCTCCTCCTCCGCCGTATACACCTCAGCACTGGCCACAGGCAAATCCAGTTTAGTGCAAAAAGCAGTAGGAGGCTAAAATAAATCAGAGTTAACACAGATACAGTATATCCAGAAGAAAAAACTGCTGATACAGACTAATCAGAGAATAGAGTTAACTCAAAACAAAGCCATCCGGCTATTAGGGAGGGAACTGTGTCCCCAATGAGCGTCTCGGAGAAAAGGATTTTACGGTGAGTAACACAAAAATCCGTATTTCTCCTTCGTCTCATTGGGGGACACAGGACTGTGGGACGTCCCAAAGCAGTCCCTTGGGTGGGAAACCGACTCCACAGTGTAGTTTATAATCAAGCATTGCTTATAGGTGCGCAACCGCGCCCTGAAGAATCCTTCTACCCAGACTGGCATCCGCAGAAGTCTGGGTATGGACATTATAATGCTTGGAAAAGGTATGCAGACTGGACCAGGTTGCTGCCTTACAAACCTGTTCCACCGAAGCCTGATGTCGAAGGGCCCAGGAAGCACCCACCGCTCTGGTGGAGTGAGCCTTGATCCCTGCGGGAACCACTGCGCCTCTGATGCGGTAAGCCTCCTGAATGGCTAACCGAATCCACCTAGCCAAGGTTGATTTAGAAGCAGCAAGTCCCTTCCTGCGACCTTCAGGGAGGACAAACAGCGTGTCCGTCTGACGAAAGGACGCCGTCCGAGATACATATCTCCTGAGTGCTCTCACCAGATCCAGCGTATGGAGAGCCTTCTCCACTCGGTGCGTCGGAGCTGGGCAAAATGAGGGCAAAACAATGTCCTCATTAATATGAAATGAGGACACGACCTTAGGCAAAAAAGGTGGTGTTGGTCTGAGCACCACCTTATCCTGATGGAAAAGTAAGTACGGAGCTCGACAAGACAGTGCAGCCAGCTCCGAAACCCGCCTTATGGATGTTATGGCTACCAAAAAAACCACTTTCCAGGAAAGAAATGACAGAGAAACCTCCTGCAAAGGTTCAAAAGGAGACTCTTGCAGGACTCCCAGGACTAGATTGAGATCCCAAACATCTAAGGGAGCCTTGTAGGGGGGAACTATATGGACAACCCTTGAATAAAGGTCCTAACTTGAAAATTAGACGCGATCCTTCGCTGAAAAAGCACTGATAAGGCTGATATCTGGCGTCTAAGCGTACTTGGTGCTAGACCTGAATCTAGGCCTGCCTGGAGAAATGACAGAATGTTTGGAATTGAAAACTGAAGCGGGGAACAACCATGTTCCCTGCACCAAGTAAAAAAGACCTTCCAAGTCCCTGAGCTGTGTGGTGACGAAACACTGCTCCCCATCCGAGAAGGCTGGCGTCCGTTGTGACTACCAACCAAAAATTTGGAGGAAACAAACGACCCTGTCGAAGAGTGGTGTCCCTCGTCCACCACATAAGAGTCTGTCTGATCTGCAGGGACAGGCGACACCGCAGATTGAGGGAGTAAGGGCTCCCGTCCCATACTGCCAAGAGTGCATGTTGAAGGGGGCGAAGATGAAACTGGGCAAACGGAATAGTCTCGATTGCCGCCACCATCCTTCCTAGGACCCTCATGCAAAACCGGATGGTGTGAGGAACCAGCTCCGCGTACCATGGGCGACGTGGCCAATCTGGGGCGATTAATATCGCTGGGACTCCTTCTAACCTGATCTTTCTGATCACCCTTGGGAGCAGAGCTATTGGAGGAAACAAGTACGGAAGATGAAACTGATTCCATGGTAGAACCAGGGCATCCACTGCAATTGCCTGCGGATCCCGGTACCGGGAAACAAAGTTGGGCACCTTGGCATTTATCTTGGAAGCCATCAGGTCCACATCTGGGGTTCCCCAGCGTCGGCATATCTGCTGAAAGATCTCGGGATGTAGAGACCATTCCCCTGATGCTATGCCGTGACGGCTGAGAAAATCTGCTGCCCAGTTTTCCTCGCCCGGTATGTGGACTGCTGAAATCACAGAGTGATTTTTCTCTGCCCAAGTCAGAATCTGTTTTACCTCGTGCATGGCCGCCCTGCTGTGGGTACCTCCCTGATGGTTTATGTATGCCACCGCCGTGGCATTGTCCGATTGTATTCGGACTGGGCGGCCCGCCAGATGCTGATGAAAATGCCTCAGAGCCAGCCGAACCGCTCGGATCTCTAAAATATTGATCGGGAGGGTCGATTGGTTGGCGAAGTATCCGTACCTCTTGGCGGAGAACTAAGGCCTTGTCTTGAGGAAGAATTATCAACCCCTGAGCGGTGTCGAAATTCATCCCTAAAAAGGTGATCTTCCGAGATGGCACGGGAGATGACTTCTTCATATTTATCAGCCACCCTAAACGAGCAAGGGTGTCTAACGTAATGCTGACACTTTCTTCGCAGGTCTGAAAAGACGGCCCCTTGATGAGGAGATCGTCTAAGTAAGGCAGAATGACTATCCCCCTGGAGTGCAAAATGGACACAACAGCAGCCATGACCTTTGTGAACACTCTGGGGGCTGTGGCTAGCCCGAATGGCAGGGCTGCGAACTGAAAATGAAGCTTGTCGATGGCAAACCGAAGAAACTTTTGATGATGGGTAAAAATGGGAATATGAAGATAGGCATCCTGGATGTCTATTGATGCTAGAAATTCCCCTTTTTCCATGGCTGCAATGACCGAACGGAGAGATTCCATTCGGAAATGCCGAATTTTGACAAACCGGTTTAACCGCTTTAGATCTAGAATGGGCCTTACGGTCCCATCCTTCTTGGGTACAATGAACAGGTTGGAATAAAAACCCTGACCTCTTTCGACCTCTGGTACAGGTACAACAACTCCGCTGTGTCGAAGAGATTCGACCGCCTTGAATAAGGCACGACGTCGAGACTCCTCCTTGGGAAGGCGCGAGGGGAAAAAGCGATTTGGGGGAAGGCTGGTAAATTCTATTTTGTACCCTGTGGAGACTAACTCCCTGACCCACTCGTCGTGAGTCACTGATAGCCAAGTGGGACGAAACCAGAGTAAGCGGCCGCCTACCCTGGAAAAATTGACCGGATTTTGCCTCCAGTCATTTGTCCGAATATCTTTGGGGTTTGGACCCTCTGGATCTTGGCTGATAAGATCTCCCTCTTCCCAGAGGATTGGTCCTGTAGGTGACCTGGCGATCTTTGGCCTGATTAGGCCGACCTGAGCCGCCGGAGGTGGCTGGCATGGCCCAGCCTGGGTTACGAAAGGCTCTGAAACGAGGCTGAGGTTGTCGACGAAAAGGTTGTTTAATCCTTTGCTGAGGAAGGAAATTGCTCTTCCCTCCCGTTGCATCAGATATAAGCTGATCCAATCTCTCGCCAAATAACCGACCACTGTGATATGGTAAAGATGTAAGCGACTTCTTTGAAGTCGAATCCGCTCGCCAGGTTCTTAGCCACAAGGATCTAATGCTGCGCAATTTGCCGCATCCATGGATGCATTAATTAAGAAGTCTCCAGCAAGAGCTATTTGATTAGAAATCTGGGTTACCTCAGACGGCACCTCTATGCCGTGAAGAGCTTTATTTAGAGACTCCGACCAGGATATCATGGCCTTGGCAACCCAAGTTGCTGCAAAAGAAGGAGAGAGAGCAGAACCTGACGCCTCAAATACCGAACGGGCCAAACTCTCAATTAGACGATCCGTTGGCTCCTTAATAGAAGAACCGCTGGGAATAGAGAGGAGCGTTTTAGATGCCAAACGCGAAACAGGAGGATCAACCGAAGGAGATTCTGTCCACTTCTTAAGGAGCTCAGGAGCAAAAGGATATCTAGTATTGAGAGCCTTTTGTCCAGCAAAGCGCTTGTCCGGTTTCTCCCGGTGGCGCTGCACTAATTCCTCAAACTCAGGATGAGCACCAAAAACTTTATGGGCTTGCCTGGCTCGTTTAAAGGTCACCTTGTGACCAGAGGTCAAGGTGGACTCATCGTCTATCCCCAGAGTTTGATTGATAGCTTCGATCAAACTGTCAATTGTTTCTTGACTATACTGCGCCTCTAGATTAAGTGACTCCTCCATATCGGAATCCGAATATTGATCACTTGCCAAGGGAGAGGGAGAGCGGGAGACGGAACTAAAAGATGCCGAGGCTCCAGACGGCATGGGCGACACAGTGTGGGTCCGTTTCCCCTGTGTCTGCCTGGTGCGAGCGCGGCCCCTGCAGGCCTGAGGTTCCTGAGATGTAGCCAAGACAGGAGAACCACTGTCCCTGCTCCTATCGGGAGCTTGAAGGGACTCGACCGCTCTGGTCAATGACGCCACAGATTGAGCCAGGGAAAGGGCCCATTCAGGAGGGCTTGGCGCACTAGGCTCGGCCATAGGAGAAGGTTCCTGAGCCCGTTCAGAGTCACAGGCCTCGCAGACCCGAGAAGTCTGGGCATGCGGAAAAGGGGACTTACAAGCAATGCATGCGGTATAAAGTATCGTATGCGTCTTGGTTCTTTTGGACATTCTGAATCCGTCACAGTACACAATAAACTGGATGTGTCAGACAGCGGAAGGGGCGCAAAAGTGCACAACAATCAGGCTGGAGGTAGTAGCACTCACCCCAGTCCTGTATCCCAGCGTCCCTTAGTGAATTTCTCCAGGTGGAATTGCCTGCGGCTCCAATCTTTCAAAAAAGAGCGCTTCTCTATCAAAGAGGAAGTGCTCATGTAGCCGAGCCTCAGAAGGGAGGGTCAAAAGGCGCGGCCTATGACGTCAGGGCTTCCGTCCCCCCAACTTCCGGTCGCGGCCTATCCCCGGCAAAAGCCGGGGACTAAATTTGAAGCCGCGGCCTAGCGGTCACCGAAGCCGCGATCTAAATTTCCGGGGGAGGCGGCTCCAAAGTCGGAGGGCGGGTCCGCCGGAAGGAGACACCGCCGGGGGCGGAGCCCACCTCCGCGACGCGCCCCCTCCCGACGCCGGCATAACACTCTGGCCAGCGGCCCAGTCCCCGGAAAAAGCCGGGGACTAGATTTGAAGCCGCGGCCTAGCGCCATTAGAAGCCGCGGTCTAAATTTTCTCCCCCAGCGGCGGACACCCCAAAGTCGGAGAGCGGCCCTGCTGAAGATGCCGCTCCCGACCTAAGGTGTCCATGGGCACGCCGGGACCACTCGCCGTGGCTCTTGCTTCAACTCCCCGACCTGGGGGGAAGCTGTCTGGAGAGGGTACTGCTGCAGAGAGGAGAGGGACGCCGCCGGAAGCGGGCCCATACTCACGACCCCGCTACCATATTTCTTCAGCCCGCGGCCTAGCCCATCTCCGGAGCGCTGCTGTATCTTTAGCCATTTGAAGGTGAGATTCTTCTTCCAATCTTTCACATGCAGCGCATTAAAAAGGGGGACTCTCCGTGAAAAGTAAAAAGACGGTGCAGGAACCCTAACTCCATCACCCCTTCAGGGGATGAGGAGAGGGACCGTCCGCCACCTTGCAGCACCGCAGTCTAGCATTGGTGGTGCAGTGGGGGCCGCACGGACTAACTCCCGCCTCTGTACAGCCTAGGGTTTCAATACCTTAGGGTGGTCAGGGCTGAGTCCGGCATTTATGTCCCACGTTGCGGGAGAGGATACGATGGAGGCTTTACTCCACGTGCTCGCCCGTTGATGGTTTGGGGAGATCGGACCCTTTCAATAGGATCCGTCGCCCCTATCTCATCTTCGTGGGGGAAAAAAAAATAAAAAAAATGGTCTGGAAACTGAACCAGACGTGTGCCTCCATCAGACACTAAGCAATAACTGGATTTGCCTGTGGCCAGTGCTGAGGTGTATACGGCGGAGGAGGAGCTAACCTTTTTTTATGTTTACTTAGTGTCAGCCTCCTAGTGGCAGTAGCATACACCCACAGTCCTGTGTCCCCCAATGAGACGAAGGAGAAACATGCATTTGGAAGTCACCTTGTTACACTCATCAGTAAAGCTTTAAACTAGAACAATGTGGGAAGGGTAAGCAAAACGCCAGAAAAAGCCATACACCTGACAAATACTATAGAGAACTCTGCTATTAGAAGTGAAAGGGAAGAACAAAAACAAAAAAAATCTAAATAATAAAAATATTGAAGAAAGAGAAACCAATCACAAACTAAAATGTTTCTATACGAATGCACAAAGTATGGGGAACAAACAAGGAGAATTGGAACTACTAAGGCAGGAAAAGAAATATGATGTCATTGGAATCACTGAAACTTGGTGGAACGATACACATGATTGGAATACAAGGCTAGAAGGATACAACTTACTTGCAAGAAACAGACTTGATAAACGAGGAGGAGGTGTCACATTGTATGTTAGAAAAGCGTATATCTGCACAGAGATTGACGCTTCAGAGACTGAGATTCTGTGGAAACTGTTTGGGTCAGAATACAAGGACAGAACAATGGAAAGGACACCATTGTTGGCATTTACTACAGGCCGCCTGTGCAAGCTGTAGATATGGATAAACTCTTTATGCATCAAATGGCCAAGTTCTCCAAAAAATATGACATAGTGGTCATGGGAGATTTCAACTATCTTTTCAGTTAGCCATTAAAAGGTATCAACCACTGAGGACTCTCAAGTCTAAATATTTTTCTATCTACTGGCTAACACGGTACGAAGATACACATCTTTCCTATTCAACTATCCAGACATTTGTTGGGAATCTCTCCCAGGAAAACTAACAGGTCAAGGAAATTCTTATCCTCTCTTGCTGACAAGTTTATCTTCCAAAAGGTAGGGGAGAGAAAACAAGGGGATCTGCTACCTTGGATCTAATCCTTATAAACAGGGAGGAAATGGTTGAGGAGGTAAGAGTGACTGCGACCCTAGGAGGTAGTGACCATGCTATTTTAGAATTTTGGATAACTAGAGGAGGAAGACCTGTGAAGACTCAGACGTCAAGGTTAGATTTCAAAAAGGCAGATTTTAAGGGACTCAGAAAGAGAATTGGAGGGATCCAATGGCTGGATATCCTTAAGGACAAAAATGTCCAGGAAGGATGGCAAATATTGAAAATGAGATTCTCAAAGCACGATTGTTTACATTTCCGAAAAGAGTGAAGAATAGGAAGCATTTAAGGAAACCAGGATGGATGAACACAGAACTTAAACACATGCTAAAAAGGAAGAAAGAAATGTTTATCAAATGGAAAGAGGGAGGCATATCTAAAGAAGAATATAATGCTGTCTGCAGAACCTGCAGGGCACAAATCAGAATATCTAAAGCTGACAATAAATTAATGCTTGCAAGAGATGTCAAAAGCAACAAAAAAGAATTTTGGGGATATGTCAAAAGTAAAAGAAAAGTCAAAGATGCTATAGGATTTTTACAGGATGAAAATGATGAAATGGTAAGACAGGATGTTGAGAAGCCGAACTTTTAAATTCCTATTTTGCATCTGTTTTCTCTCATAAAGGAAATGTAACATCAACTGATCTTCACTGTCCTATTAAGAGAATGGAAGAATCCAGGATATCTATAAACAGAAAAATAGTGAGGAAACACTTCGCTAACCTAAATGAGTTAAAGTCTCGAGGACCAAATGAATTACACCCCAGAGTACTGAAGGAGATAGCAGAAGAAATTCTTGAACCACTCTCCATAATCTTTGAAAATTCTTGGAGAACAGGGGAAGTCCCAGAAGACTAGAGAAGAGCAAATGTTGTTCCTATCTTCAAAAAGGGGAAGAAGATGGACTCAGGGAACTTTAGGCCATTGAGTCTGACTTCTATGCCAGGAAAGATCTTTGAACAAATTATTAAACAACATGTATGTAAGAACCTGGATAAGAATGAAGTGATTAAACAGAGTCAGCATGGGTTTGTAACTAATAAGTCATGTCAGATTAACTTAATTTCCTTCTATGACAGAATCACTGACTGGTTGGATCAGGGAAATGCTGTAGATATAGTATATCTTGACTTCAGCAAAGCATTTGACAAAGCATCTCACACAATCCTTATTGAAAAAATGACTAAGTATGGAATGGACAAGGCAACTGTTCGGTGGATTCATGACTGGCTTAGTCAGGGCCGGCGTCAGCACCCGGCCTACCTGGGTAAGTTCCGGGGCCCTGAGCAGGCGAGGGCCCACTCGCCGTCGGGCACCCCGGCGCCCGTTAGCGGATGAGAGCGGTACCAGCGCCGCCACTGGGCCCCCACTTGCTCAGGGCCCCGGCAGCAGCCAGCGCAATACTTACCTCTCCCCGTGCCTCCGCAGCTCCGGGCTCCAGGGGGCGCCTGCAGGGCGCCCGCGCTTCCTGTCACAGCAGCGCCGCTGAATGACGTCATCATTCAGCGGCCGGCTGTGGCAGAGAGTAAGCGCGGGCACCGAACAGGTGAGGTGTATGTGTCTGTGTGTGTGTCTGTGTGTATCAGTGTGTGTGTATGTAGTGCGGTGCTTTGTGTGTGTGTATGTGAGAGACTGTCAGCAAGAGCCCACAGAGGAAGCAGGCATGCTGAGAGGATGAAAGGAGCACAAGAGAGGAATAAAGAAACAAAAGCCGAAAAAGCATGTGGGAACAAGAGGAGAGGTGCAGAAGACCAGACACAGAGAGCACAGGAGAGGTGCGCAGGTGAAGAGGTGGTGGTGAACAAAAAGTGCAGTCAAGATGGGATTCAAAACAAGACAAGGAAAGGAAGGAGGAGTACGGAGGAGTCTGTGTGCCACCTCAATCTGACAACTCAATCTATAGTGGAGTCATATACAGAATCCCAAGAACTAACATATTAGGGTAGATTGTTAAACAACATTGAAAATTAGATAAGACTATCTGCAAATGATGAGTAAAAAAGTCAAACATCAGACTGGTAAGAACAACTTCTGTTAAGTGAAAGAGGATAGAAGAAGAGTGTGGACTATTTCATTTGATTATGGGTGTGATTCTAAGAATCCTTAAGCACATGCATATTGTTTTTATAGAAGTCATCTATGCTCTAGCTAAAGGTTTAAGCATGTAACTAATGTGAATATAATGTCATAAGTAATTGGTATACTATGAGCCTTCAACCTGTCGTCTGCCGGATGTTACTCCTGGGACTTACGATGCAATGTGATTCCAATACAACAGTAATTTACTGACAATACAACAATAATGTAAGTGAATATAGTATTGGAACTATTATTCTAAAAATCAAATTGACAAGTGGAAAATTAATGTTGTGTGTTGTACATGGCAACAGTGAAGTAAACCAGTAAAGTGGTCTTTCAAGATTCATGAACTCAACCATTGGCAGCATCAGACACGTTTAATTAAGGCTGTCTGGAATATTAGTCACATCACTAAGGTTTATCTGACCCTAGTATATGATGCAGAATGCGGCAATGATGATGATAATGGGCAGGCAATGGTGATGATAATGGGGAGTCTTTCCACAGCGCCCTTTCCTGAGCCGTAACAGTGCAGAACGCAGCACAGTGCAGAGGAGAGCTCCATATTTTGTATGGAGCATTATTTGGGGTCCAATATTCTTTATGGAGCATTATATTTGGCCCATAATACTGTATGGAGGACTGTACTGTCCAGTCTGTACTGTGCGCTGTGAGGATTTGGCAGTTTTTGAGCTATTGTACAATTTTCAATAAATATCACTCATGTAATGGAAGAAGAGAAGTGTTTGGCATTGTACTATACCCATATTTCTCTGCAGTATCTGTGCATCATGAATAGTGATCTGTGTTAAAGGGGCCCACTGAGACTCTTTCGCCCGGGGCCCATAAAAACCTGGAGCCGGCCCTGGGCTTAGTGATCGGTCCCAAAGAGTAGTCATAAATGGCTGCACGTCCAGTTGGAAGAATGACTCAGGGCTCTGTCCTAGGCCCTGTATTGATCAACATCTTTATCAGTGATTTAGATGAAGGAATTGAGGGTAAACTGATAAAATTTGCTGATGACACAAAGCTAGGAGGGATAGCTAATACTGGAGAAGAGAGAGAGAGGATTCAAAAAGATATAAATAAACTGGTGCAGTGGGCAGCAACTAACATAATGGTTTTTAACAGGGGAAAATGCAAAGTACTACATCTGGGCAATAAAAATGAAAAAAGCATTACACAAAATGGGAGGAATAGGGCTAAGTAACAGGACATGTGAAAAAGACTTGGATATACTAATAGATCACAGACTGAACATGAGTCAACAGTGTGATGCAGCAGCAAAAAGGCAAATACAATTCTAGGATGTATTAATAGAAGCATACAGTCTAGATCACGTGAAGTCATTATTTGCCCTCTACTCCTCTTTGGTCAGACCTCATCTGGAATACTGTGTCCAGTTTTGGGCAACACATTTTTAAAAAGACATTAACAAACTGGAGCAAGTTCAGAGAAGTGCGACTAGAATGGTGACCGGTCTGCAAACCATGTGCTATGAGGAATGGTTGCAGGATTTGGGAATGTTTAGCTTGCAGAATTGAAGACTGAGAGGAGACTTAATAGCTGTCTACATATATCTCAAGGGCTGTCACATTGTAGAAGGATCATCTTTATTCTCATTTGCACAAGGAAAGACTAGAAGCAATGGGATGAAACTGAATTGGAGGAGACACAGATTAGATATTAGAAAAATTTTTTTTACAGTTAGGGTGATCAGTGAGTGGAACAGGCTGCCACGAGAGGTGGTGAGTTCTCCATCAATAGAAGTCTTCAAACAGAGGCTGGACCGATATCTGTCTGGGATGATTTAGTGAATCCTGCTTTAAGCAGGGGGTTGGACCAGATGACCAGGAGGTCCCTTCCAACTCTACCATTCTATGATTCTATGATTCTATGATTCCAAGTCTGCCAGTTTCCGTGCGCGCTGTAGCTGTAAAAACTTAGCCACACCCCTGCTTCCGCCTACAATGATTGGTCCAGTCTCTCAAGCTTTCCCCGGACAACAGAGGAGACAGCCCTGACAGTTCCGGACCCGGCACAAAACAGGTACCTGTGGCACGGTCCTTCTTCTTACACTGGGCCCTTGAAACCATCAATGTTGCACTAGCAGCTCATGCAGCATCTTTGTGGTGAATAAAGTTCATTACTAGCTAGTGGGGAAGTTAGGGACTTGAGTGCTATTGGTTCTAACAGTAAGGCTGAGATTAGAATAGACAGACAACCCCAGGTCCCCACAAACAGCTCTTGATGCCCATCTTTTTCATAGACTGAATCACATGATCCGCCTCCACAGATTGCATCACATAAACTCATCTTTCAGATAACTCTCTATTGGTCCGTTTTCTTACCGTTTATCATACAACAAAGGGTAACCGCAGCACTGAAAAAGATGAAGACCTGATACTTTTCAAAGTTTAATTTATTTATTAGGGAACTGTTATGTTTTGGCAGCTGAGGAGAGCAGGCAAAAACGGCAATACACCAGAGAGGTTGGAATCTATTGGATTGCAGTACCCTGACTAACCACCACAACTAAAGGCAGCCGTGGAGCGTTCCTACGTTGGTCCTAGACGCCTCGTCACAGCCTGAGAGATTAACTACACCTAAAGATAGAAAGAGGAAAGCTATCTGCCCGGAGCAGATCCCCAAAGAACATAGGAAGCCCCAAACATGTAATGGCGGTTAGACAAGAGGAAATACAGACACAGACAGAAAATAGTATGAGCAAACGCTGGGGCCCAATCTGCCTAGACAGAAAAGGATAGAAAGGATACTCACTGCAATCCAAAAAAACCCTAAAAAATGCCGACGCTACTGATTGCAAAAACACCTGAGATCACACGACCTCTACCACCTAAATCAGTTCTCTGGTGTAACAAAACTAAGCCGCAGCCACTGAAAAAACTGGAAAAGGCAAATGAACAAATAACAATGGCTCCAGCGGAACTGAGAGGAGCCCAAGTCCCCCGGGGGGGAACCTGGCTAACCTCACAGAAATGCAGAGAAATATGCAAATGGCAAGCACAAAAACAAAAACAGAAAATATCTTGTCTGAAAGCAGAAGAAGAGGCAAGACTCAGCAAGCTTCCAAGTGAACCAGGAACCACAGTTGAGACAAGAACAATTGATCACCGGCAACCATGATGGGAGGGAACCTCCCTTATATAAGACCAGTCTGTGACTCCTGATTGCCAATCCTCATTGAATGGTTCAGTACTGTTTGTAACCACCAGAGGGAGCTTCTGCTCAGAATTCATTTCCAAAACATTCACAACAGTACCCCCCCTTGAGGAGGGGTCACCGAACCCTCATTTGTGCAACCAGGTCGGTCAGGATGAGCTCGGTGATAGGCACGGATCAGTCTCCTAGCATGGATGTCCGAAGCAAACACCCAAGAATTGTCCTCCTGACCGTAAACTCTCCACTTAACCAAATACTGGAGCTTCCGTCTAGAAAAACGAGAATCCAATATTTTCTCAACCACATACTCCAGATTTCCCTCAACCAAAACAGGGTCGGGAGGCGCAGCCATAGGAACCACTGGCTCGACAAACCTCTTCAATAAGGACTTGTGGAACACGTTATGGATCTTAAATGTCCCTGGAAGAAGTAAACGAAAGGAAACAGGATTAAGAATCTCCATGATCTTATAAGGTCCAATGAACCTAGGCTTAAACTTAGGAGATGCAACTTTCATAGGGATATTTCTTAGGACAACCAGACCAAGTCCACCACTTTAAACCGAGGACCATCAGTCCTATGCCGGTTGGCAAACAGCTGGGCCTTCTCCTGAGAGAGGGACAACCTCTCCACTACCTGGTCCCAAATCTGCTGCATACGCTCCACAATAGAGTCAACACCCGGACAGACAGAAGCCTCCGTCTGTCCCGAAGAAAATCGAGGGTGAAACCTAAAATTGCAGAAAAATGGAGACATCAAAGTGGCAGAGCTTGCCCTATTATTAAGAGCAAACTTAGCCAAAGGCAAAAAGAGACCCAGTCATCTTGATTAGCAGACACAAAGCATCTCAGATAAGTCTCCAATGTCTGGTTTGTTCTCTCAGTTTGTCCATTGGTCTGAGAATGAAAAGCAGAGGAGAAAGACAATTGAACACCAAGTTTAGAACAAAAAGTCCTCCAAAATCTGGAAACAAACTGGACTCCTCTGTCAGACACAATGTTCTCAGGAATGCCGTGTAACCGAACCACGTGCTGAAGGAACAAAGGCACCAATTCGGAGGGGGAAGGCAACTTAGGTAATGGCACAAGATGTATCATCTTGGAAAACCTAACACAAATCACCCAGATAACGGTCATTCTCTGAGAAACAGGGAGGTCGGAAATAGAATCCATAGAGATATGGGTCCATGGTCTCTTGGGCACAGGCAATGGCATCAACAAACCACTAGAGCGAGAGCAAGGCTTGGAGCGAGAGCAAGTCCCACAGGACTGCACAAACTCCCTGACGTCACGAGACAAAGTAGGCCACCAAAAGGACCGACTCACCAAGTCTCTGGTACCAAAAATTCCGGGATGACCGGCCAACGTGGAACAATGAATCTCAGACATCACACTCTTTTTCCACCGGTCTGGGACAAACAATTTCCCAATAGGGCAACGCTCGGGTTTATCCTCCTGACACCCTTCCAGAGACAGTCTCAAATTGGGCGAGATGGCGGAAAGAACTACACCCTCTTTCAAAATAACAGCAGGATCAGATAACTCAGGAGAGTCCGCAAGGAAACTCCTCGAGAGGGCATCCGCCTTAACATTCTTAGTGCCAGGAAGAAAGGAAACCACAAAATTAAAACGTGTGAAAAACAAGGCCCACCTGGCCTGTCTAGGATTAAGTCGCTTGGCTGATTCCAGATAAACCAGATTCTTATGGTCCGTGAGGACCACCACCTGATGTTTGGCTCCCTCCAGCAAATGTCTCCACTCTTCAAAAGCCCATTTCATGACCAATAACTCCCGATTACCCACGTCATAATTACGTTCAGTTGGAGAAAAGTTTCGAGAGAAAAAGGCACAAGGGTTACTTTTAGAGGTCTCAGGATCTCATTGGGACAAAAGGGCACCTGCCCCAATTTCAGAGGCATCAACCTCCACCTGAAATGGCAGAGAAACATCAGGCTGCCGTAGAACAGGAGCAGAAGTGAATCTCTGCTTAAGTTCCTGAAACGCAGAGACTGCCTCAGGAGGCCAATTCACCACATCAGAACCCTTTTTGGTCAAATCAGTCAATGGTTTAACAATAACAGAGAAATTACCATTAAATTTACGATAAAAATTGGAAAAACCCAAGAATCTCTGAAGAGCCTTTAATGAAGTAGGTTGGACCCAATCACAGATGGCTTGAATCTTGACTGGGTCCATTTCAATAACAGATGGAGACAAAATGAATCCCAGAAATGAGATCCTCTGTACGCCAAAAAGACACTTTGATCCCTTCACATACAGAGCATTCTCTCTCAAAATCTGGAACACAGTCTGAACATGTTTCACATGAGAGTTCCAGTCATTGGAAAAAATCAAGATATCATCCAAATAAACAATCAGAAATTTATCCACAAAATCACTGAAAATGTCATTCATGAAGGACTGGAAGATGGAAGGAGCATTAGTGAGCCCAAAGGGCATCACTAGGTACTCAAAATGCCCCTCTGGGGTATTAAACGCTATCTTCCATTCATCCCCGTGCTTAATGTGAATAAGGTTATACGCCCCCCTGAGGTCAAGCTTGGTAAACCAAGTAGCACTTTTCACCCTGGAAAACAGGTCAGAAATCAAGGGTAACGGATATTGATATTTCACAGTGATCTTGTTCAAGAGACGATAATCAATACACGGCCTTAATGAACCATCCTTTTTGGCCACAAAGAAAAAACTGGCACCCAAGGGTGAAGAGGATGGTCTGATATGACCCTTCTCCAATGATTTCTTGATATAAGACCGCATAGCGTCATGTTCAGGTACAGACAAGTTAAAAAGGCGACCTTTAGGAAATTTACTACCAGGAACTAATTCAATAGCGCAGTCATAGCTCCTATGGGGGGGCAAGGATGCAGATTTACCTTCGCTAAACACATCAGAAAAATCAGTCAAAAAGTCAGGAACATCCTGAGACTGGGGAGAGGCAGAAAAAACAGGAGTGTTGGCATTAACACATTGGCAGCCCCAACTGGTTACAGACACAGATTTCCAATCCAAAACAGGATTATAGACTGTAACCAAGGGAAACCTAGTACAATAATGTCATGCAGATTATACAGTACCAAAAATTTGCAACTCTGCTGATGATCAGGTTTAACCCTCATTATCACCTGAGTAGAAAACTGGGGTTTATTCTCAGGCAAAGAGGTAGAATCAATCCCCAGTAGGGAATAGACTTCCGCAGGGGTATCAAGGGAAACCCACAACGTTTGGCAAAATTAAAATCCATCAGGATAATAGCTGCTCCCGAATCAACAAAAGCCTGAGCAGAAAATGTGGACAGGGAGCAAATCAGGGTAACAGTCAACAAAAATTTAGTTGAACATTAACCAAGACAACTGAGCGTGCAAAAGTCTTCCCCGCTTAGGGCAGACAGAAATAGCATGAGAGGCGTCACCACAATAGAAACATAACCCATTGCGTTTTCGAAACTCATGACGCTGTGCCCCAAAGCCACTCTATCACACTGCATGGGTTCAGAAGCTGACTCACAAGGCAACAGTATTCCACGCATACCTCTATGCTCACGCAAACGTCTGTCAATTTGAATCGCTAATGACATAGAATCATTGAGACCAGAGGGAGCAGGGAAACCCACCATAACATCTTTTACATTCTCTGACAGCCCCTTCTGAAAAAGGGCTGCCAAAGCATCATCTCATTGTCCATTTTCGGAATTTCTGACAGTACAACTCAGCGTCCTCAAGCCCCTGATTTAATGCCAACAAGGTTCTTTCAGCTTGATCAGTGACATTAGGCTCATCGTACAATAACCCCAGAGCCAGAAAAAATGCATCAACATCACTCAAAACAGGGTCCCCAGGTGTCAGGGGAAAAAGCCCAATCCTGAGGATCGCCGCGCAGGAGAGAGATGACAATTTGAACCTGCTGTGCTGCGTTCCCTGAGGACTTAGGTTTTAAGGCAAAAAACAACTTACAGTTATTTTTGAAATTCAGAAATTTGGCCCGATCTCCCAAAAACAAATCTGGCATGGGAATTCTAGGTTCCACAACCGGCAACCCAGCAAGATAGACAGCAATACTCCGAACCTCAGTGGCAAGCTGATCCACACGGCCAGACAGCTGTGCAAGCTCCATTGAGAGAAAAAAAAATCCTCCTCAGCACCCAGAGAAAAAGAGGGAAAAAATACAAGAAACAGAAAAAAAAAAATCTCTGACAACTCTGACAACTTTTTTCTTTCCACACTATTTTTCCTTTCTGTGAGTACCATACAATTTTCAGTTTGGCCGGTGATACTGTTATGTTTTGGTAGCTGAGGAGAGCAGGCAAAAACGGCAATACACCAGAGAGGTTGGAATCTATTGGATTGAGTACCCTGACTAACCACCACAACTAAAGGCAGCCGTGGAGCGTTCCTACGTTGGTCCTAGACGCCTCGTCACAGCCTGAGAGATTAACTACACCTAAAGATAGAAAGAGGAAAGCTATCTGTCCCAGAGCAGATCCCCAAAGAACATAGGAAGCCCCCAAACATGTAATGGCGGTTAGACAAGAGGAAATACAGACACAGACAGAAAATAGTATGAGCAAACGCTGGGGCCCAATCTGCCTAGACAGAAAAGGATAGAAAAGATACTCACTGCAATCCAAAAAAACCCTAAAAAATGCCGACGCTACTGATTGCAAAAACACCTGAGATCACACGACCTCTACCACCTAAATCAGTTCTCTGGTGTAACAAAACTAAGCCGCTGGTAACATCTGGTGATCAGTGGCGGTGCCAGGATATCAACCGGGCCAGTTTGGAAAACAAGCAATTGTAAATTATTTTCAATTGCTTTGGCTGCAAATGAAAGTGACAAGTACACTGGAGCAAAACAACCTCAAAAACTAAAATGACTTTGCAGGTGATAGCTACAGACAATTACTCTCTTTTTATCCTTCCTAACTCATTCTAGTTTTTCCATTTTGCTGAAGTCCTAGCCATTACTGTTAGCAAGATACTGCACCTGAAACCAATTCTAGTAGCATATGGAGTCCAACTCATCCAGGATAGCACTTCCATATGTACTGACACAAAAAGACTTACTGTAACCCAGCATAGCCTCAAGAGAATTGAGCAAATACTAGAACAAAGAACATGGAACGTTACACAAGGAGAGCTAGACAGGGCATTTACCCAACAGCAGGACTGATATCTGTTCTTTTTGTGGAAAAGTGAGAAGGAGTACTACCAAAGTTCTGTAAAATGTCCTCCTGCAAACTACTGGTGGGCATGTCACTGACACATCCTATAGTGGGATCTGTGCTTACAGAAAAGTAGTGTACAGTTTAAATGGAAATCACCACAGAAAAGTATAATTGGCAGGTCCGTCATTGGTGCCCTGTTCTTATCACAGATGATAGCAGACTCACTCTGAGCACATATGAGAGATTTTAATGAGCTTTGAGGTGCCATGGTGACGATTATTCTGACTGCAACATCATCCAGCATGAACGCTTTGGTGGCGGATCAGTGATGGTGCCCTAGTATAGCCAGGTGCAGAGTGCCCTAACAGCTTGGTGCACAGTGCCCTAACAGCCTGGTGCACAGTGCTATAACAGCCTTGTGCACAGTGCCCTAACAGCCTGGTGCAGAGTGTCCTAACACTGCCTTTTGCAGAGAGCGTAACACAGCCTTGTGCAGCATACCTTAACACAGCCTGGTGCAGAGTGCCCTAACAGCCTGCTGCACAGTGCCCTAACAGCCTGATGCATGGTGCCCTAGCATAGCCAGGTGCAGAGTGCCCTAACAGCTTGGTGCACAGTGCCCTAACAGCCTGGTGCACAGTGTTATAACAGCCTTGTGCACAGTGCCCTAACAGCTTGGAGCAGAGTACCCTAACACTGACTGGTGCTGAGTGCCTAATTGCCTGGTGCAGAGTGCCCTAACACAGCCTAGTTCAGAGTATTATTATTATTATAGATTTTTATAGCGCCATTTATTCCATGGCGCTTTACATGTGAAGAGGGGCAAATATAGACAAGTACAGTAAACATGAGCAATACAAGGCACACACAAGTACAGAAGGAGAGAGGACCCTGCCCTCGAGGGCTCACAGTCTACAGGGATGGGTGAGGATACACTAGGAGAGGGTAGAGTTGGCCGTTCGGTGGTTCAGTAGACTGATGATCACTGCAGGTTGTAGGCTTTTCAGAAGAGGTGGGTCTTCAGGTTCTTTTTGAAGGTTTCCATGGTAGGCGCGAGTCTGATGTGTTGGGGTAGAGAGTTCCAGAGTATGGAAGGCACGGGAGAAGCTTTGTATGCGGTTGTGGGAAGAAGAGATAAGAGGGGAGTAGAGGAGGAGATCTTGAGAGGATCGAAGGTTGCGTGTGGGTATGTACCCTAAGAGTGTAATTATCAGTTGTGCACTTTCTCTTCTCTACTGTGCACTTTTTTGGGGTGCAAAAAAAAAATAGGAGAGCATCCAATAGGGAACGTGGACATGGCCATGGTGCTGCTGGTGGTTGTGGTTTAGTTGCTGCAGGAAGAGGACGTGGTCATTCTCTGCCTGCTATGCACCCAAATGAAACACCTTCCTCTGGTGCACGCAGGCGATAGGACATTCTGCGTATTTTTGTAGGTCAGAGTCCGCTGACGAATGATGAGGCCAGAACATGTTGAGGCAGTTTTAGATTGGATGGCTGAGAGTAGCTCCAGCCCTTTGAATTGTCTTTCACTCGGTCCACAGCTGAAAGCACAGAGTTGGCACCTACGGATCATGGGCATCTGTCTTCCAGCTCACCCCATTGCAAATCAAACTGAGTCCCAAGTCATGAAGCAGTCATTTCTGCTTTTTGATGACTCTGCTGGCTGTGATTCCGTGGGCCATCAACCTGGCCCAGCCCCACAAGTGTAAGAGATTGAGAGCACTGATGCCCAAGCACCTATTCAGTTTGAGGTTGAGTACGTGAGAAGGCTAGTGCACACGGTCAGCGAACCACGGCAGCACATCTCTGGTGATGATGACGAAAACAGTTGCCAACTGCTGCATCTTTCTACAGTGTGCAGATCGGCAAGGAGGGAAGGGGTGAGGAGTAGGTGGAAGATGATTCAGAGATAGGCAAAGTCCTAGACCCCACATGGAGTGAAGACCATCTATGTGATGTGCGCAGTTCGGAGGAAGAGGAGGTGGTCACGCTGCCACAGCTGTACATCAAAAGATGGAGCAGTGTTGTGAATGGACTTGAAATGAGTTCTGAGCAGAGGCTCCCTCTGGTGGTTACAAGCGGTACTGGACTGTCCAGTGAAGATTGTGAGGATTGGGAATCAGGTGTTACTGACTGGTCTTATATAAGGGAGTCGCCTTCCCATCAGGGTTGCCGGTGATCAATTGTTCTGGTCTCAATCCTTGATTCCTGTTTCCTTTGTAGCCTGCTGTGTCGTGTCTGCATCTCCTGCTAACAGATAAGACATTTTCTTCTTTTTGTTTTTGTGCTTGATTTTTGCATTTTGTCCTGCACTTCTGTGGGGGCCTTCAGGGTCCCCTCCGGGGGCTTTTGCCCTCTCAGTTTAGTTCAGCCACTGATGTTTGTACATTTGCTTTTTCCAGTTTTTTCAGTGGCTGCTGTTTTGATTTTGTTACACCAGAGAACTAATTTAGGTGGTAGAGGTCGTGTGATCTCAGGTGTTTTTTAAATTAGTAGAGTTGGTGCTTTTCAGGGTTTTTTGGGATTGCAGTAAGTGCCCTTCCTATCCTTTTCTATTTAGGTAGTTTGGGCCCCAACGTTTGCTCATTCTATTTTCTGTCTGTGTCAGTATTTCTTCTTGTCTAACCGCCTTTACATGTTTGGGGGCTTTCTATGTTCTTTGGGGATCTGCTCCGGGGCAGATAGCTTTCCTCTTTCTATCTTTAGGTGTAGTTAGTTTCTCAGGCTGTGACGAGGCGTCTAGGACCAACGTAGGAACGCTCCACGGCTGCTTAGTTGTGGTGGTTAGTCAGGGTACTGCAATCTCATAGATTCCAACTGCTCTGGTGTATTGCCTTTTTTACCTGCACTCCTCAGCTACCGAAACACAACAGTATCACCGGCCAAAAAAATTGAAAATTGTATGGTACTCACAGAAGGGAAAAATATTGTGAAAGAAAAAAGGTTGTCAGAGTTGTCAGAGATATTTTCTGTTTGTTGCATTTTTTTTTTCCCTCTGTATCTCTGGGTGCTGGGGAGCATTTTTTCTCTCAATGGAGTTTGCACAGTTGTCTGGCCGTGTGGATCAGCTTGCCACTGAGGTTCGGAGTATTGCTACCTATCTTCCTAGGTTGCCTGTTGTGGAACCTAGGATTCCCATGCCAGATTTGTTTTTGGGGGATCGAGCCAAGTTTCTGAATTTCAAAAATAATTGTAAATTGTTTTTTGCCTTAAAATCTAAGTCCTCAGGGAACGCAGCGCAATAGGTTCAAATTGTCATCTCTCTCCTGCGCGGCGATCCTCAGGATTGGGCATTTTTCCCTGACACCTGGGGATCCTGTTTTGAGTGATGTTGATGCATTTTTTCAGGCCTTGGGGTTATTGTACGATGAGCCTAATGTCACTGATCAAGCTGAAAAAGCCTTGTTGGCATTAAATCAGGGGCTTGATGAAGCTGAGTTATACTGTCAGAGATTCCGTAGGTGGGCAGTCCTGACCAAATGGAATGACGACGCTTTGGCAGCCCTTTTTCGGAAGGGTCTGTCAGATAATGTAAAGGATGTTATGATGGGATTCCCTGTCCCCTCTGGTCTCAATGATTCTATGTCATTAGCGATTCAAATTGACAGACGTTTGCGTGAGCGGAGAAGTATGCGTGGAATAGTGTTGCCTTGTGAACCTACTTCTGAATCCATGCAGTGTGATAGAGTGGTTTCTGGGGCACAGCGTCATGAGTTTCGAAAGCGCAATGGGTTATGTTTTTACTGTGGTGATTGCCTCTCATGCTTTTTCAATCTGCCCTAAGCGGGGAAGACGTTTTGCACGCTCAGTTGTCTTGGGTAGTGTTCAGACTAAGTTTTTATTAACTGTTACTCTGATATGCTCTCTGTCCTCATTTTCTGCTCAGGCTTTCGTTGATTCGGGAGCAGCTATTAACCTGATGGATTTTGATTTTGCTAAACGTTGTGGGTTTCCCTTGATACCCCTACAGAAGTCTATTCCCCTACTGGGGATCGATTCTACCTCTTTGGCTGAGAATAAACCTCAGTTCTCTACTCAGGTGATAATGAGGGTTGAACCTGATCATCAGGAGAGCTGCAAATTTTTGGTTCTGTATAATCTGCATGACATTATCGTACTGGGTTTCCCTTGGTTACAGTCTCATAATCCTGTTTTGGATTGGAAATCTGTGTCTGTAACCAGTTGGGGCTGCCAATGTGTTAATACCAACACTCCTGTTTTTTCTGCCTCCCCCCAGGCTCAGGATGTTCCTGACTTTTTGATTGATTTTTCTGATGTGTTTAGCGAAAGTAAATCTGCATCCTTGCCTCCCCATAGGAGCTATGACTGCGCTATTGAATTAGTGCCTGGTAGTAAATTCCCTAAAGGTCGCCTTTTTAACTTGTCTGTACCTGAACATGACGCTATGCGGTCTTATATCAAGGAGTCATTGGAGAAGGGTCATATCAGACCATTCTCTTCACCCTTAGGTGCCGGTTTTTCTTTGTGGCCAAAAAGGATGGTTCATTAAGGCCGTGTATTGATTATCGTCTTTTGAACAATATTACTGTGAAATATCAATATCCGTTACCCTTGATTTCTGACCTGTTTTCCAGGGTGAAAAAACGCTACTTGGTTTACCAAGCTTGACCTCAGGGGGGCATATAACCTTATTCGCATTAAGCACGGGGATGAATGGAAGACGGCATTTAATACCCCTGAGGGGCATTTTGAGTACCTTGTGATGCCCTTTGGGCTCACTAATGCTCCTTCTGTCTTCCAGTCCTTCATGAATGACATTTTCAGGGATTTTGTGGATAAATTTCTGATTGTTTATTTGGATGATATCTTGATTTTTTCCAATGACTGGGACTCTCATGTGAAACATGTTCGAACTGTATTTCAGATTTTGAGAGAGAATGCTCTGTATGTGAAGGGATCAAAGTGTCTTTTTGGCGTACAGAGGATCTCATTTTTGGGATTCATTTTGTCCCCATCTGTTATTGAAATGGACCCGGTCAAGGTTCAGGCCATCTGTGATTGGGTCCAACCTACTTCATTAAAGGCTCTTCAAAGATTTTTGGGTTTTGCCAATTTTTATCGTAAATTTATTGGTAATTTCTCGGTTATTGTTAAACCATTAACTGATTTGACCAAAAAGGGTTCTGATGTGGTGAATTGGCCTCCTGAGGCAGTCTCTGCATTTCAGGAACTTAAGCAGAGATTCACTTCTGCTCCTGTTCTACGGCAGCCTGATGTTTCTCTGCCATTTCAGGTGGAGGTTGATGCCTCTGAAATTGGGGCAGGTGCCGTTTTGTCCCAAAGAGATCCAGAGACCTCTAAAAGTAACCCTTGTGCCTTTTTCTCTGAAAATTTTCTCCTACTGAACGTAATTATGACGTGGGTAATCGGGAGTTATTGGCCATGAAGTGGGCTTTTGAAGAGTGGAGACATTGGCTGGAGGAGCCAAACATCAGGTGGTGGTCCTTACGGACCATAAGAATCTGGTTTATCTGGAATCTGCCAAGCGACTTAATCTAGACAGGCCAGGTGGGCCTTGTTTTTCACGCGTTTTAATTTTGTGGTTTCCTTTCTTCCTGGCACTAAGAATGTTAAAGCGGATGCCCTCTCGAGGAGTTTCCTTGCGGACTCTCCTGAGTTATCTGATCCTTCTGTTATTTTGAAAGAAGGTGTAGTTCTTTCCGCCATCTCGCCCAATTTGAGACTGGCTCTGGAGGGGTGTCAGGAGGATAGGCCCGAGCGCTGCCCTGTTGGGAAATTGTTTGTCCCGGATCAGTGGAAAAAGTGTGATGTCTGAGATTCATTGTTCCGCGTTGGCCGGTCATCCCGGAATTTTTGGTACCAGAGACTTGGTGAGTCGGTCCTTTTGGTGGCCTACCTTGTCTCGTGATGTCAGGGAATTTGTGCAGTCCTGCGGGACTTGCTCTCGCTCCAAGCCTTGCTCTCGCTCTAGTGGTTTGTTGATGCCATTGCCTGTGCCCAAGAGACCATGGACCCATATCTCTATGGATTTCATTTCCGACCTCCCTGTTTCTCAGAGAATGACCGTCATCTGGGTGATTTGTGATAGGTTTTCCAAGATGATACATCTTGTGCCATTACGTAAGTTGCCTTCCTCCTCTGAATTGGTGCCTTTGTTCCTTCAGCACGTGGTTCGTTTACACGGCATTCCTGAGAACATTGTGTCTGACAGAGGAGTCCAGTTTGTTTCCAGATTTTGGAGGACCTTTTGTTCTAAACTTGGTGTTCAATTGTCTTTCTCCTCGGCGTTTCATCCTCAGACCAATGGTCAAACTGAGAGAACAAACCAGACATTGGAGACTTATCTAAGATGCTTTGTGTCTGCTGATCAGGATGACTGGGTCTCTTTTTTGCCTTTGGCTGAGTTTGCTCTTAATAATAGGGCTAGCTCTGCCACTTTGATGTCTCCATTTTTCTGTAATTCTGGGTTTCACCCTCGATTTTCTTCAGGACAGACAGAGGCTTTTGTCTGTCCAGGTGTTGACTCTGTTGTGGAGCGTATGCAACAGATTTGGGACCAGGTAGTGGAGAGGTTGTCCCTCTCTCAGGAGAGGGCCCAGCGGTTTGCTAACCGGCATAGGAATGATGGTCCTCGGTTTAAAGTGGGGGACTTGGTCTGGTTGTCCTCAAAAAATATTCCTATGAGAGTGGCATCTCCTAAATTTAAGCCTAGGTTCATTGGACCTTATAAGATCATGGAGATTCTTAATCCTGTTTCTTTTCGTTTGCTTCTTCCAGGGACATTTAAGATCCATAACGTGTTCCACAAGTCCTTGTTGAAGAGGTTTGTTGAGCCAGTGGTTCCTACTGCTTTGCCTCCTGACCCTGTTCTGGTTGAGGGCAATATGGAGTTTGTGGTTGAGAAAATATTGAATTCTCGTTTTTCTAGACGGAAACTCCAGTATTTGGTTAAGTGGAGAGGTTATGGTCAGGAAGACAATTCTTGGGTGTTTGCTTCAGACATCCATGCTAGGAGACTCATCCGTGCGTATCATAGAACTCATCCTGACCGACCTGGTTGCTCAGGTGAGGGTTCGGTGACCCCTCCTCAAAGGGGGGGGGTACTGTTGTGAATGGACTTGAAATGAGTTCTGAGCAGAGGCTCCCTCTGGTGGTTACAAGCGGTACTGGACTGTCCAGTGAAGATTGTGAGGATTGGGAATCAGGTGTTACTGACTGGTCTTATATAAGGGAGTCGCCTTCCCATCAGGGTTGCCGGTGATCAATTGTTCTGGTCTCAATCCTTGATTCCTGTTTCCTTTGTAGCCTTCTGTGTCGTGTCTGCATCTCCTGCTAACAGATAAGACATTTTCTTCTTTTTGTTTTTGTGCTTGATTTTTGCATTTTGTCCTGCACTTCTGTGGGGGCCTTCAGGGTCCCCTCGGGGGCTTTTGCCCTCTCAGTTTAGTTCAGCCACTGATGTTTGTACATTTGCTTTTTCCAGTTTTTTCAGTGGCTGCTGTTTTGATTTTGTTACACCAGAGAACTAATTTAGGTGGTAGAGGTCGTGTGATCTCAGGTGTTTTTGAAATTAGTAGAGTTGGTGCTTTTCAGGGTTTTTTGGGATTGCAGTAAGTGCCCTTCCTATCCTTTTCTATTTAGGTAGTTTGGGCCCCAACGTTTGCTCATTCTATTTTCTGTCTGTGTCAGTATTTCTTCTTGTCTAACCGCCTTTACATGATTGGGGGCTTTCTATGTTCTTTGGGGATCTGCTCTGGGGCAGATAGCTTTCCTCTTTCTATCTTTAGGTGTAGTTAGTTTCTCAGGCTGTGATGAGGCGTCTAGGACCAACGTAGGAACGCTCCACGGCTGCCTCTAGTTGTGGTGGTTAGTCAGGGTACTGCAATCTCATAGATTCCAACTGCTCTGGTGTATTGCCTTTTTTACCTGCACTCCTCAGCTACCGAAACACAACAGAGCAGGTTGAAAAAGCACAGCAGCTGGCCTTTAGCTAGTACATCAGCTGCTACTGCCCACCACGCCAACGAACTGAGCTCACCAAAGCAAGCTCAAAGGAGCTCTGAGGTGTGGCATTCATCAGAACCTGAGAAGTGAGGCATAAATGTTCTGAACCTGAGCACTACCTGCATGATGAGACATCTGAATTCAAAGCATGAGGTGCAGTGGAGTACACACCTGAAAAACCAGGAAAGATCTGAGGCTCCTTCTGATCCTTATTCTGCTGCAGTTTTGGCCTCTTCCTCCCACTCCTGAACAACAGGGCCCACTGGCTCACAGCAAAGAGAAAATATGACAGCACCACCAGCAGTGTCACCGTACATCTGCACACTGCTCCATAGAAGCATTCAGCTGTCCATCCCCCAAACACTGGAAAGAAAGAAAAAATACCCCCCCCCCTACTCACCCATGAGCCCTGGTCCTGAATGGCAGCATTTCTAAATTCCTGACCTTAGAAATGCTGCCATTCCGGCAGGTGGAGACAGACAGTTTTAAAAAACTGATCTTGTTGGGTGTCCCAGAGTATGTGGTTCCCAGCCGCTACTCCTTTTCCAGGTGAGAAATCCCTGCCCTGCACATACATATTGCGGACAAAAACAGACATGCACTGCTTGAACTGCAAGCAAAGGCAGGGAAGTTACGTCTCCCTAATTGCCCACTGGGTAAATGTAATGGTGGTTGGGCCTGAGGCGTAAGGCATTCTGGCGCATGTCCTACCATCACCGAGGATTGCTGGAAAATTCTCTGTTCATGTAGCTCCTCCTTCTACTCCTCTTCCTCCACTGCCTCCTCATCTGGTCAGTGTAATACCTGCAACTTCAGCACAACCAGGGGGGGAACAACAGCAGTCTTTTCTGAAACTTAACTGTTTGGGGAATAATCCCACACTGCGCATGAGCTGTGGATGGGAATGAAATTACAGACCAATGAGTGGCTGTTGCCAGTGAACCTCAAGTCCAGCCTGGTGGTGTGCGATAACGGGCAAAATCTTGCAGCAGCTCTGGGCCTAGCCGGTTTGACATACATCCCTTTCCTGATGCATGTGCTGAATTTGGTGGTGCAGAGCTTCCCTAAAAATCACCCCGATATGTCAGAGCGAGCTGCTGCTGAAAATGTGGGCCGTTTGGCGTTCTCACCCTGATGCTGTTCTCCTGTCTATGCTGCAGCTTCACTTCTGCCTTCTGCTCGCTGCCTTCTGCTCTACCTTGCATATGCTGGCGAGACTGTGCGAGCAGAAGGCAAAAATGGAATTTCAGCTGCAGCATGCAAGGGTGAGCTGCTCTGCTGAACATCACTTCACGACCAACGAATGGGTCTCCATGCTGAACGTGTGTGCCGTGTTGCTCTCTTCGACTACTCTAACATGGCCAGCGCTGATCATCAGCGTTACTATCCCACTTCTATGCCTGCTTGAAAAAACGCTTCAGGGGACGATAGAAAAGGTGATGGTACAGGAGCATGAGGAGGAGGAACATTCACACGATTATCTGGAAAGCCGTACACACATGGCTCGGAGGGTGGGTTCCTGTATCAACAGCAAGGTACACAACTGTCCAGCAAGGGGACAGTTTTGGAGGATGAGGAGTAAGAGGAGCGGTGTTCACAGCAAGGTGACACTCAAAGCAGCTCACGGGCATCACTGGAGCATGGCTGAGGGAGCACAGAGGACCCAGACGACACACCTCTGACTGAAGACAACTTGTCATAGCCTCTGGGCAGCCTGGCACACATGAGCCAATAAATGCTGCTGTGCCTGCATAACGACCGCTGAGTTACCCTTATTGTTACCAGTGCTGATTACTGGATAGCCACCCTCCTGGATCCCCACAAAAATGACAGTATACCATTCTTATTTCCGTCACTGGAGCAGGATCGAAAAATGTGGGATTATAAGCGCACGCTGGTAGACGCACTACTGACGTCGTTTCCACCTAACAGCGGTGGCTCAATTGAAGCACGAGGCAGAGGAGGAGGAGGAAGTTGCCAGCACAGCTAGGGCACCGGCACCACCACAAAAGGGATGGTTAGCCTGGCAAAAATGTGGAAAACCTTCTTCAGCACAACACAACATCCAACACCACCATCTGATATGGTCCATATTAGCAGGAGGCAGCGTTTCAACAATATGGTGGAAGAGTAAGTATCCACACGTCTCCACGTACTGAGTTATGGGTCTGCCCCATTTAACTTCTGTTTCTCCAAATTGGACATATGGCCTTAGCTTGCTCTTTACCCTTTGGAGGTGGTGGCCTACCCTGCGGCAAGTGTACTATTGACACGTGTGTTTAGCATGTCATAGGGTGTGATCACAGCCAATGTGGGCAAGCTCGCATTCATTAAAATGAAACAGGCGTGGATCCCACAGGAGTTGTCTGTACCTTTGATTGACAAGAGAAGTATACCATCCACACCCAGCTATTATTATGCTCCATCACAGTTTGTTTATTCTATTTGCCATTCCCAATGTTTTGAGGCCTTAAGAAATTTGAAAAAAAAAAACAGTTTTGGCTACCTACTCTTCTGCCTCTTCCACTTACACCTACACATTTACCTCCAACTCCTCCTTCACTTGGACCTTGGCCTATGTAATTTTACGTCATTGTTGGCAACTTCCTCTTCCGCCTCTTCCACCTACATTGTCTCCTGGTTCAAGATTTTTGTTATCATTATTCTATGTTATTTTAAAGGGTTTTCCCACTAACAATGTTAATTTTACTCAACACTTTAATCAATAGATCTTTGAATAATAATAAGTTCCACAACTGGATATGTAAATTTGTATATGTTTAAAAAAAAGGTTCCTGTGCGGCGATAATCTTCTAAATATGTCCCCACTATGCACTGTGTTATGGCTGTGTCTGACCGTACGACAGCATGCTCTGATCATACCACAGCTCCTGGGCAGGGGGAGAAGGAAAAGTGTATACAGATATTACAAAAAAACAAAGAAAAAAATGTTTCAGCTCACCAAAAATTCATCCAATTAAGGTTGCTCTGAAGTTAGTAGGGTGCGGTTCACGGACCAAATACACAAGCAAAGAGAAGTCCAGTCACCAGCAAAATGGCATGTTAGATAGAGGAAAAATTAGGCTATGACATTAAAAAACTTTTAGCATTTATTGCAGTCGTTAAAACATCTTGCATATGCCGTTTCAGACCACACAGGGTCCTTAGTCATAGCGAGGCTAAAGGTTTTTTTAATGTCATAGCTTCATTTTTCCTCTATCTAACATGCCATTTTGCTGGTGACTGGACTTCCCTTTACAGATATTACAGCATGGGATCACAGCTGATTCTTTCTTTGACATAAAACATTGATTTAAAACAGGCAGTGAAATGTTTTGCCTCAGAAGAATGATCCCATGCTGTAATGTCTGTATACTCTTTTGCTTCCTTACCTGCCCAGGAGCTGTTGTATGATCATACCATGTTCCTGCACATTTAGACAAAACCATTAGGCCCCTTCACACGTCCATTTTTTGTGTCCGTATGCGATCCACTTTTTAAGGGCTGCAAATAAGGACACATGCACACGGATTATATTTGCGCACAGGTTTTCACACTGACTGTATCCATGTGAAAAATCCGCAGACATGTCAGTTTTTTATCAGCAGCACAGACAAAGTGCGTGCTGCACACGTGCACAGTGATGACACACGAATGACATCTGTGTATCATCTCCTTAACACTTACTGGCAACTGGCGCCGGCTGCTGAAGACTCCTCTCTTCATTGTCACTTGGTCTCCCTGAGATCAGCGTGACCAGGCAACAATGATGGAAGTTGTATTCAGCACCCACTGTGACCGTCCTAAAATAGAGAAATAAAAAAGAATATTGCTGTGGGCTCCCAAATAATTTTCATAACGACAAGATCCATTGAAGTCCTTGTGTTCTGTAAAAAAAACAAAAATAATAAGCAACCATATCCCTCAATGGATTAGGTGTAAAGGTTAGTATAACTGTGTTTTGTATTTTTAAATAAATGTGCAAAACAGTGTGTTGAGTTTTATTTCAAATAAAGGTTTTTATTCTAACTAACTAACTAACTAACTAACCTCTGGGTTTAATGTCAACTGACAATATAAAGTACAAAGGTGACATTGTGGTGCCCCTGAGGGTTCAGTCGCCACAGAGGTATTGCACCTCATCCAGATGTGTAATACCCACTCTCAGGTGAGGAAGGAGCACCACCCAGGACTCTAACACTTGCACCCAACACATACTATAGCAGCCGGGCACCCTGGACATACCCTAAGGGAGGATGGTCTCATCCCTGGCTGGCTAGGAAAGAGTGTTTGATAGGTGGGTGAAGTAAGCAGTAGGAGGGAAGTGAAGCTTAGAGAGCGGGGAAAGAACAGTGCATAGAGAGTGAGTTAGACATGAGGAGAAAGTGAAAGTAATAGACGTGTGGTGAAGCAGCTCCCTGTCAAGAGGAGCTGCAGAAGGAAAAAGACTGTAGAGTCAGAAGAATAGGAGAGGACCTGAGGCTGGTAGCAGCTTGTCCCCAGACGGAGAAAGTTAGAATAAGAGAGAACAGAGAGAGAAGCTTCTGGAAGTACAGAAGAGGTCCTAGGGGCACGGATAGTGAGTGATCCATCCATGGGGCCAGATCCAATAGTGGAGGGACCAGGTCGCTGAAGGGACACCGGCCCCTAGCCTAGTGGAGAACTCTAAGACTCAGCTAGCAAGCCGGAGGCAGTGGCATCTCTAGGTGCCTCAGCTACAGAACTGCAATTATCTTCTCCGAAAAGGTAGCCATAAGGGAGCAAGGAAATGCAGAGAGGACGTTATCTGCCAAGGTCTCGGCTACTGGCTTGGGAAACTGATTGCGAGGTGTTGGTCAGGAAGGAAAGGTGGAAAGTCAGCACAGTGAGACGACTGAGGAAGGAACATATTGAAAGGAGTCCTGGAAAGGTGTATCCTGATCTACCTGGGAGTTTGCTGAGCCCCTCACCTGGAGGACACGGCACTAAGCGGGCACTTGTGCACACCAGAACTGTGAGTAAAGCTTTGGAAACTGCACCCACCTGTGTCCTCTAATCATTCCTGTGTCACCTATCCAACACTGCTATATCTACCAAATTACCATCGTCTACATCCTATATCTGCCCTGGCATTAAACTCTGCCTGTGGGGAGCTTTACCAACTCTGCTGCATCACCATCAGTCCCAGAGGATCTTCACTGCAGCGCTGGTCACCTCTGACCAGAAACCACAGGTGGCGTCGCGAACACTTAATCATAAACTCTATCATCCATTGTAAATATAAGGACGCCCAGGGGCATGGACTGGGTCACTGCCGCTATGACACTTCCCCTTTAGGAAGCGGCCCAGTACCGAGTACTCCACTGCCCTGGTGGGCCATCCAATATCAATTACTATTAGCCCACTTGCCGCCACCTCAGGACAAGTGGGATGAGTGAGGCTAAGTGCCATATTTGATGCATCTTATGGATGCGCCATTTCTGGGGCAGCTGAGGGCTGATATTTGTAGCGTGGGAGGGGTGGCAAATGGCAATATCTCTGGCTCCTTCCCAGGCTATTAAAGTGAACCTGCAAAGTGAATAATCATGTGCACAGCCGTATAGGAGTATCTGAGTAGGTTCCCACACATATAAATATAGCAAATAAACTCAGAACTCAACTTCAGTAGAGTGATGATTTTTAATCGTGTCCACGTAATAACAGAAACGTTTCGGTCCTGAACTTGGACCTTCATCAGTCACATGGACTACTGTGAGTAGGTGGACCCAGCAAAAAGAGGTGGACCCTGACTTTGCCGTATACGCCTCTAATGGTCTCCCTCTTGACTTACTTGGGGCTAAAAACATAGACGTAAAAGTGGGGAGAGTGGAGCTAAAGGATCAGGGACTTCTTGTAGTGAAGACTGTTAATGAGGAAAATGGGTTGAATGTGGTTTTAGGCACTAACATTATTAGTAACTGTTTGGAGGAGGTTATGTTTTTACTCCAACAGCTTGCCGACATTGCCAGACCAAAGCAAAAGGGAGTGATCCATAAGGAGATCCGGGCCCTGATGTGCCAGCAGCAAGTGAAACTGACCGGTGGTGAGATTGGTTATGTACGGGTAACAGACCTGAACCCCATTGTGATACCCCCAATGAGTGAAATGCTTATTTGGTGTAGAGCAGCAATAGGTCTGAGAGGACAGAACTACCAAGCAGTAGTAGAGCCCCATTGTTCAGAACACAGACCTACACTCTTGACTGCCAGAGGGGTAGTGGAGGTACATAATGGGAGGGTGCCAGTGCGTCTTCTCAACTGGGGAGAGGATGAAGTCAAATTACCACGTTATGCCACTGTTGCTAAGTTACATGCTGTAGATAACAACTCCATTCATCCGACGGAGCCCTTAACCTCCCCACAACCAGTGGAGGATAACGGTCCGACCACCAAGGTGGAGGATTGGTGTCAACAGCTCCATGTCAGGACGGACACCACTCCAGCCCACCAGAAACAAGGAGTACATCGAGTAGTTCAGGAGTACGCACAGGTATTCAGCAAACACCCACTCGACTTTGGGAAAATTAAAGGGGTCCAACATCACATCCCCACAGGCAATCATCCTCCCATCAAAGAACGGTACAGGCCTATACCTCCAGCACACTACCAGAAAGCCAAGGAGATGTTGCGTGACATGAAGGAAGCAGGAGTGATAAGGGATAGTTGTAGTCCATGGGCAGCACCTCTAGTCCTAGTCAGGAAAAAAGGATGGAAGCATGAGAATGTGTGTAGATTACAGACAAGTAAATCGCATTACACATAAAGATGCATACCCTTTACCACGCATTGAGGAATCCTTAGCTGCTTTAAAGACTGCTAATTACTTTTCCACCCTTGACCTCACTAGTGGGTACTGGCAAGTAGCTGTGGCTGAGGAGGATCGGGAGAAGACGGCTTTCACCACCCCGATGGGACTCTGAGTTCGACAGAATGCCGTTTGGACTCAGCAGTGCCCCTGGCACGTTCCAGAGAGTGATGGAGAGCTGCCTGGGACATCTCAACTTTGAAACTGTGTTGCTGTACCTGGACGACGTAATTGTGTACTCCAAGACGTATGAAGATCACTTGAAGCACCTGGCGGAGGTATTCGAGTCACTGTCCAAGTATGGGATGAAACTGAAGCCTTCAAAGTGCCATCTGCTCAAACAAAAGGTACAGTACTTGGGACATATTGTCAGCTCAGAGGGAGTAGCGCCAGACCCCGAGAAGGTCACCGCCATCCAGAAATGGCCGGAGCCGAAGAATCTCAAGGAGGTACGACAGTTCCTGGAAGTGACAGCATACTACCGGAGGTTTGTAAAGGACTACACCAAGAAAGCAGCGCCTCTGCAAGACCTCCTGGTGGGACAGTCCCTCAAGAGCAGAAATTCTCCATTCCACTGGGTAAAGAACAGGCTGAGGCATTCAAGGAAATGAAGGAGATCCTGACAGGAGATGAGATCCTAGCCTACCCTGACTACAGCCAACCGTTCCTGCTGTATACTGATGCCAGCAATGAAGGATTGGGAGCTGTCCTCAGTCAGAAGCAAAATGGCCTGGAGAAAGTCATCGCCTATGCAAGCAGGAAGCTCCGCCAGACCGAGAGGAACCCAGAGAACTACAGCAGCTTCAAGTTGGAATTCCTGGCACTGGTCTGGGCCATCACAGAGAGGTTTAAGAACTACCTAGCCTCCAGCAAGTTCACTGCCTACACCGATAATAACCCCTTGACTCATCTTGAAACAGCTAAGCTGGGAGCCATGGAACAACGCTGAACGGCTCGGCTGTCAAACTACCAATTCACAATCAAGTACCGAGCAGGCCGCAAGAATGCCAACGCTGATGCCCTATCCAGGATGCTTCATTAATCGGACACAGAAGAAGAAGTGGATGATCTGGAAGAGATTGAACTACCTGCCTTTCACAGGAATGGGATGATCCACGAGCAACAAGCCTGCAGGAGGTCACGTGGTAAGACGTTAAATCCTTTACCTCACCACAGCTGGAAGGAGACTCACAACAGCGATCCAGTTGTCAGCCGTATCAAGGAGCAGATAACTCAGGAAGGTTCCTCCTTGGAGAAGGATGCGTTTCCGCAAGCTTAGCAGCTGTGGAATGAGAGAAGCCGGCTGTTCATCTACCGTGAGAAGCTGTGCCGGAGGTACGTCAACCCAAAGACCCATGAGATGGTATGGCAGATAGTAGTCCCCAGAGCAGACATCCAGATGGTGTTGGAAGCCTACCACGATCAAGCGGGACACTTTGGCTGGAAGAAGCTGGAGACCCTGTTGAAGTGTCGTTTCTACTGGGTGGGAATGCGCAGCTCCATTGAGAGGTGGTGCCAGAACTGTGGACCCTGTGGCCTCAGAAGAAAAGACTACAGCAGTCAGAGGGCACCCCTGCAACCCATCAAGACGACTCGTCCCTTGGAGATCGTGGCCCTGAACCATGTCAAGTTGTCACCCAGCCGGTCAGGATACTCCTATGCCCTGACCATGGTGGATCACTACTCCAGGTTCCTGGTGGTCGCCCCTGTCAAAGATCTGACGGCAGAGACAGCAGCAAAGACGTTCCAAGCGTATTTCTGCAGACCACATGGATACCCTGAGCAGGTGCTAACTGACCAAGGCCCAGCCTTCGAGGCCGAATTGTTCAAAGAGTTCTGTCACTTGTACGGATGTAAGAAGATAAGAACCACACCGTACCACCCCCAAACCAATGGTCTCTGTGAAAAGATGAATCACATCGTCATTGACCTGCTGAAGACTGTACCACTCGAGGAGAGGAATCGGTGGCCAGACTTACTACCTGACATGGTAGATCTCTACAATCACATACCTGTGAGTTCCACCAATTGCACCCCAGCCTATCTCATGCAGGCAAGACCAGGAAAGCTGCCCATGGATCTGGAGCTTGGTGTTGTAGAACCAGAAGCAGATGTGACTACTGAAGACTGGGACACAAACAGACAGGAACAGTACAGAAAAGTACAAGCCTGCGTTGAAGATAGTCTCAATCGAGTGAGGGACAAACAAGAAGATCACTACAACAAAAGTGCGCCAGCTGAACCTTTCGCACCTGGTGAAGTCGTGCTGAAAAGAAAGAGGAGGATGCACAAACTCGACGATCAATGGGAAATAGAGCCCTATGTTGTACAGAATTCAAGGTTTGACAACAAGAAAACGTGTATAATTAGCAAAGATGGAGGAAGAACAACTACCACTGTGTCCAGAGATCACCTAAAGTTGTGTCCAGATCCATTAAAGCTTCAAGAAGAAGAACCTGTTGTCAATCAGGAAGAGCGTGATGAAGCAGTCATACATACAGACTTAGGAGATTTCCCCGCGGATTGGCCTCGCATTGGAGAAGCCGTAATCATTCCCGTGCTTCAATTCTATCAACCACAAGGAGAACCTCTACATCCAGTTGCACCGGTTGTTGCAGTAGAGTCAGTTCCAGAGGAACCTGCTCCAGCAGGACCCCAAGAAGCAGAACCCCAAGAAGCAGAACCCCAAGAAGCGGAATCCCAAGAAGCTGAATCCCAGGAAGAAGGATCCCCTGCAGAAGTCGAGCAGGTTCACCCAGCTCACAGTGTACTTGCCAGTCCTGTAGAGAGGTTAAGGCAATTCTATAATTCACTCTCACGCAGAACAAACAGGGAAACTGCTACCTCACAGGTCACTGCACCACGCAGGTCAGAACGTAGCACAAAAGGACACATCCCTGCTAGGTTTAGAGATTAGTTTAACCCTTGGCAAATGTTAATAATTATCTAGAATCACTGTACATAAATGTATATATTGTTGCTTATAATATGCTTTATTATACCGTTATTTATTAATCTGTTTTCCTTTTGATATTGAAACAAGTGGAATGGACATTATTTTTACTTGTTTCCTCTACCCTTTTTGAGCATCCTTTTTCCAAAAGAGACTGGGACTTTTATGGTTGCTCATTTCCTTATTGTCTTACTTATGTATATAGTTATTCATTCATCTGTTATGCAACAGTTTAAGATCCTCACCTCCCGTAAGGGAAGAGTTAAGTTATACAATGTTTTTATTGTTCTCTGTTTTGTATTTCAGCCCCGGAGTGCTGAGTTCTACTAGGGGGGAATGTGGAGCCCATCTGCGACTGGATCCATATCTTCCAGAAGGGTGCACTGAAAGAATATACCACTAGAGGTCATTATGCACATTCACGCACGTTCACTTATCCCAAAGACCACCAGAGGGAGCTGTTTAGACATATAAAAGAGGGTGAACATAGGAAGTTTCAGTTTAGTCACCTCAGAGAGCTCAGTCAGTCTGCAGTAAGGTGAAGTGCAGAGCTGAGATTAGAGAGGCTGCAGAGCTATTCAGTTCAAGAGAGTGGAGTCTAGTAAAGGGTGGAACAGAAACCACTCCAGCCTAGTCAGAGCTGAATCTAGGAGTGCAGCTCAGTGAGAGAAGCGTGCCGACGCTTAAAGAGCGGCGAAGAGGCAGCCCACCAACTGCCAGTGTGTGATCGTGTGAGGGTCCGGGTAGGCCGAAGGCGAGTGGAAAGTTAATGAGACAGAGGAGCCTCCATAGCTCATCTCAGCAAGTATTACCGGACACCGGGGTCCGAGCCTATAGGGATCTCCACGACCCATTAGGAGAACACCGGAGTTCCTGGAGGACCACAAGTCCCAGGAGTACCATAGAGCTGATACGTAACCGGGCCAGGAGGACAGAGTCCGGCAAGCAGGACGCTGCAAGCAGGGACTGTGTACTTTAAGAGAGAAGGTCCAACCACAAGGTCAGCCAGGTGCAAGACGGAGACCAAGTTAGGCCTAGCTACAAGCAGGTCAAGACTCTATTACAAAAAGGCAGAGAACAGGAGGCCACACACCTACTCAGTGGATGAATCTGGATGTGCACCCTTCACCCTACAGTGCTCCGGGGAGTACCTGCAACATCTTCAGTAAAGGTACCAAAGTGACTTATGTGTGTGTCTCCCTTATTACCCCTAACTGCCGGTTCCCCGTCTGTCCTGCACCCCTACACATCTATCTGCCCTGGAGGACTCAGCCTTACTTGTGGAAGGCTTAACATCTAGCTGCACAATATTAACCTTTCAGTGGATCTGCACAGCAGCGCTGGTCATCCTGACCAGGTACCACAAGTGGCGTCACGAATCCCCATACCAATATTCAATTCACCTGTAAATATCCCACATTAAAGGATGAGCATCAGAGCCACGGACTGAGCTGTGTTGCCGTGACATCCCCCATAGTAATCTATAGGCTCAGATCCGAGTTCCCATTTTTCTGGAGGGCGACTCATTAACATGAGTCCCCAGCCATGGGCTCTCCCTCTGCTAGTTATGAAAGTTATGAGGGAGCTCAAACCACTTTTTTTATTTAATTCTTTATTGTACACAGAATGTACAGAGCGGATGCTGAATGCAACTCTCATTATTGTCACTTGGTGGCACTGATCTCAGGGAGAACAAGCGATAATGATGAGAGCTGCCTTCAGCAGCTGGTGCCTTGGATTAGTGCGAACTATACTGCTTTTCCCAGGCACTAGTTTGTGTAACACGGACACACAGATGGCACACGAACGGTGAACAGATGTGACATATGGGCACACGGCCTGCAAATGGATACAGGGATGTCACATACATACACACATGTGGAAAAAAGACACAGACCATGGATCTCACCAGTTCTGGCTATTCCTGTACAGGAATCTCCAGGATATATGAAGGACGCCTTCCACAGTACATAGCAGGGGCACATATATATGATTGTCTCAGTACAGTAACATTTTTTTTTAACACAACCAATAGTGGAACTTATTTTTATTCCAAGATCTATTAATTCAAATGTACTTTGTTTGTGGGAAAAGTCATTTAAGCCATTTCCCTAACAAAAAAACACAAAACACAAAACCACCTCCTCCTCTTCCATCTACACCGCCACATCCACCTCCACTTCCTTAACCTTTTCCTCCACTTGGATCTCCGCCCCCTCGTTCAAGATTATTATTTTTTTTTTATTCTGTTATTTTAAATTATTTCCCTATTCACATTTGTTTGTAGGGCAATTGTCCTGATCTTACCCCCATTTTACTTCCTTTTGCAGCCCCCTAACCAATACTATGACCATTTTACAGCCCTTTTACAGTGCCAAAGTTCGGGTCCCCATTGGCTACTATAGGGTTCAGGTGCCCGAACTGGACTACATTTCAACTGAACCCGACAAACCCGAACATCCACGGGTTCGCTCATCCCTTGTCCTGGGATTACATTCTAAGGGTAAGGCTATGGTCACACTGTCAGTATTCGGTCAATATTTTACATCAATATTTGTAAGCCAAATACTGATAAGGCCATGGTCACACGAGTTTAGATTCTCTCAAGCAAGAGAATCAGATTGATTATGTTAACCACACTCCGATCAAAGTCTGATCAGAGTGTCAGCTTAGAGCTCTTTCACACGTCCTGATATTTCCAGTACTGGAAAAAACAGTAACGGAGATATCAGTGCCCGTGTGGTTAATACTTGTGGCATACGTGTGGCAATCGCATGCTGCCCGTGTGCCGCATTAGCATCACACGTACCGGCATCTGGGAATCAGTGGTACTGTTTGCGCTGTTCCTCAGCAACGGGTGCTGAAGACAGCTTACATCACTATCCCCTGCTCACGCAGCGCTCAGCGCTAGCAGGGGACAATGTTGAGAGTTGTATTCAACTGATAACAGTGAGAACAGGAGATGGCTGATGGGAGTATTCATCAGCCACCCCCTGGGCTATAAATAAATAAATGTAAAAAAATGATGTGGGGTTCCCCTGTATTTTTGATAACCAGCCAGGCAAAACTGATGGCTGTGGTGAACTGCTGTGAACTTACTGAGCTGAACTGCGGGGAAGTCACTGAGCTGAGTGCTGCACCATGAGACTTTTTCTTACAGTGCTGAGGTCACCACAGTTGAGGTGCCCATCTGGGAATATAGCCTCTGTGATCAGCAGTAACCTCGCTGACGTCACCGCTGGTCACTGATGTTGTGCTTGCAGCAGCTCATTAACCAATGGTTCTCAGCCTGTACGGTCGTATCTTGGCACCGTCCAGGCTGTAAACTGTTTATCCCCAAACATGGATTACGGCATGGGACATAATGTCAGGCAAGTGAGGGATATTGTTGTATTTTTATTTTTGTTTTATTACAGCAGACAAGGGCTTTAGTTGGAACAGGGGCGGAACTATCGTGGAAGCAGGGGAAGCAGCTGCCATAGGGCCCGGGCTAGCAGGGGGCCCGTCCCTGCTGCAGCTGTCTCCCCTGCGGCTGTGTTCCGCCGCCCATGGCCTGAGAGTCGGCGGTTCCCTGTGCTGGCTGTCATGCTGACAGCCGGCGCAGAGAAGCTGCTGCGTGCCGTCTCCCAGGAATCAATTGCACTGGTGTCTATACAGACGCCAGTACAATTGAAGCTCTGACCGCCGGGTCAGAGCGACGTCTGCAGCGTGATCATGTCATGTGATCACGCTGTTGACGTCACTCGTCGGCGGCGCCCAGAAGGGTGAACACTGGTGGTGAGTGTGCTCCACTGTGGAGCTGAAGATACCACCGAAGATTAACGGGGGCACATACTGTGTGAGTGATAACTCTGCATTCTTGGCTGCATTACTACTTGAGGGGCACATTACTACTGATGGGACTGGGAGAATAAGAGGGCTTATTACTAGTTATGGGGGCATAATGTGCCTGCATTAATAGTTATGCGGGACATGGTTACTAGTAATGGTAGCATAAGGGGGCTGCATTGCTACCAGTCCATTATATTATATTGTGTTTCCATAATGTCTGCTTTAAATACAGCTCTGATTTGGGCAAAAAGCTGGCCGTTATGAGACTGAAGAGTATTTTTTGGGCCTAGAGAATTGCTGTGATTTGCTCCGCCCACTGCTATTGGCTCCGCCCACTATCAGAACCCCGCCCCCCCGCCGCCCGTTTGGGAGAGGGGGCCCCGTTCAAAATTTTGCTGTGGGGCCCCGCCATTTCTAGTTACGCCACTGAGTTGGAATGGGCATTAGGTGAGTATAATTGTGTTTGTTATTTTTAAATAAAAAAGGAAAAGTGTGTTTTGTTTTTATTTCAAATAAAGGACATTATACTGGCTGTGCTTTTATTTACAATACAACTATAGGATTAGTAATGGAGAGGCATCTGAGATGTGAGCTTGATGTAACCAGACAATGCAAAGGTGACATCAGCTCCACAAATATGACCCCCACTTGCCACTGCCACAGAGCGAGTGTGATAATCCGGGCAATGCATCAACTCCACAAATATGAACCCCACTTGCCACTGCCACAGAGCAAGTGTGATAATCCAGGCAATGCACCAGAAATGATGCATCTAATAGATGCACCTTTTCTGGGGCAGCTGAGGGCTGCTATTTTTAACCTGTCTGTTCTAGCTTGGCTTGTTGTGAAAAATGGGGGATCCCATGCGTTTTTTTTAATTATTTACTTAAATAACTAAAACGTATAGCGTGGAGATTACTCTTTTATTGATAACTAGCCTTGCTAAAGTTGAGAGCTCAGGGTTACAGCTCACAGCTCTCAGTTTTGCCTGACTGGTTATCAAAAATACAGGGGAATTCCAAGTTTATTTACTTATTTTTAGCTGCTCTCGCTGTTAACAGTTGAATACAACTCCCAGCTGTCACGCAGCTGTAATGCAGGCTGGTGTGTGCTCCCCCTGTAGGTTACAGAGGGGAGAAGGAATTACACACTACCAGAGTAGGCCTGCACTGCAGCAGCCAAAACCACCACCAGGTGGCAGCAAAAAACGTCCAAAACTGAGTCAGGAATAATCAGTCATCTGGGGTATCACAGGTCTCAGCCAGTCCTCTACAGAGCAGAAACACAGGTGCCACAAAGTGGCGGGAGCGTGGTCAGGCAAGCCAAGTCAAAACCGTACGGAGGCAGCAGGACAAAAGGAATAAGCAATATGCGTGGTCAGGAGAAAGCCAGGAGGTCAGCAACGGTCAGAAGCAGATAAGACAAAGACAGAAAGCAGAAGCGAGTCCGAATACAGGCCGAGTCAAAAACCAGAGAATCAAACAGACAAACAGGGAAATGCAGGGAACAGGGCAGACAGAGGGGGAAAGACAGACACGGGACAAGTCAGGGATAACAGCAGGACAAATCAAGGGTTACCAGTCAGGTTCACAAGCCGAAGGTAGCAGTATAGCTCACACTGCTAGCAGGATGTGTGAGAGCTAAATAGCCAACCTGAACCCAGAATGAGGCAGAGCAAAGTTAACGCTTGACATGATCCACCCGGACCAAGGGCAGACAGACTAAACCCTGGAACGGATCATGACAGTACCCTCTTCTCAAGGGGGGGCCACCGGACCCCCAGACTTCCCAGGATAACGTGCGTGAAATGCCCGAACCAATCGATCAGCATGTACCGATCGCGCTGGGACCCAAGATCGATCCTCAGGACCATAACCCTTCCAATGGACCAAATACTGAAGTGAACTTCGGACCCTACGCGAATCCACAATCCGTTCCACTTCAAACTCGGTCTG